>JBAMHW010000015.1:1150803-1160852 GCA_037177495.1 Rhadinocentrus ornatus | reverse complement strand
GCAGAGCCCGGGAAGCTGGACCAGGTAGAACTGCAGAGCCCGGGAAGCTGGACCAGGTAGAACTGCAGAGCCCGGGAAGCTGGACTCTGCGCTTTAACAGGTAGAACTGCAGAGCCCAGGAAGCTGGACTACAGAGAAAGAAACGATATTTTACTCAGAACTTAATCCAGACCACCTACTCTATGACACAAAACCTTTCATGTTTATGTTTACTGATATTTTATTAGTTCAGGCAGCTTCTTGTGACCTTGTCCAGGTTTCTGTTGGACATCTACTTTCTGGTCCTGCTGATGCAACTCTTCCTTCTTTTGTTGGACCACAAACATGAAGCGGTTTCATGTGTGAAGAAGCGAAGATTATAAAAGCTTTCAAAGAAGTGGAGCCTAAAAACTGCTTAAACCCACTATGAAACAAAAACTAAACCAGGTCTGTCTGATCATTCTCAGACCTGCATTAGAGGAAGCATAAAAACCGGCCAAACTTTATTTATAAAAGCACCTTTTTAAACAAAACTGCAACAACGTGCTTTAAATAAAAAAGATGATGGAAAAAACGTCCATTTTAACCTTTTAAGTTCCCCAGACCACCGCAAGTCACACATGCACAAACATACATGACCTATACACGTGCACACACCTCAACACGCACCAACATGATCTTCCTCACCCTCATCAACCACATCTGGGAAAGTAGAACACTGGAATTTATATAAAAGATCTTAATCTGACAAAAGAATGAAACAAATAACTAAGAGAAAATAAGATAAAAGGATGTATTAAAAAATAATTACTAAATAAACTGATAAAACAAAGTGACAAAATAACAGTAAAACCAGATTTAACATGAGAGACTAGAAGAGAAATAAATGTCAGTAAAATATCAGCTGTGAATACTAATAAAAGATCAATTAACAGCTTTACTAAAAAGCTTTCTTTTAAAAACACGCCCAGCTGCCTTCAGCTCGTCTGGAAGGAGGATCCACATACGGGGACCATAAAAGAGGTTTCTCCGTAGTTCCCACCTTAAATACCAGACCAGCTCCAACGACCTGAGGGCCCTGGGAGGCGCCTAAACTAAGAGCACGTTGGATAAATACTTTAAGAGATTTAAATACTCGTAAAAACATCTTAAATCCATTTGGAGGCAAACAGGAAGCCAATGCTGAGTTTTTATAAACTGGTCTAATGTGAGCTCTCTTTCTGGTCTTCGTCCAGTCTCGGCGTTCCCTAGGGGTCTTCAGACTTCGGCATAAGAGGTTCTGTCTGTAAGAAAAAGAAAAAATGTAATTTGATGAAACTTTACAGGAAAAACAACAGAAAATAAAATCCAGGTGTTCCACAGGGTTCTGGACTTGGACCAATACTTTTCAACAGAACATGCTTCCGTTAGATGATGAAACCAGTCTGGTAATTAGACAAAAATCCCCTTCAAAGGTTCTTCTATTATTCAGGGTGAGGAAAAAGGGCTGAAGCTGATGTACCACATGAAGCTCAGAGGAAACGTAATATAGCAAAATATCTTTTTAAATAAAGAATATTTAGTCTTTTGTCTAAATAATAAAAAGCCGGATGTGAGATTTTTATTAAACCAAGACTCAGAAGTAAAGTGTTTCCGTGTAAGGAGTCGGTTTCTGGAACAATCTGGATAAAGAAACTAAAGAAACTAAATCAATCGTTGTGTTTTAATCAATTATTACTCAGGATGACATCTTCTGGCTCCCAGCAGCTCTACAAGGATCCTAGTAGTCATTTTAACTCCGGATATCTTACAGTCCTCAGTTCAGTCAGGCTTTGGTTTGTTTTGAGACATGCTGATGGAAAACAGGAAGGAAGAAGAGATGCTTCGTCTCTGGATAGAAAAACTCTTCAGCAAAATTTCACTAAAGTTTGTTTAGTAGCGAAACTGCAGATGAAAAGTCCAACAGTTAAAATAATAATGCAAATAATGTTTAATAGATTTACCTCAGATGACACGTGGACTTCCACCTGCAACAAGACGTAAAAAGGAATGAAAAACTCTTTTTACTTTTCCTCTTTCTCATTCCTCCTCCTCCTCCTCCTCCTCCTCCAAGGCAGACTAGAAAATAATGTTGCTCTTTTGCCATCTAGTGGTATAAACAGGTATTACAGTAAAATGAGGTCACGTGACGTATCTGCGCTGCGCCGTTTCCCCAATTCTGAAATCTGTTTTTATGTTTAATAATGAGTTTACCTGGTAAACTGCAGACTGTTTCCTCCTCGGCTGGTTTTCTGTCGGTCTGTCTAACCAAGTCTAACAATCCTACATTCAGCCACAAAGTCTGTTTGATCTTGTTTCCAGACAGATTTAGTTGGGATAAGCAGAATTATTAATCATGTCTTTTCCTTCCTGCTTAATCACTAAATCCTAAAACTGGTTCTTGTACATGCTTCTTTAGTTCAGTCGTCGCACTGAGACACACTTTAGATCATGTTGGATCCTTCACATCCAGTTTTAGCTGTGAAGACCTGCTTCAGGACGTCCCTGCACCGATTCTCTTATCTGTATCTCTTATATGAGCAGAAAGCACTTCGTTAGATTTCCTGAAATAAGAAAACATCTCGACTTTAGACAAATGAGAAGTATCTTAAAACAAGTGGTGCGAGTCTCATTTCAGGTCCTTTATTTAGTATAAACAACCCGCTGATGCTTCTTTCGGTCTTTCTTTCACTTTGACAGAAAAGATCTGAAAACAAGAAAAACGAAAGCCCAGTGGTACCGTTGGCGGCTCTAGTCTAGATCTAGAGGTCCAGGTCATCTTTCTTATTTTCAGGAATCTTAGAGTAATTATCTTTCTGCACTGGTGGACTGTTTCGCTTGATTTCAGTCCCAATCTTCTGGATTGAAATGCTTTTTCCTTGCATTTTTGCAGCATATCCTTATTTTGGCTCATCAGCCTGCGTTCCTGCTGCTCTGTGGGCCTGCAGCCTCTCCTGAACAATGAAAACCTCGACCTGTTCTGTCCAACTACAGGTTAATATCGAAACTACCTTTTTGATCCAAAGTTTTTTAACAAAAGCTTTTAGAGACACGTGAAATTTGTAAGGGGTTTCGGTCGGGTTTCAGGTCTCACCACAGCACAGACAGATCTTTTAAATTTTTAATGACACTTTTAACTGTAGATTCGGGGAATTCAGCTGTTTTAGTGCCTTTGGACTTTCAGCAGCCGTTGACACCGCAGACCACAATATTCTGTTTTTCTGGTTGGAACCTCTTGTTGGTATGAAGGTTCAGCTCTGTCATTTAGTTTACCGGCAGGAGCTTCTCTGTCAGCCTAGGAACTTATTCCTCTTCAGCAGCCCTGCTTTATTTTGGGGTTCCCCAGGGGTCCATACTGGGACCGTTTGCTCTTTGTTTTGTTTATGCTGCTGCTGGGACATAGCTTCAGGAAGCATAACACCTTTATATATATTTATACATACACCTTCCTTTCTTTCTCTAGGCTTTTCTTTCCATTAACCTTGGCATAATGCAGACTTAACTGTTCTGCATCATCATAAAACAACTGTTATTTTCAAGCAAATCAGCTCCAAATTTAGAAAACCTTGAGAAATGTTGGATAACAGTGATTTGTTTTCAGATGTTTTACCTGAACGGATCCAGAACTGGAGCGTTCAGACCGCCTGTCTCCAGAGATCTTCATGCTTCTCTCTGAACTTTCAGAATAAAAGAAGAAAAAAAAAAGAATATTATGAAAGAATCTTTTACAAAATTTTTGTTGCAGCAGTGCCCTAAAGGGCAGCTGGTTTCAGTTCAGCAGCCGAGCTCCAGTTTGACACAGAGAAAAGACACATGTAAACCACGTGTGATGGGTGGACTCATATGACAGTTTATCTGTAATATATTCAAGCAGACTGATCTCCTTCATCACAGGAGGAAGATGATGGTGAGGAGATCCAGAGAGGCCAGCGGTAGATCTCTACGCTGGATTATTTATGGAATTATGATTTCAGACGTGAGGACTATCCTCGTGACTCTCTGATCAATATTCTGTGTTGGCAACGTTAGAAAGAAAGGTCCCATTTACAAGAATTAAATAAAATCTAGAAAAAGTAAAACATTTTCAGTTTTAATTAAACGTGTAAAAGGTTTGGCAGCGGAAAGCAGGAATCTGTCTGTGACATCCTTTCATGTCCACGGTGCCTCATGGCGGAAGCGTACGGCTGAGAATCGGAGTGATGTTTGATGATATTGATCAGGAACTGATAGATCATCTATTACAGTTCGGAAGAATCTTCACTTTACATAAATCATTGTATAATAACTCTGGAAGCATGTTGCTATGACAACCCTTGTCTGACCGCTGCGTCAGGTGGAGGAAACTGTCAGTTACCATGGTAACGGACTCTGGGATTAACTTCCCTCTCCTTCTGGAAATTCAGGGTTAAACGGACCCCAGGATGAAGCCAGTGATGCTGTTTTTTATTCATCTCCTTTTTTATTTTACTAAAGTTTCTTCTTTTCAATGAATAGTGGTGCATCTTTGTCTCTGGGACCAGCTGGTGACAGAGTCGGCTCTCAGCCAATCACAGGGAACCTGACAGAGTCCGCATGCAGGAGGCTGGTCTACGCTGGTTTAAGCTGGGAGTAAACTGGCGCCCAGCTTGGGATGGTCCCTGAGTGAAAGACAACACCTTCTGAACAAAGAACCAACATGAGTGCTTCTCTTACCTTGTTCCAGGTGGATCCTGGTCTGAGTTCTGAGACGAGGGCTGATCAGAGCTGGTTTTAGTCTCTGGTTCACTTGCTTTGTCCTCTGAGGTCTTTCTAATGAGTTCATCAGCAGTATTAAAAAACTCTTCCCACCGTTCTTCATCCACATACTGAGTCAGTTTCTGAGAAATCTGGTCTGTCACAGCTTTTCTCAGCTTATCTGTCAACATATTTTCATTTTCTTCCAAAATAAGCCTGTGCAGCTGAATTTTGAGATTCATACTGCCCCTCCAACAGACGGAGAAGATTCTTTTCCAGTCCAGTGAAAACCAAACGGCTACGAGAAGACTGGCAATGGCAAATAAAGTAATGCCAATAGCCTGAAAAAGAGAGACAACAGCATTAAAACGTAGATTAAAAAGTAACTTTAAAAAGAAATAAATGAGACAGAAGACGCTAGAATAGAATAAGATGAATCAAACACTCACCCGCGAGCTGCTTTTCAGTTGAGCAATGATTGCCTCTTCCTCGGTATTATAGCTGTCTTTGCAGGGTAAGTCCGCCTGTTTCTTAGAATGATCGTTCCAACAGCAAACATACAAGCCTCCGTCGATTAACACCGCCTCCGCCCACAACAAGCCCACAAACAGCGCCTTCAGCAAGTGGCTGAATAAACTCAGCGCAAACTTCCTGCACCTGAACCGAGAACAGGTGCACGTGTACCTCCACTCCCGCTGGAAAGGTCCGTCTGACCAGAGCATGAAGACGAATAAGATCAGACATGGCAGAGTTATGTATGCAGCACATTGCAGAGTCTGATCCTTGCAGGAGCAATCAAAACCCTTCTTAATAACCACAAAGTATAAAAAAAGAAATAAGAGAGAGATGAGAATATTAAGTTTTCCATAAATCTTAAATCTGATCTGGTTTATAGTTATCTTGATGTTCTCCATCTTCTCCGCAAACCTGCAGACTTCACACAGACTTTAGAGACACACACATTCATATTCATAGCTGTCCCAAAGCCACACCCTCTACACACACACCCATACACGCACGTTTGAGTTAAATTAGGTGGGCCGGCTCTGCAGATTCAGGCTTGCAACCGGTGGGCCACGTGTGTGTCTTTTTCCAGCTACGTTGGCAGTTTAGTCAACTACAAAAATAATGATGTTTCTACTGAAAGAGATTTTTATGGAAGACCATAAAACTGCCCAAATAAAAACAATAAATAAATATAATTTATACATATTTGGATGCTGAAGAGTCTTCAGATCTGGTGACATCGTAGGACAGTAAACTCATTGTCATATTCAAGAAAAGAAGAACTTTCTGATGCAGGAAGGGAAAGCAGACAGCTGGTCACACGGCTAATAAGGATTCTCAGTTCCTCTGGTTTTGTTCGGTTTCACACATCAGGGTGCCCAAGTCCGGTCCTGGAGCTCTACCATCCTGCTAGTACAGTAAACTCATTGTCATGTCAGGTGTGTGGGAGAAGGGTTGCATCTAAAAGCTGCAGGATGGGAGATCTCGAGGACCGGACTTGGGCACCCCTGACTTACATCAACTTGTTAAGCACTTAAAATATGTTGTTAGGGACGGATCTGTTACGTAGGAAGCACATTTTATTTAGCAATGTCGGAGGGGTTAACCAGGAGATTAGGAATTTTAGGGAACTGAATCCCAAGTTCACTATAAGGAATGTGGACCAGAACATCAGATGACTGGTTAATTGTGTGATAAATTAAACGGTTCATCATGCAGCATGCTCTAAATGTAAGGCAGGAAACTTAAATAAAGAGGATAAATTGTCTTTTTTCTGGATTTGGTTCAACACTGTGAGAAGGCCCCTGCATGCCCGAAATCAGCTTCTCTCACCAAGACAAGGCCAAATTCTGATCTATAACCTAGTCATCATCTTTCATCATTACCAGCCCACACTGGATTACATAGGTCATGGACTTAAATGTTGGAAAAAAGAAGTACGCTTGTGATTAGTGATCTGTTGCTACTTGATGCAGCTGCACTGGCTCAAGGTTTATTTCAGAAAGCAATTCAAGATTCTTTCACTGACCTGGAGATCCCTGATCCAGGTTCCTGAGGTCCTGTGACCAGGGCCTGCTGATGGTCTCCGGTACAAAGTTAAAAACTAAAGGAGACAGAGCTTTCTTTGGGAGATTCTTTTCATAGCATTAGGAAAGTTGATATGAATGAATGCATCTGAAAGTGGGATCATGAAAATGCGACCAGTCCTCTACAGAGGCTACAGGCAGACTAGGGTGGCCCGGAGACCCGGGCCATCAGCAGCAATACTGGAGCACAAACCCAAGCCACCCCTTCACAAAGATGACTCCGGACAGACCCCATAGGGTGGTAGAGAAGAGCCCCAGCAAGAGCTCCCCACGGTCATGGGGCACAGGATTGCCCAAGATTGGCAGCAAGTACCAGCAAGAAAAGGGCCGAGGACCCGCAGAGCCCAAAGGCCCCGCCCCGTCTCAAAGGCATTAGGCATGAAATAGTTGTCAGTGGTGTTATCCGTGCAGTGTAAGCAGATGTTTGACTGTGACAGACCATCCTGAGTCCTGTATAATGAATCTATGCTGAATTTTAAATTCAGTTAAATAGTTGCATGTTTGTATTTTTAGTCATTTTAAAGGTGTTTAAACATATTTGTGACCATTCATCTTGATTAAAGGTACTGGATAAGTCAGCCTCCCATTTTAAAGTACTTTTTTAACAACACTGAGCAGCTCCTTCAGGGACAGACTGATCAACCCGCAGTGTGTGAAGGAGAGATACTGCTCTGCTCTACAAGCTGCACTGCTCCCAGCAGCCAGACCAGAGAACTGATAACGTACACAGACGTGCAATGTCACTACTGTAAACATATTCTGTATAAATGCTTTTTTACACAGACTTTTTATGTAGTTTTTGTTCTTATTTCCAATGCAAGCGGCAGCCTCTGGCGGGAAATGTGAAAACTATGCGGATGTGCAATAAGTTCCACCCTCATCCACTAGGGGCTCCAGAACAGAGCAAACGGCGGGCGTGACGCTGCCAAGATGCCGATGGTAGGAACGCCCAACGAGCTTCACTGTTGCTCTTCAGAAACCAACGGGTGACGTCACCTTTGCTGCTGTAACACCGACATTTCCCCACTCCCCGCTCAAATAAAGCAGTGGTTCCCTACATTTCTCCTCAGGGACCACCTTCATGAATTTACTAAAAAGCCAAGGACCTATGCTTGGTTTTATGTTTTTAAAAGAGAGATTCTCATCATAAATAATGTTTTCTGGTTGAGTCCTGTCCTTTGATAAAGCCGATGTTAAATGAACAACATAAAGTCTTACTTTTTTTACCTTAAAATAGGGACAATTTGTGGACTTTAATCACAATGGCTCTAATGTTCAAAGCCTCAGGGACCCCCTGTGCTGTTTGGGGGACCCTAGGTTGGGAACCACTGAAACAAAGGATTATCTAGTTTTATTTTATCTTGTGTTCAGAACTTAATCAAGAGGACCTGAAGGTAAACATCAACTTATTCTGCAAAATGTATCATGAATGTTCTACAGGAAGTTGCAAAACTTTGAATGTTTTCTGATATTTTGTTGGTTCAGGTAGTTTCTTATGACCTTGTCCTGGTTTCTGTTAGGATTTATTACCCTGGAAATTCGTTCCAAATCCAACCAGAAGCCCTCAGAGAGTCCAGACCTTTCCCCAGCCAGTGACTGGGTTTTTTTCTCCAGAGGCTGGAGACATTATTTATGAGTTAGAAGCTGTGGCAACTGATAATTTCAGTTATGCTAACAGACAGACCAACACCAGCGAATAGAACCAGAAAACTGATTAAAAAACATTTTATTGTTGATGATTCCTGCTGCTTTCTGTTCCTGCTGATGCCAACTCTTCCTTGTTTTCCTGGTTTTTTCTTTTCGTTTAAACAAGAAGCGGCTTCAAGTTTGAAGAAGTGAAGATTATAAAAGCTTTCAAAGAAGGAAGTTTGGAAAACATGGAGCCTAAAAACTGTCTGAACCCACAATGAATCTAAAACTAAACCAGGTCTGTCTGATCATTCTCAGACCTGCATAAGAAGAGGCATAAATGCCGTTCAAACTTTATTTATAAAGCACCTTTTCAACAAAACTAATTGCAACGACAGCGCTGCCTTGTACCTGTGACATGCGCAATGACAATAAAGTTGAATCTGAATCTGAATCTGAATCTAAATTAAAAACATAATGAAGAAAAAATCCATCTTAACCTGTGAAGTTCCCAGAACACAAACCTGCAAACATACGTGATACATATTATATCCTTATTCCTCTGGTTCGTTTGCTCTGGACATGTCATGTACAGTGTTTTTATTTAGAGTTATTTGTGTATTTTTAAGCAAATGTTACTGAACTTTACAGTTTCAGTTTATTAATGAATTTTGCTCCTAACAACGTGATTAAGTAAACGATTAATCATTGTTCAGCATTAATTCTTACTAATGCAAGAACTGACCTTTACTTCCACCCTTTATAAATTCATCCGTTAAATGAAACAGGTTCTCCGGTTAGGTGATAAATGAGGGCGGAGGAACCCATCGGAGTCCGGCCATTCAGTCTCTGTACGGGTTATTACAGTTCAGGGCTGCAGGGTTTCTTTCCTCTGTGCAGGAATCATCATGCTGAATAAAGGAGATGCCAGGTTTTCTGCACACTTTCACTTTTAAAGACATGTTTCATCAAGACTGAAGCTGTAGTGACTCCACCTTCCACACTCACGAGAAAGAAAGTAAAGTTTCCTCTAATTCCTCACCACAATTTAAATTAATGTCGTTTCTGTGTTTTTATTTATTGAACAAAACACAGAAAAAAGCATCAATTTGAAAGTTAAACTCAGATTAAGAAACTAAACTAAGAACCGCTTCAGGATTGAAATTTAAAGGGAAAAAGTTCACGTGAATCATTTTATCTTTATAATAATACCTAAATATAACCTGCAGACATGCTGCAGATGTGGACCAGAGGAGGTCCTGGTGGTCTGGTTGGCTCTGCCTGTAGCACTACACGACAGCACCTGGGTCCACCTGGACAGCAGTGAGACTACCATTTAGTTGTGATGGCTGATCCGGTTTTTCCTTGAGTTTTTTCTTAAACATAAATATAAGTCTAGAAAAGTGTATAAGTTCCTCTTCTTTCTGCTCCCCGCCTTCTGCTTCTGCAATGGATCATGTAGGTTGAGATAATAAAGGTTCTAACAAAGATGATTTCTATTGATGCTATAGCAATTGCGAAATTTCTTCTTTTTCTTCTCCAGAAAGTTCTGGTTTCCCCTCCTGTGCTTCTGCACTGGAACCAGTGGGCTGAGCTGATGGAGGGATCTGGTCTTTT
>JBAMHW010000015.1:1054050-1067448 GCA_037177495.1 Rhadinocentrus ornatus | reverse complement strand
ATAGAAATGCTGGAAAACCTCCGTAGATCAGCTAAAGGGGAAAATATCCATCACAGAGCTACACGCTACCGCTCCTGGTGGAGGAGGTGGACCTCAGGGAGACCTGATGGAGACTCCTCATCCAGTTCAGGTGACGGATGGATCCGGTTTCCTCCCACCGGAAACCAGTTTCCTGTACGATACAGCAGAGACGATAACGGCTCATCAGCCGGCTGTTTGTGTGTCTGTGTGTGTGCGTTAAACCTCCTGGACGGGATAGAAATGCTGGAAAACTTCCGTAGGTCACCTGAAGGATAAAACATCCATCACAGAGCTGCACGCTACCGCTCCTGAGACGACGACGATGATGGTAGGAGAGATAGACCTCGAGGAGTTTTAAGGGTTAAACCTGGACTCAGACAGAGTTCAGGATCATAATTCAGCTACATTGAGACCAGATGCTCAGCCAGCAGAGGTCGGTAAAAACAGGCTTTTCTGACTGTCTGCAGAGAGATGAAGGTGTGTGTTGGTGTGTGTGCTCGCAGCTACTAATGTTGAATAATGGATGGCAGCATTAGAGGGCTTGTAGCTGGTTAGCCGAGCGAGGCATTAGTTCACATTGTCTCCCTCCTCTCTCTACACATTAACTTTTTTCCTTCCACTCTCGTGCCCTTTCTGTTCTCTCCTCCATTTCCCTCCCATCTCCTGTTTCATCCTCCTCTCCTCCCGTCTTCCTCTGGGGTCATTATCTGCAGCTGCTGGAGCCAGGTCTCCGTCCTGCAGCGGGAGGAGGACAAAACGCCGAGTGGAGGCTTGACACCAAGCCAGGGAGAGGGACGGGAGGAGGAGGCGGAGGAGAGGTCAGGAGCAAGGTGTGAGAAAGGAGGAGGACAGACGGGATGCAAAGCGACAATCTGTGTCTGGAAAGCTCCGGAGATCAGGAGTCAAGCAAAGGAAAGCGACTCATCATTGATTCGTTCAACTCTTCAGCTTGTTTTTCTAGTCTCAGACTCAGTCTAGTCTACAAGTCGGCCCAACTACGGAGGCCCGAAGCTGCCGCGGTAGAAATGAAATAAACACGGAAATATAACAATAAATACAGAAGCAGAAAAATTAAATTATATATATATATATATATATATAACTTAAAATCTTAAATAATTAAAAGCAAATAATTGTATCCCAGCCTCTCAGAGGGTTAATAGAAAAATGTTATTTTTATATTTTTTTTGTATTAATTTATTGGCACAATTAATATTATATTTTTATTTAATTTTGAATTTTAAAAGCCTATGTGCATATATATTAAATTTCTTATACATCTATTTTAATTAATGCAACAATATGTCAAATAAATTATCATAATTTATTCCCAAAACACACACAAAATAACAAAAAACCCAAAACATTTATATCTAAACTTAACAAAAACCAGGAAGTATGAATAATTTATCATTACTCTGGTTTTACTCACAATTTAAAAACTGGTTGGTGCTTTAAATTTTGCATTTTTAACACAAGTTGAAACAGAGATGTCCTGATGTGACATGAATCTAATTTAACTTTGTATAAATACGCAGAATAATTGTCAGCTGTCCTAATTTATTTAATTGGGCTTTTTATCTTCTCATTTATTTTTAATCTGTGTCCAATTAGCAGCTTCCGAGATACTTAAAGGTTTATTCCACTGCTCTTTTGGAGCCACATTAGCCCATTTAGACGCTTTAAATCTGGACCGAAATGTATTACGCAGCATGTAACACAGCTCCTAATAAATAACTTGTCAAAAGTGCCAATAAATAAATAATAATAATAAAATAAATGCATGTTAGATTACAATTAAAAACAGAAATAAATCTTTTTGGGAGAAAGAAAATGTAAAAGAAAAATTACAGAGATAAAAAATATAGCAGGAAATACATTTTTATAAAAGTGCTTAATGAAAAATAAATACAACAAAAATTAAATGGCAAAGTAAATTAATTGTGGTATTACTACAAAGCTAAATTAAAAATAGTTTAAAACTGCAATATCAGATTTTGTTACATTTTATGAATTACTTAAAATGAAAATAATCTTTAAAAATACTTTTTGTGTAATTTAGAATTTTTTTTCTTCTAATTTTGGTGGTTTTGGTCCTCCATAGCGGCGGGAGAAAATAACTTTATTCCGGTTTGTAAAATAGTTAAACTGGTGAAATGTCAAGCAAACATTAAACAAATAATAAAAAATAAAGCTGGTGAGCCGTAAAACAAAAACCTGAATTATGATAAATAAAACTTCTGATTTAGATGGAATAGAACAACTTTATTTGTCACCGTAATACTGAACAACGGCATCAGTGCAAAAGACACAAACTATAAAAAAAGAGTCATGGATGGACGTTTGCATCAGATCCGTCTGAACCAGAAGCAAAGACGTGCCCTTGAGCAAGGCACTGATCCTGCAGCCCTGCAGAGCTGGAGTCAACCGTGGTCATAAAGACAGTCTCCGGAGGGGCCGGGTCAGCCCGGTTATTCGGAGCTGCTCTCAGTAAGTTAAATATTTCATGCCGGGGATAATGTCATCCTGCATCGAGCTGCCACAGCGAGAACCAGGCAGACGGCAGCAAGAGACAGACGGAAAGACCGGAAATCTAACGGCATCTCACGCCAGTGAGGAAGAAGGGTGACTGGGAATTTACGGATGAATTCAGGAGATTTTCTAAAAGCTGATGGGCGAAGACAGAGGAGACATCTGCTGTCTGACTGGAACAGATAGGAATCTGGTCGTGCTGACTCAGCAAAGTGGGCTGATCAATATCTCCCACCTGTAATACAGGAACCAGCCAATCACAATCTAATAGAGGGACAGTAAACCAATAGAAATTAGTTCAGAGAGGAAAGGAGAAAGGTCAGTGTCAGTGTGGGTGATTCCTCCCAGCTGCCAGTAATAAACACTGAGTTTTATTATTCTTTACTGATTTATTCTAATAAAATCCTCCCCTAAACGAAGGAGAAACCATCCCTTCTTCCTCTTCTTCTTCCGAACGGAAACGACCCCGAAAAAAACGCGACCATATCTGCGTACTTTGACAAAGTCCACTTGCGATTTGCAGGTGTTTCCACTGAACGGTGTTTGCCGCATTTTTCTCGTAAAATCTCATCCCGCGAGACGCCGCTTTGAGGAGGAATATTAAAATTCTTCGTAAAACTCTGCATGTCGCTGGTGTTTATTATCAAGGATGGCGGAAAATGTTTTTCTTCTTTATTTACTTGTAAAAAGATTTCCGCCTCCTCCTGCGTCTATTCATCTTTACTTAAAATTAATTGGTCACGTGACCTCCTATGTTACTCCGGCACGTGTAAATGCGAAAAAAAGTGTTTCCATTACACTTTTATGAAATATCTTTATATCGACTCTCATGAGAGCATAAAAACGTTTTTGTGGTATCTGATTTCCGTTTCCAGTTTTCATTGCGATGTTTAGGTTTTGCGTAACTCTGGCGGTATTGGAACGCAGCTAACGAAAGCTGAACACGGGGGGAGGAAAGAAGTTCCTGCAAAAATAAACACAAACGTCCGACAACCAGCTGCCAGTTTGGGTCCGATAACCTTAAGTTATCAGACCAGGTTGGCCAGGAACCAATTAACCAAACCAGGAACCAGTTAACCAATCCAAGTACCAGTTTACCAAACCAAGTACCAATTAACCAAACCAGGAACCAGTTAACCAATCCGGGAACCAGTTAAACAATCCAAGTACCAATTAACCAAACTAGGAACCAGTTAACCAATCCGGGAACCAGTTAAACAATCCAAGTACCAATTAACCAAACCAGGAACCAGTTAACCAATCCAAGTACCAATTAACCAAACTAGGAACCAGTTAACCAATCCGGGAACCAGTTAAACAATCCAAGTACCAATTAACCAAACCAGGAACCAGTTAACCAATCCAAGTACCAATTAACCAAACTAGGAACCAGTTAACCAATCCGGGAACCAGTTAACCAATCCAAGTACCAATTAACCAAACCAGGAACCAGTTAACCAATCCAAGTGCCAATTAGCCAAACCAGGAACCAGTTAACCAATCCAAGTGCCAATTAACCAAACCAGGAACCAGTTAACCAATTCAGGAACCAGTTAACCAATCCGGGAACCAGTTAACCAAACCAGGAGAAGGAAACAGGTTGACCAGAAACAGGAAAAGAAAGTCTGGTGGTGTTTTAAGGGTTATGATGTCACCGTGGAGCAGCTGATGTGGACGTCCATCTTGACCGCGCCCAGACGGGCATTTTATCGTCTGATTTATCGTGTGTGTTTTTCTACGAGCAGCAGAGAACTGGGAGGAAACTTGAGGTTCACTGGTTGGTTCTTCCTCCGCTGCCTCTGCTCTTCACAAGGACACCAGAATCGATCGGACGAGTTTGACCAGCTCAGTTTGTTCTTCCTCTCTGAAAACTTCTATTCTGGGTTTCAGCAGGCTGTTCTCCTCCTCGTCTTTCCTCCTCCATCCTGTCACCTCCTCCTCATCTTCCTCCTTTCCTTCCTCCTGCCCTCCTCTAGTGTAATCTGCAGCCATGTTTAATTGATGGAGTGATGATGAAAGTTGCAGGAGGAGGGATGGTTGTTCCATGTTTTTTCCTCCTCTGGTGAAGGAGATCCAGCTTCCTCTTCCTCATTTTTCTTCTTTCATTACTTTCATTTCTTTACCTTTATTTACACAATGTCGAGCGTCTGAAATGACAACATGAGGCTGAACGCTGTCATGGAGTGATTGATTGACAGCTGTCACGGAGTGATTGGCAGATCTTTAAACAGACAGACCTGGAGCTGTGGTTTCTGGCCTAGGGGGGTCCAGCTAGACCTAATCATGTCTCAGCGTTCAGGTTGTTTCCTACACTGAGATTCCAAAGACGTCCATGTTTCCTGTTGTTGGGTGACGATGATGGACGAAGGAAACCGAGTCACGTTTCCTGGAAGTTAATGCAAGAGGAAGCACAACTAGACAGGAAGTAAGGTAGGTACCAGTCCAGAAACTAGAACCAGGAGCTAGAAACCAGGACCAAAAGCTACAAGGCAGAAACTGGGAACCAGCAACTAGAAAACCAGAAACCAAAAGCCAAGAACCAGAAACGAGGAACCAGAACCACAAACTAAAAGCCAGGAGTCAGTATGTACAAGCCAGAAACCGGGAACCAGGAACTAGAAACAAGAACCAGTAACTATACACCGAGAACCAAGAACTGGAAACCGTTCTGTCGTCCAATCAGACCTCTTAGCTCATTTCTTCACATTCCTTTCATCTTCCGAGCGTTTTGTTTCACGAGTCTGAATGTAAACTCAGAGCGGCGGGTCCACACGGCGTCCACAGAGGAGTGTCCACAGAGAAGCGTCCACACGGCGTCCACAGAGGAGTGTCCACAGAGGAGCGTCCACACGGCGTCCACAGAGGAGTGTCCACAGAGGAGCGTCCACACGGCGTCCACAGAGGAGCGTCCACAGAGGAGCGTCCACACGGCGTCCACATGGCTACGACCCCCAGGATTACATGCGTTGGTGTTGATGACTCAGCAGGACGACGGTTATTATATGGGACGCTGGTCCTGCAGCTTCTTTTACAAGTGAGGCTGGAAAACTGTCAGAATCTGCTGAAATAAGGAGGATAAAGTGGTTTTTGGAGGATTCGGTTCCAGATAAGAGAAAGCACCAACATGCCGAGAATCAGCATCTCTCAACGAGATGGAACAAAATTCTGACTTTATGCATTAAAAATGATCACGTAATCACGTAAATTTCTACATGAAAATCCCAAATTACTAGAAACTGGGAACCTGAAAAAATAAACTGGAAACCAGGATCTAAAAACCAGGAATGAACCAATCAAGGGCAACTTGGCTGCAGTTTTAGGTTATTTCATAGTGGAAAATGACATCACACTGTGTATTTAAACGTGAAAAGTAAAAATGAGTTTAAAACCCCATTAAGGTAAAAACCAGAGCCAGAGGGACACCAGTAAGACGGAATATCCACATCCTCATGAAAACTGCACAAACTGTCCATCAGAGGCAGCAGGAAGTTAATAAACTGGTCTTATTTGCATTTGTCATATAAAGCATGTAAATAATAATAATAAAACATGGCGGCCCACAGCTCTCTGGAAGAAGAGGAGGGGGAATTAAAAAATATCCCCACTCAGATGTTTAAGAGAACTTTTCGCAGCCTGCAGACATCCACTACAAACACACTTCAAACTGGTTTCCATGGCGATAACTCAGTTATCCAGATAAAAGCGTTTGCTCCTAAAGCAGCAGATCATGTAAATCCAGAAGAAAACTAATAAAGCTGATTTTCCTCTCGTCTCCTCCTCTTTTCTATTTCTGTCTACATGGAGTTGAACCCTGAATCTTTTTTTTTACCGTGTCCAGCATCCTAACATACAGAACGTGGTCTGTGTGCCATATTTTACCAGAGTTGCTCTGCCCTTGATGTTTGGATTATTTTTATTAATTTTATTATAATCTTTTTTTCTCTTGATATGTCAGTGTTGAACCTGACGGGCAGATATTGGGAAGACAGAAAAGGACAGAATTGAAATGTGGAAATAAAAGTTGTTCCTGCCTGAATCACATCAGTATTCACAGAACTTGCGGCCAATCGTCGTCCCAACATATCAGCCTGATGTCGATTATTCTGTCACAGCATAAACCCGTAGTAAAACGTATTTGGTGAGAATAGAAATAATACATGCCATGCTTAGCCATATGATAATCTAAGGTTTAATTAGAACTTATTTACAAACAAATCAAAGCATCCAATAAAAATGGTGATAAAGAGAAAACTGGTTCAATAGATCACTTTTTTTGTTTTGTTTTGTACCGTTTAGATGTGGTTAAGATTTGTTTTGAGAAGAAACATCTTTGTTCAGGGGATAAACGAGATGTGTTAATAGCAGAAAATTTAAAAGCACAATAAAAAGTAAATAGTAATCCTGAAATGAGATTCCTTTGACCCGTCAACTGGTAACTCACATGAAAAAAGCTCAACAAAATCATAAAGTCTGTCCGACTTTGCAGCTTTGCAGTTGTTCAGGACTGTTCGTTTAAAATGAATCACCAGGTTATTTTTATGAAGATAAAAGACTTTTTAGGATCGAGTCAGCCATCTTGTTACAGTTTACGATCTTTGGGTCTACTTCTCTTTGATAGTATTTGCAGTGGCACTCGTTTTTTATGAATCTGATTGGTCAGTAAAGTTGTCAATCATCAATTACCAACCAATCCCGCCGCCCCCCTTTCATAATTAATGCTCCTAGCGCCCCCTGACGTTATTACAACGCCCCCTGAGGGGCACCGGGCGCTGCGGCGCGGGCCGCACGGAGAGCGGGCCCCCCACAGATCCAAGGGCCACCCATCCCCCCCGACAGAGCGCCGCACAGGGACCCAACGGAACCCAATCGCCCCAGGTAAAACCATGGCAACCCAACACCAAGGCTAGGTACCCCAGGGACAAGGACATGCCCCTGGGGTACCTAGAATAAATATCCCTGAAATGTCCCTTAATAAATATTTAAAAGCACACACACAGACACACAAACAGCCGGCTGATGAGCCGTTACCGTCTCTGCCGTATCGTATAGGAAGCTGGTTTCCGGTGGGAGGAAACCGGATCCATCAGTCACCTGAACTGGATGAGGAGTCTCCTCACTCTTCATCCTCATCTCCTCCAACCTGAAACCACAGAGCTCACATGAAGTTCAGGTAAAGAGATCAGGCCGGTGCTCTGTTGTCCCACTGTCAGAAGGGACACTGAACTAATCACTAACATTTTATTAACCCTAAAACCTCCATCAGGTCTCCCTGAGGTCCACCTCCTCCACCAGGAGCGGTAGTGTGTAGCTCTGTGATGGATATTTTCCCCTTTAGATGATCTACGGAAGTTTTCCAGCATTTCTATCCCATCCAGGAGGTTTACAATTCAGCCACTAAATGTAGTTTTATTCTGTCCGTCAGTCCTGACGGATGAAGCCACTTCCTGTCAGACTTTCCACCAATCAGAGAGCTTAGATTGACGGCAACGTCCAATCAGGAGCAGACTGATTAGAGTAAACCTCTGATGGAGGTTTTCCTTCCCGGTTCTGGTCCTGATGAAGGTTTTCCTTCCCAGTTCTGGTCCTGATGAAGGTTTTCCTTCATGATTTTGGTCCTAAAGAAGGTTTTCCTTCCTGGTTCTGATGAAGGTTATCCTTCTGGTTCTGGTTCTGATGGAGGTTTTCCTTCCTGGTTCTGGTCCTGATGTAGGTTTTCCTTCCCGGTTCTGGTCCTGATGAAGGTTTTTCTTCTTGGTCCTGATGAAGGTCTTCCTTCCCGGTTCTAGTCCTGATGAAGGTTTTCCTTCTTGGTCCTGATGAAGGTCTTTCTTCCCGGTTCTAGTCCTGATGAAGGTTTTCCTTCTTGGTCCTGATGAAGGTCTTCCTTCCCGGTTCTGGTCCTGATGAAGGTTTTCTTTCCTATCCTGATCCTTCACATACTTGGACTCAACAGAAACTGCTTACTGGGGCCTGGGGGAGTGTAATTGTTTCTACATCTATTTCTCTCATTTCCTCCGGTATTTACATCTCCTACGCTCTGTCCATCCCCCAGCCTCCCCTCTCCTCCTCTTCCTCCCACTCTTCCTCCTCCTCTCTTTGATATTAACTCATCTGTTTACAGCTCTTGTTGTTTCAGAGCGTCTCTAATGTGTTTTATTGGCTTGTTTAGCATAATCCTGTTTATTTTTACCTCACACACACACACACACACACAATCCATCTGTGTGTCTGAATTTCTCATCATGTTATTTAAATGTTTTAAAAGTCGTACATTAGGAAGACAAGAGATGAAGAGGGGAGGATGACGATAAGGAGGTGCACTCAGACGCTGAGAGGAAATAATTCATGAGAGGAAAAGTTCCTTCCTCCACTCTCGCTCTCTTTCTTTATCCGTTTATCCGAGGCTCGCTCGGCCAGACAGCACAGCTGCAGCAATTAGGGTCAGGAGAGGAAGAGGAGGCGAGGAAGGAAGAGAAAGAGCAGAGGTAGGAGAGAGGAAAAGCGGTGGACGGAAAGACAGGACTGTAAGGGAAAAATGCGAAAGAAAAATGGCATGTTTGAAAAAATAATTAAAATATTTGACAAAGTGAAGCTTTTCTCTGCCTTCAGGGATGGAGGCAGATAAAATGTAGAGATGGAAAACTGGAAACAAAACAAAGATGGAGGGGAAAGAAAGAACGTAACAAGGATGCAAATCAGAAAATAACTACAAAAAGGTGGAGGTTGGAGATGTTGTTTCTACTTTCAGTTTCACAGGTTAACATAGCAAAATGTCACAAAATGTAAAATAACAAAAAGTAACCTAACTAAAATTAACACAGCGTTATGTAACAAAACACAGTGTAACAAAATTAGTGTAAGGAAATGCAATACAGCAAAACTTAATGTAGCAACATGTCACATGAAACATATCAAAATTAAACGTAATAAGAAGTAACTTGACAAAAATTAACAAAACGTAACGAACCGTAATGTAACAAAATGTAACGTAACAAAATGAGACGTAACAAAATGCAATGTAACAAAATGAGATGTAACAAAATGAGATGTAAAAAAATGTAACATAACAAAATGAGACGTAACAAAATGCAATGTAACAAAATGAGATGTAAAAAAATTACATAACAAAATGTAACATAACAAAATGAGAAGTAACAAAATGTAACGTAACAAAGCGAGACGTAACAAAATGCAACGTAACAAAATGAGACATAACAAAATGTGACGTAACAAAATGTGAAGTAAAAAGTTACGTAACAAAATGTAACGTAACAAAATGAGAAGTAACAAAATGTAACGTAACAAAATGCAATGTAACAAAATGAGACATAAAGCAAGACGTAACAAAATGCAACGTAACAAAATGAGAAGTAAGAAAATGTAACGTAACAAAATGAGAAGTAACAAAATGTAACGTAACAAATGAGACTTAACAAAATGTAACGTAACAAAATGACACGTAAAGAATGTAACGTAACAAAATGAGATGTAATAAAATGTAACGTAACAAAGAAAATGTAACGTAACAAATGAGACGTAACAAATGAGACGTAACAAATGAGACGTAACAAATGAGACGTAACAAAATGTAACGTAACAAAGAAATAGTAACGTAACAAATGAGACGTAACAAATGAGACGTAACAAAATGTAACATAACAAAATGAGACGTAACAAAATGTAATGTAACAAAATGTAACGTAACAAAATGAGACATATTAAAACGAAATGTAACTTAACAAAAATTAATCTGGATCAGGACTTCCTCTCCGGTCAAGGCTTCTGATTTGCCGGTTCAGACCTGCCTCCCGCTGCACTCAGTTTACCACAATCAGACATCTCACTTCTAGTCACCTCCACCATCGGACGCCATCTAGGATTCCAGCAAGCCTCAAATCTTGCTTTCACCTTCCTACGTGCTCCGCTTCATACTAAAACTCTCTCCCTCAGGATTTTCCAGGACCAGGACCAAGACAACCTCTATTGAGATTATTAATGGATACCTGTTATTCCCTCTCTTGTTTATTCTGAAGTCTGCTTTTGGGTCCTCTTCATACTGGTCCCAGACCGTGACCGTACTGGGCCAAATAACCCGAGGAAGATCCAGCTGTACCACCAAAAACCATGACCTCAGTAATGTAACAAAACGTAATATAAGAAAATGTAACGTAACAAACAATGAAGTCAGAAAAAATAATGTAACAATTAATGTAATGTAGCAAAATGTAGTGAAATATAATGTAATTAATCGTACTTAAACTTAAATAAAATGTAACAAAATTAAACAAACCAACCGAGACTTTCTTTTTCTTTAAACTAGTCTGGCGATGTGTGGAGGATGGCGCGAGTCCTCGAGAAATCAGAGTTAATTTCACAGATTTATGTTGAAACATCAAAGATATATAAAAATGTTGCTGTCATCAATATAACAAACCTCAATTTAATACAAGGACTACATGCCTAGTGTCGTTCATCAACACACCTGTCCTTAGCACACCTGTCCTGCCATTGTTCATCAGCACACCTGTCCTTAGCACACCTGTCCTGCCGCTGTTCATCAGCACACCTGTCCTCAGCACACCTGTCCTGCTGGTGTTCATCAGCACACCTGTCCTGCCGTTGTTCATCAGCACACCTGTCCTTAGCACACCTGTCCTGCCGCTGTTCATCAGCACACCTGTCCTCAGCACACTTGTCTAGTGCTGTTCATCAGCACACCTGTCCTCAGCACACCTGTCCTGCCGTTGTTCATCAGCACACCTGTCCTCAGCACACCTGTCCTGCTGGTGTTCATCAGCACACCTGTCCTCACACACCTGTCCTGCCGTTGTTCATCAGCACACCTGTCCGTAGCACACCTGTGCTGCCGTTGTTCATCAGCACACCTGTCCTCAGCACACTTGCCTAGTGTCGTTCATCAGCACAACTGTCCTGCCGTTGTTCATCAGCACACCTGTCCTGCTGGTGTTCATCAGCACACCTGTCCTCACACACCTGTCCTGCCGTTGTTCATCAGCACACCTGTCCTCAGCACACCTGTCCTGCCGTTGTTCATCAGCACACCTGTCCTCAGCACAACTGTCCTGCCGGTGTTCATCAGCATACCTGTCCTGCTGAACGCGTATCTTTTCAATCATGCGGGATGAGCTGGACACTGCTGACCTTTCCAAGCTGCCTGCAGCAGGACTCTGCAGGCTGGTCTTGGCAGGTCTTCTTTTGTGTTGATGAGGGTTCAAATCGACGAACAGATTATTTTTGGCATAAAGAAGATGATTAATGGAGGGAAAAAAGCTGCAGCAGATGTTAAAATTAACCACCAGATGTTAAATTTACTCCTGAATGCAACAACTTTAAACTGGGAGAAAAAAGGTATTTGATGGACTGAAGGAGGACAGACAGAACGAGGGAGGAAGGACTGCAGAGGGATGGATGAAGAAGAGGAGGACAGTAAAACAGAGGGATAAAAGTAAAGAGAAGGAGGAGGAGGTGTGGACAGATAGATGGTCCCAGTAGGGCGACCAGTCACCTGGAAAACTGGGACACACACACATACACACACACAGGTTTGTGAGCTCATGTTAACTTTTACACCAGGGGATGCTGCTCTCTGATTGGCTGCCAGGTGTCAGCTCAGATGCTCCTGATGGTTACCTCCACGGACTCAGGTAACAGTTAGTCTCTGCATGTAAACATGTCTGCAGCGTCGCTTTAAATGAACCCGTCATTAAGAGGTTTGTGTAGAGCTTAACAACAAGCTGCTGAGAGCCAAGAAGTTCTGCAGCAGGAAACGTCTAAAACCTGCGGGACAGTTGGGAATCCTGAGCTCACGCAGACGGGCTAGAGGTTGAGGCGGAGCACGTCTCAGGAGACAGACGGGTTAGAGGTGGAGGCGGAGCACGTCTCATGAGACAGACGGGTTAGAGGTGGAGGCGGAGCACGTCTCATGAGACAGACGGGTTAGAGGTGGAGGTGGAGCACGTCTCGGGAGACAGACGGGTTAGAGGTGGAGGCGGAGCACGTCTCGGGAGACAGACGGGTTAGAGGTGGAGGCGGAGCACGTCTCGGGGGACAGACGGGTTAGAGGTGGAGGCGGAGCACGTCTCATGAGACAGACGGGTTAGAGGTGGAGGCGGAGCACGTCTCATGAGACAGACGGGTTAGAGGTGGAGGCGGAGCACGTCTCAGGAGACAGACGGGTTGGAGGTGGAGAAGGAGGACGTCTCAAGAGACAGACGGGTTAGTGGTAGAGGCGGAGAACGTCTCAGGAGACAGACGGGTTAGAGGCGGAGGACGTCTCATGAGACAGACAGGCTAGAGGTGGAGAAGCAGGATGTCTCGGGAGACAGACGGGTTAGTGGTAGAGGTGGAGGACGTCTCAGGAGACAGACGGGTTAGAGGTAGAGGCGGAGGACGTCTCATGAGACAGATGGGTTGGAGGTGGAGAAGGAGGACGTCTCAGGAGACAGATGGGTTAGTGGTAGAGGCGGAGGACGTCTCAGGAGACAGATGGGTTAGAGGCGGAGGACGTCTCAGGAGACAGACGGGCTAGAGGTGGAGGACGTCTCAGGAGACAGACGGGCTAGAGGTGGAGGCGGAGGACGTCTCAGGAGACAGACGGGTTAGAGGTGGAGGCGGAGGATGTCTCAGGAGACAGACGGGTTAGAGGCGGAGGACGTCTCAGGAGACAGACGGGTTAGAGGTGGAGGCGGAGGACGTCTCAGGAGACAGACGGGTTAGAGGCGGAGGACGTCTCAGGAGACAGACGGGCTAGAGGTGGAGGCGGAGGACGTCTCAGGAGACAGACGGGTTAGAGGCGGAGGACGTCTCAGGAGACAGACGGGCTAG
>JBAMHW010000015.1:1039938-1050746 GCA_037177495.1 Rhadinocentrus ornatus | reverse complement strand
CACCCGACACGCTACCAGTGTAGATTGATGCGCCACAGAGATCGAGACGAAACCGCAGCACCACCAGAATGCGGCGCCAACGCACCCGACACGCTACCAGTGTAGATTGATGCGCCACAGAGATCGAGACGAAACCGCAGAACCGCCAGAATGTGGCGCCCACGCACCCGACACGATACCAGTGTGGATTGATGTGTCATGGAGATTGGGATGAAACCGCAGCATCAGCAGAGTGGAAATTGGACGTGTATGTTTAGCGGAGATCCGCGACAAGGCGCTACAGGCGGTGCCTGGTGGGAATCAAACCGTTGACAACAACGGCTGCGAAAAGCATCGGTGGCCGCGGTGCAGCCATAATACAGCTGGGAGGGACACTTTGATTAGAAACTTTTAAGTGCAGCTTTCATCGATTCTCAGCAGTTTTTTAGGAGTAATTCTAAGAAGTTTGATAAAAACACATCGTTCTGAATGTGGAAACTGGACTAAAATGAGTTGATGCCCCTGAAGATTTTCATCATAGCTTTTACAACATTCTTCTCGTTTCTCTTCCCTCCATTTTTCTTTCCTGTTCTATTCAACCATCCTCTGTTGCTTTTCCAAATTCTTCTCCTGTCCTCTTCCATCATTCCCTCCCTTCCCCTCCCTTCTTCTCCTGCGCGATTCTTTCACTTTTCTTTTCTTGAACAACGCTGTTTCTTCTCCTCCTGCTTTGTGTCTTACTCTGTCTCTTTCATGTTTGTGTGTTTTCTGACAGGACAGCCATACATGGACAAGGAGTAAAGACCACCAGACGCCTTCCCCCAGCTCGCCAACACAAAGCCGGAGTTTCTGCTTGCTGCTGATGTCCCACTGAGGGAGACGGTGACACTTGGAGAAAAACAGGAAAAACAGCAAGCCAGAAAAAGGAAGAGGGAGGCTGCAGACATACAACCTCCACGGCAGAGAAGCTGAGAGGCAACTTCAGGGAGCATCATCACAATTTAATAAGAATCTCACAGAGAAGCAGAGAGACACACACGTTTTAACACTTTCCTACCTGGATTTATATCTTCATCTTCCAAATCCCTGCAGCAATAAACCTGTGACGGCAATATTACAGAAGCACTTTATTATTATTTGACACAGATCCTGCTGCTCTGAGACTTCAGTAAATTATGTTTTTTTATGAAGAGGGTCCACGTTTGGAGCAACGCCTTGTTCCGGACAGCTCAACTCAGAGGCAGTTGTAAGCTGAAAGTAAAACATTCAGCCTGATTCCTGACAGCTTTTGGTTGTTGCGGGGGCGTTTTTTACCCTGAGGAGTGTCTTGCAGGAGTAGGAGGGTTTGGTTTTATTCTGGAAAGCAGTAGACCAGAAGGACTTCCTAACCCGATGCGGCAGCATTCCTGCTCCTTCTCCAGGTTTTTTTTCATGGCTTGACACCTGACTGCCCTCTGACCCCGCCCCCTCCCCCTTCCTGCCCCCTCCCCCACCATACTCTCCTTTCGAAATGTCTGACCACATCACCTGTAGCTGCAACTGCTGCAGGAAATCAAGGCAGGTAAAGCAGTAAGCCGAATTTCATCTAAAGCACTCACCTCTGGATCTATTAGCTCCACCCCCGGCTTCCTCCCAGGATAGACTTCTCTGCAGGCAAAACGCTCTAATGCAAGATGGCAGCCGGCGTGGCAACATGGCTTCCGTTTGCGCGGGCGGCGGCAGTGGGCTGGCTGCCGCTGGCCAAGAAGACAATGCCCAAACCTCCAGTGGACAACTCGTCCAGATCAGATGAGATCTTGTATGTCAACGTCAGCGGCGTTAGGTTTCAGGTGGGTGTCGCCGTCTATTGAGCATGCTCCATTAAGGTGTTGGATAGAGAGCGGGGCTTTGGAAAGTATTTGTTGGATTTTCTTCTGATACTGTTGGAAAGTTTGTTTATTGACATTTTAAATTGTGCCATGTTTGTAGGAAACATACATTTGTGATATGAGCCGCATGTGGGATGAGCAGCATGTGGGATGAGCAGCATGTGGGATGAGCAGCATGTTGGATGAGCAGCATGTGGGATGAGCAGCTTGTGGGATGAGCAGCATGTGGGATGAGCAGCATGTGGGATGAGCAGCATTTTGGATAAGCAGCATGTTGAATGAGCAGCATGTAGGATGAGCAGCATGTGGGATGAGCAGCATGTTGGATAAGCAGCATGTTGGATGAGCAGCTTGTGGGATGAGCAGCATGTGGGATGAGCAGCTTGTGGGATGAGCAGCATGTTGGATGAGTTTGTGGGTTGCAAACATGAAAAACTTGGATTCTGTTATTGACTCCTGTTTTGGGCTTCCAGTACCCCAGGTGCTAAAAGCAACAGCAGCACCTGTGATCTTGATAGCAGACATAAGAATCCAGGCTCCTTCTTGTTCTTTTGGCTCAGTTATGGCACTGGGTGTTGTGTGGGCCAGAAATGAACTAGATGTCAGTTCCTAGCCTGGCTTGGATTATGGAAAGTCTCATGTAGTCCACGTGTGTGGACGCCTTTCTTATGTCAATTTCCCTGTGGGCCACATGTGTGTGTGAGCCATAACTGGGCCATAACTGAACCACAGCTGAGCCATTAGTGGGCCTTAACTGAGCCATAGCTAAACCATAACTGGGCCATAACTGAGCCACAGCTGAGCCATAACTGGGCCATAACTGAACCACAGCTGAGCCATTAGTGGGCCTTAACTGAGCCATAGCTAAACCATAACTGGGCCATAACTGAGCCACAGCTGAGCCATAACTGGGCCATAACTGAACCACAGCTAAGCCATTAGTCGGCCATAACTGAGCCATAGCTAAACCATAACTGGGCCATAACTGAACCACAAATGAGCCATAACTGGGCCATAACTGAACCACAGCTGAGCTATTAGTGGGCCATAACTGAGCCATAGATAAACTATAACTGGGCCATAACTGAACCACAGCTGAGCCATTAGTGGGCCATAACTGAACCACAGCTGAGCCATTAGTGGGCCATAACTGAACCATAGCTAAACCATAACTGGGCCATAACTGAACCACAGCTGAGCCATAAATGGGCTATAACTGAACCACAGCTGAGCCATTAGTGGGCCATAACTGAGTCATAACTGGGCCAAAAGAAGCCTAATAAGGCCAAAATGTTCCACATAACAATCTCATTTGGGCCTATTCGGGACTAGTTTTCATTCCCCTGAACTCTCTGCTGCATCCCAGCCAATCAGGATAAATTAATGTATTTACCATCTACTTTTACTGAAGTCATTATTGATGATTTTACTCTGTTTTTGTTTCAGTGCTGAAAAGCACCTTCTGTTGGTGTGTGTGAGTCCAGAACTGAATCTCAACTGCTTGATTACTGCTGCAGCTTTTTTATTTCTCTCTGTTCTCACACTCTGTTCTTCCACAAAGAAATGATTGTTTTAAAGCCAAATCCATTTTATTTATAAGAGCATTAAACTCCTGGTGCATCCTTTTTATATCATGAATGCTTCAATTTCATGCTGCATCTGTAGCAACACACACACACACACACACACACACACACACACACACACACACACGTGCATTGTGCAAATGCAAAGGATCCGTTACTAGAATCTAAGTATAATACTCTAACAATAATCTTCCCATTTATAAGTCCTGTCGCCACCATTTTCCTGAGCTGCAGGATGTGGTTCAGAATCAGGACCGAGGGTCAGCCCAGCTAGCAGAACCAGTTTGTTGTTTAATACAAATTACAGCTCTCAAATCTCAACTAATTAAACATACTTAAATAAAGCCAGGAATTTACAGCAAGGTCAAAATTAGAATTTTATATCTTAATTCAGCTTTGTTTCTTTGTTTTGGAAAATGAATGCAAATGTTCTTAAGCCTGGTTATCAGCAAAGTCCTGCGGTTAAGGAGCTTATGTTCTATAGTTTTTTTAATTGAATGACTTATTTAATTAGTTTTTTCAAGTAATTAACCCTGAGAAAATGTATCCATGATCTTAAATACAAATACACCAATGATGAGGGAATTGTTAGATTTATTAAAGTGAAAACACTAATTCCATGCTGTTACTAAGGTAGATCTTATCTACAAATGTCTTTTTAAAAATTCAATAACACCCTAAATCCAAAATTTAGTTTGAGCTTTTTTTATGTCTTAATAAAAATAGAAACTAATGTAAAATCAAACTACTCGTAATTCTAAATTAGACTAAATACGAGCAATGAGTGATATTTAACGAAGAGCCGAGTCAAAAGAGGTGAATCTATGAAAAGAGCTTCCAAAATCACTTCTCAAAGAGTTTGTGCTAATTTTAGGTTGCACTGTGAGACCGGTTGGACCTAGAACTGGTCCACCACATTATAATCAACTTCTAACCCAAATGAATGTTTTACTGCTGACTAACAGTAAGTCCAGACCAGCCTGGCTTTTTCAGGGACATCTGTGCCAAAATGTCCATTATTTCTTCATCTATAAATAAAGAGACGGAGTCTCTCGTGGACTCTGCACCATCACTTAGGATTCAAACTACCTCCGCCCTGCTATAATGGGATTATTTAGCACTGCTATAATCTGAGGTGTTTGTCTTTTCTGTATCATTTTTGTGACAGTCCTGAGATCCTTGATGCCGGTGGATCGTACATGGGTGGATAAATCTACAGTAGAAAAAGGAATTTTGATAAAACTGGTCTGTCCAGTTTTTATGATTTAACTTTAGCTTTCAACGATACAGGTTTCCTGTACACCAAAAAACCAAAATGTTCTCGGCTGCATTAGAATAATTTAGAATAATATATGGACGTTGGACCCGTGGGGGATGTGCATGTTTGACATCCGCACGGTGAGAGGGTCCGACGTCTGAACTTTTCACGTGAGAGGGTCCGACATCTGAACTTTTCACGGTGAGAGGGTCCGATGTCCAAACTTTTCACGTGAGTGGGGTTCGACGTTCGAACTTTTCACGGTAAGAGGGTCCGACAACCGAACCGTTCACAGTGAGAGGATCCAAAACCCGCACCGTTCACAGTTAAAGAGTCCGAAACTCGCACCGTTCACAGTGTGAGGGTCCGACACCCCCACCTTTCACAAAGAGAGGGTCCGACGTCCGAACTATTCATAATGAGAGGGTCCGACACCCCCACCTTTCACAGTGAGAGGGTCCGACGTCCGAACTTTTCATAATGAGAGGGTCCGACACCCCCACCTTTCACAGTGAGAGGGTCCGACGTCCGAACTTTTCACGGTGAAAGGTTTCGACTTTCGAAATTTTATTGTGAGAGGGTCCGACACACGCACCTTTCACAGTGAGAGGGTCCGACGTTCGAACCTTTCACAGTGAGAGGGTCCGACTCCCGAACTGTTCACGATGAGAGGGTCCGACGTTCAAACCTTTCACAGTGAGAGGGTCCGACACCCGAACCGTTCATAGTGAGAGGGTCCGACACCCGCACCTTTCACAGTGAGAGGGTCTAACGTCTGAACTTTTTACATGAGGGTACAACGTTCAAACCTTTCACAGTGAGAGGGTCCGACACCCGCACCTTTCACAGTGAGAGGGTCTAACGTCTGAACTTTTTACATGAGGGTCCGACGCCCGAACCGTTCATAGTGAGAGGGTCCGACTCCCGAACTGTTCACGATGAGAGGGTACGACATTCAAACCTTTCACAGTGAGAGGGTCCGACACCCGAACCGTTCATAGTAAGAAGGTCCGACACCCCACCGTTCACAGTGAGAGGGTCCGACGTCTGAACTTTTTACGTGAGAGGGTCCGACACCCGAACTGTTCATAGTGAGAGGGTCCGACACCACTCCGTTCACAGTGAGAGGGTCCGACGTCCGAACTTTTTACGTGAGAGGGTCCGACACCCGAACTGTTCATAGTGAGAGGGTCCGACACCCCACCGTTCACAGTGAGAGGGTCCGACGTCCGAACTTTTCACGGTGAAAGGTTTCGACTTTCGAACTTTTATTGTGAGAGGGTCCGAAACCCGCATCGTTCATGGTGAGAGAGTCTGATATCTGAACTTTTCACGTGAGAGGGTCCGACGTCCGAACCGTTCATAATGAGAGGGTCCGACACCCCCACTTTTCACAGTGAGAGGGTCCGACGTCCGAACTTTTCATGGTGAAAGGTTTCGACTTTCGAACTTTTATTGTGAGGGGGTGAGAGGGTCTGATGTCTGAACTTTTCACATGGGAGGGTCCAACGTTAGAACTTTTCAAGGTGAGAGGGTCCGACGCCCGAACCGTTCATAGTGAGAGGGTCCGACACCCGAACTGTTCACGATGAGAGGGTTCGACATCCCCACTGTTCACAGTGAGGGGTCCGACACCCCCACCGTTCACGGCGAGATGGTCCGACCCCCAAAATTATCACACAGACAAGGTGGACTGCAGTGATTTTTCCTTTAAACTCCTTCAGTATAACAAGAGCTTTAAATAAAAGTTCATATTGTAATTTATTTCAAGTATTAGGTGCTGAAAAACTAAATTTAACTCATCAAATGCTAAATTTGGAACAACAGTCAATGATATTTTCAGTGTTGCTGTAGAGCAACATATCCAACACAAGTTTACACCATGTGTGTCTATGCAGATACGTCCTCGCAGCAAACCACATCCCCCACACCTTTTTTTAATACCCTGTCCTGTCCAGCATGTCGACAGCAGGATGAAGGTCTGGCTGCCGTGTTGTGCTGAATAAATTTACACTAGAGGAGCTTCTGGATATGAAGATCCGCTTGAATCTTAAATGTTATTCTTTATTATTGCTTTAAAATACGTTTTTACTTATGCTACTATACTACTGCTGGACCGTAGAGAAACAAGGAAAAAGGCGGTTAGAGGAGAAATAGAAGAGAAAAGATAGAAAAAGGGAGAAGAAAACAAAAGGTAGAAAACAAACCAGAACAACTCAAAGTTAAACAGAGAAACTAAACAGTTGCTGCAGGAAGAAGCAGGAAACTTCTTCTAGAGACCAGGGGCCCCTGGGAGAAGCGGTAGAGGTGTGGGTGTGTGTGTAGGTGTGTGTACTAAGCATTAGGGAGGACTTGTGTTGAACGATCAAAAGCAACCGCGCCCACTCAGCCAGACAGCAACCACCAAAGGTCAGTGTCCCCCCCCGAGATCTATTCCCCCACCCCACCCATCCACATCCATGCCACCATCCAATCCATCCAGCCCCCAGGCTCCACCCCCCACCAACCTCTGAGGGAACAGCCCACACGGGCCGGAAGGCAGGGAACCCCAGACAACCACATCAACAACCAACACCTCCACTTCATCCGTTTTGTCCATCCATCCCCACATCCAGATACATTCACTAGTGTTCAAAATAGACGCCCACACAGACGTCCCCGGGGACGCTTCTGAGAGGGGGTACTCTCAGTACAATAGCAACCCGGGTGGCTGCAGGCCCCCAGCAGTGATGCCAGCCTGGATCCCAAACAATTCCCCAGCCTGGGCAACCCCCACGAAACAGGGGTGTAGGTCAGGGAATGAAATCCTGACGCATGTGGACGAGTTCAAGTATGTCGGGTCTTGTTCAGGAGTTAGGAAGGGATGGAGCGGAAGACCGACAGGCGGATCGGTGCGGCGTCTGAAGTGATATGTTGATCTACGTTCCTACCCTCCCCTACCGTCACCAGCTGTGGGTAGTAATCAAAAGAACAAGATACAAGCAGCCGAAATGAGTTTCTTCTGCAGGGTGTCTGGACTCTCCCTTAGAGACAGGATGAGAAGCTCAATCATCCGGGAGGAGGTCCGAGTAAAACTGGCTCAGACATCTGGTCAGGATGCCTCCTGGATGCCTGGCTGGAGAGGTGTTCACAGCCCCATTGTCCACATTCTTTTCTTTTAATTAAATGATATTTGCACGTTCTGAATGTTAAACAATGAAGAGGATATGAACAATCTCAAGCCTTGAAATCATTGGTTTAGACCCTGGATGGATTCCAAAGAGGATCAGTCCACGTACTGTAAAGAAAAGTTGGTGTTTCTTTTGAAATGAACAGTAAAAAACCATAAAAACTTGTTTTTTTCCCAAACCAAGGTGAAAAATCAGATAATGAATGGTTGTCTGTCTCCAAGTACCTGTGTTTGTTCACTGCTCCATGCATCAGAGGTGGGTTTATCCTCATGTGACATGTTCTTATATCCAACTGGCTGTTCCACCTGCAGCTATTTGCCTTGATAAGTATTAGTTGACTCATTAAGTTGTTCATGAATTATTTTAAATGAGCCAGAATTTGTTCATGGTTGTTACAAACTTTGCCGTCCCTGGACTTCGTCGAACACCTCCACAACATCGTCCAGAGACTGGCGTTGCCATACCCTTCTCCTGCTGGTCTTCTCCCTGCATTTGGGCAGAAATGAGGATAAAATGGCTCCACGCACGGCTTCCAGGCATGGAGCAGCACCAGCAACCTTTCTGCTGTGCTGGCAGAACTAGCAGAAGGTTTCTGTTGAACCTGTGACCTTGTTCTGATTACACTCACAGCAAAGCAGCAGCTTCAGTGCAAAATAAATGTGTTGGCTCGACTTTACCGCCAGTTACTGACGGTTCGCTGCCCCCTTCTAGCGTCTGAGTGGTCCTTCAAACAACTCTTGTTCTTGACATGTAAATGTGTCAGAAGTCTTTCTGCAGTTCAGCAGTTGATGTGCAGCCCAACGAGCCGACCTGCAGAGCCTTTTCTAAGCCTTTCTAATCAATGCATTTTCTTCTTCTGTTTCTCCAGACGTGGAAGAACACTCTGGATCGGTACCCCGACACGCTGCTGGGCTCCTCAGAGAAAGAGTTCTTCTATAATGAGGACACACAGGAGTATTTCTTCGACAGAGACCCGGAGATGTTCCGGCACATTCTGAACTTTTACCGCACCGGGAAGCTCCACTACCCCCGATACGAGTGCATCCAGGCTTTCGACGAGGAGCTGGCCTTCTACGGCATCGTGCCAGAGATCATCGGAGACTGCTGCATGGAGGTACGCCTGCACTTTCTGCTGCTTTGTCCGGATGTCTGCAGGGAAAGAACCCCCTCCTATAAACACCGGGACAAGATTTTCTGAATCTGAACAAAAGATCTGGCGTGTTCCAAAACTGGTCAAATTAAATGGCTGATGAGCACTGTTGGTAGTTACTCTAGAAAAGTAATTCGTTACTAGTTAGTCATTACTTCTGTAAATTGTAATTAAATTACTTGAAAAGTAACGCCACTACTTGTTACTTTACTTGGCCATATTCAGTGTGTAGACGTGGACAATCATCGCTGCCTGTCTGCATAGTGTTTACTGGATATTGTAAACAAAACGGCTTTAAACCAGCAGAACAACATGGCCGTCTGTGGGAAGAAATGGACACACTTGTCTCATAATCATTTATCTAGTATTTTCTAAACCTGGGCGATTCAACCATGGACAGGGGAGCATGTCTCCTACAATGAAACCTGCAACTAGCTTGTTAATGTCTGTCTGCTACCAGCTGCTGCGCTCCAGGAAATGTTGAATAAAGCTTCGCTTGTATAAGTGGGTCGGCTGCTGAAGGACTCCTTCCACCGACCGGCGAGCAGGATCTTTCATCACAAGTTTGGACTGAAAATAAAGCTCTACACATAGCAAACACGGCTCGGGTAACGCAGAAAAACGCATACCTATAGTCCAGTAAAGTCATTTCCTTACGATATTCCTTACGATATTTTAAGTTTAGTGATAATGTTACTGTACCCAACACTGCTGATGAATATATCTGTTATGTTCTTTTAGCATTTCTCCGTCAGCTGTTCAGACAACATAAACTATTACCTGAGAACACATCTCAGGGTTTAGTGAAATCCTGGTTGTCGTCAAATGAGCGGTCCAGTCTGGATTATTGATTCCTGGCGAACACACAGAATTACGTTTGGGCTCCCTTCCAGAAGTTGGGTCGGCTTTAAAAGGCCAGTCGAGCTGAGATCCAGATCACAGATGATTAGGAGGAAACAGACGAAGGGACACAAACCAGAGAGCTGAGATTCTATGAGACCGTCTGCATGCAGAAGTCCACAGTGATGGATTAAACGAGCTGGTACCAGACTCACTGGAAAGATTGCTCACCTGGGGCCTGGGCTAGAAATCTGGCTACTGTGGACATGCTGAACGCATCGTCTCACACCGCTCATGAACTTTACATTGTAATGAGGTCATGATAAAAAAAAAAGCTTCCTGTTTGTTTATTTATTTATCAGATTTTATGGCTGAATCAAAACCGAATGTAGTGAATTCCAGATCTCAGTGAACAGTTTGTAGGAGTGGGCCTCGATCACCCACTAACAAACTTGCTCTTAAGTCCTACTTACCACTATCAGGAAGAAAAGGCTCCATCCTTCCTTACAAACAAATTTTTTCTTAATTCCGATTTAAGAATTTTTACAAATATTGAACTTTACTCTTTAACATTCCAGATTCAAGATCTTTATTGTCCTTATTCAGCATAACAACACTTTGAGGAGTCTCTCGGCTTAAGCAGGCATAAATCAGAAAATAGAAGGATAAGAGGAACACATGAATAAGTAAAAAGATATAAAAGATATCAGAATTACAGAATTCCCAGCAGACAGGCATACTTACAGGCTGGAAGAAGTGTATCCTGGTGCAAGGATGGAGGTGTGTGTGTGTGTGTGAGGTGTAAATGTACTGTAGGGGTGTGAAGTGTTGAACTACAGGGAGGCTGCTGCTTCCACAGCTCTGGGGAAGAATCCGTCTCTGAGTCTTTCTGTGCTGGTTTTAATGCTCCTGTCCAGCCTTCCTGATGGAAGCGGTGCTAACAGGGCGTTGCCCGGG
>JBAMHW010000015.1:957539-969593 GCA_037177495.1 Rhadinocentrus ornatus | reverse complement strand
TAAATTAAATTAAATTAAATTAAATTAAATTAAATTAAATTAAATTAAATTAAATTAAATTAAATTAAATTAAATCAGGAAGTTTCTGTCTGAAAAAGCCTTTTTGCTCATCAGGAGGAAAGAAAGATGGAATAAATTAAAATGTATCTGCAGCTGATTCCAGCCTGAATCATATGACTGAGCAGGTAGAAATTACCAGATATTCCCAGAGAAGAAATTCATTTTTTTCCTCTGTAGTTTATTTCCTGTTAGAACTTCTTCTTCTTCTACTGAATTCCATGTTCAACCTGCAAACTGAGGCCTGGAGAGTCTGAGGTCTGGCCGTGGACCTATGACCTTGAACCCTTCCCAGACGGACTCAGACAGACCTACAGACCTGAAGAAGTCAATGTTTTAGTTTCCAGGAGAAACTTCCCGCTGGTGCCGTGTGACTAAAGATTTTACCGAGAATCAATAAGTAGTAACTAAAGTACCTCCTACCGCTCCCCACAAGCAGCTGCTTATCTCTGAGATCATTGCAGATGTCTTTCCTCCTTGGCATGAAGCTCCTCCTCCTGAATGAACTAAACTTGTTATACTGGAGCTCACTCGATGATGATCAATGAATCAGAGTATTGATCATCGGCTCCTGGCTGCTATCGACCTTCTGCCTGAGCGTTTACCAGAGATGATGCGGTGAAGCGCTCACCTTTCATTTTCTTCTGCAGGGTGGAGTTTTCAGCCTGGAGTCGGAGCAGCTCTCCATCTACGGGGCTGGAGGCGGAGCTTGCTGCAGGGCTGGACACCGAGGCTCCTCCTCCTTCCTTCTTCAGGCCCTGGTTCTCCTGTTCCAGCTGCTCGATCTGCGTGCACAGCTGGAAAAACGAGCATGACGTAAACGGTACTTTTACTGGGAGGCGGAGCTTGGCAGTCGGACGCTCGGACCTACTTTGGACAGTTCGGTCATCAGCGTGCTGTTCTGCAGCCGGAAGTCCTCCTCCTGACTGTGCAGCTTCCCCTGAAGCATCCCATTCTCGCTCAGCAGCGCCTCCACCTCCTGCACACAAACAACAGCCATGTCACGCACACGTCTGCTTTTCAACAAGTCAAACGAAGCTCACCGCCGTCACAGCGGTCTACACGCCGGACTGGAGGCGGAAATGTAAAGATCTCAGAAGTCTCATTCAGAAAATAAATCAGGTTTAAGATTCAAACTAAAACACTCAGGACAGTGACACACAAAGTATTACCTGCAGTAGCCATGGCAACCAGATAAGGAAAACTCACCTGAGCCTTTTTACTTTTATTTAACGCCTAAAAGAAAGAAACAGAGAAATGAATAAAAACAGGTGTGTGTGTGAGAGAAAATTAGACATCTTCATCAATCCAAACAGGAAGTTCTCATCATCACCTTCTGGGCTTTGATGAAATCTCTCTCCAGAACCGAGTTCTTCTGATGGACGGCGTTCAGCTCTGTTGGTCACAGAGAAAATATATTTTACTCGAATGGAGGTTTAAACCGAGCTGGAACGCACCCGGTGCATGCTGGGAAGGAACACGTTGTCCAGCTGGTAGACATGTGGCGTGTTGATGGAGGGCTGGATCACATCACGTGTCACATGTTGATAAAACAGATTGTGAGAGATCAGCAGCAGCAGCGAGTTCCTGGGTCAACGTCGGGTGCAGTACTGCCTGCCGGACACTGGGGGACAGTGCTGCACCTCACACAGGAGAGAAACCGAAGACCAACCAGTTTAAAGCTCTGACCTCCTCAAATTCTACTTCCTCTGGTCACTTTCATATAAAAAATGTCCATGCACATAAAAACTGCTGTAAAATCACCAGTCTTTAATATTTTTTAGTACTTAGACAACTTTCAACCCGTTTAAAATGTCATTTTAGGAACTTTAATGCTTTAAATGACAGTGAAATTATTTGATGACTAATTATACATACTTTAAAAAAATAAAATAAAATAAAAACAGAATAAATATCAGGGAGATGAGTTGTCAGTGGTGACTAGAGTCTTGAAGATTTCAAAGATCAGCAGCTAAACGTATTTGATTGCAAATTATTTTTTTATGTATTATCAGACTCCCTCTGGGAGCCTTTAGGGACAAAAATGTCCCATTAACTTCCATTAAAACCACATATTTTAATCTCACTGTATTTCTGGGAAACAATTCTCCGCATCGGTCTTCTTCTCTTTTCATCCATGTGATGGTGTGACGAAGCCCAACCAAAAAACACACAAACAAACAGCAACAAGAGGCGGTGAATGAGCAGAAAGATTTACCTGCAGAGTTCTTCCTGAGATCATCGGACAGCTGGTAGTTCTGAGTCCGCAGCTCCAACAGCTGCGCCTGGACACACAACATTTACCACGTTAGCTCATTTTCAATATTAAACCGTTTTTACACCTGAATAAAAAACATTAACAATGACCGACAACACATGTAACCATGGCAACAACTGTAACCATAGTAACCACACCGAAAGATGGAAACAGCTGGAGGACAGTTAAAGCTTTAAAAATCCAAATATCCATTCATCCACCACCTCGTCCAATTCGGGTCGTAGGGAAGCAGGAGTATATCTGAGCAAGAACCAGGCGAGAGGCAGGTACACCTGGACAGGTACACCTGGACAGGTCTGCAGTCCATCGCAGCAAATCCAAATATTACCCCAAAACATTCTGCTACCGTCCTCTTCATCAGCTCCACATGTTCAATTTCCTGTTAACGCAAATGTTCAACCAGCCAATCACACGGCAGCATGTAGACATGGTGGAGACGACCTGCCGGAGTTCAGACTGAGCATCAGGAGGAAGAAAGAGGATTTACGAGACTTTGAACGTGGCGTGCTTGTATGTATATCAGGGCTGCACCATTTTTCCACGAAAGGCATTTTTTGCACTGAACTTTAACAAAACAGAAAAAAAGACATTTGGTCTTCCAGGTAGAGCAGAGGTGTCAAACTCAAAGACACAGTGGGCCAAAAAGAAAAAACTGGAACAGGTTGAGTTCCGGACTGGTTCAATGTTCATTAAAAACCTTATAAAATGACCTTAATGCACACATCGAACCTGGAGCCTATAAAACATCATTAAATAATCAAATCTGGTGTGTTTATTTCTTATGGCTCTATGTGCATTTTTTCTGGAATAATTTAAACTGAAAATATTTTCTACAGGAAAAAAACCAAAAATAATTTCCTCCTTTGTAAAATCAAACACCGTTAAAGCCAGAGAAAGAATGAAAAACATTAAACCGCACTGAAAGTCAGCTTTCTGCCGGTGTATATTACACATATCCGTGATATTAGTCCGGGTAAAGACACCTGTCTGTTTCCTGCTTCGCACGGCTTCATCACGCTGACGTTTAATGTGATTGTAACCAGGTCAAAACACACTTTACTGTGCAACTCACACAGTTATCGTTGGCTTAAATCCAAACTGCTTCCACAACGCTGCAGAATGTGGACATTTGAGGTGTGAGGAGGTGACTCGCCACCATGGTTGGGTTTTAATCGCTATGCATTTAAACCTCCTTACTCTCCTCCACTTTCCAAACAGTCGACAGCAGGCGAGCTTCCGCCACTGAGTCACGTGTTGTACTGCTGCTTTACTATTGGTTGAGGGAGGAGGCAACGGCAGTGCTGCGTTTGGGGACGCTTGAAGGAATCCGGGAATAAATAGTTTGTGATGCAGCTCGTGATATAAAAGCTTCAGAATGGCCGTGTGTAGAAATGAGACCAGGTGTACGTGTGAATCGAGATCGTTTAACGATTTATCGTGCAGCCCTAATGTATATATATTATGTAAAATAACTGAAGACAAACAAATGGAGGCAAACAAGGAGTCTGATGAAGAACGCAGGTTTACAGGATGTTGGTTTCCCAACACGGAACCAGGTCGCATTCAGCGTTTCAACACCGGCTTCACGTTGGGACACCACGGCAGGAAGCAGCCAGAAACCGTCAGAACGCCCACATGTCCGCAACTCTTCCAGGATCTCTCAAGACTCTTTACTCATCACAAACATCTGACGCGGGTCAGGTGACACCAGAGCGAAGAAGCGAACCTTGGAGAAAAAGTGCCGCTCAGAGAAGAGCGGATCATGCTTCACCCAGCTGAGGCTGTTCGCTCACAGATCAGTCAAATCCTTTAAACAGCAAACTCCGAATCTGATGAGAAAACATTTTCATCTGCTAATTCTTTCTCTTGTCCCTCACATTGTCGCTTTCCTGTTGCAGCTGTGTTCATACGTGAGGAAATGCAGAATGAAAACCAGCCGACAGGATCCTGCAAGTTCTGCATGAACTTCCACCTTCACTACTTCCGCCCAGGTGGAGGTCATGTGTTCAGCATCTGTTTGTCTGCCCGCCCAGTTACAGCCTCATTTTAGTCCAGTTATAGTCCGGTTACAGCCTAGTTGTAGTCCAGTTATAGTCTGGTTACAGTTTAGTTATAGTCCAGTTATAGTCTGGTTATAGCCCGGTTACAGCCTAGTTATAGTCTGGTTATAGCCCGGTTACAGCCTAGTTATAGTCTGGTTATAGCCCGGTTACAACCTAGTTAGTCTGGTTATAGTCCAGTTACAACCTAGTTGTAGTCCAGTTATAGTCTGGTTACAGCTTAGTTATAGTCCAGTTATAGTCTGGTTATAGCCTGGTTACAGCCTAGTTGTAGTCCAGTTATAGTCCGGTTACAGCCTAGTTGTAGTCCAGTTATAGTCTGGTTACAGCCTTGTTGTAGTCCAGTTACAGCCTGGTTATAGTCCAGTTACAGCCTGGTTACAGCTTGGTTACAGTTCAGTTATAGTCTGGTTATAGTCCGGTTACGACCTGGTTAAAGTCCAGTTACAGTTCAGTTATAGTCTGGTTACAGTCTGGTTATAGTCTGGTTACAGCCTGGTATTAGCCTGGTTATAGTCTGGTTACAGCCTGGTAATATTCTGGTTACAGCCTGGTAATAGTATGGTTATAGTCTGGTTACAGCCTGGTTACAGTCTGGTTATAGTCCGGTTACAGCCTAGTTATAGTCCGGTTATAGTCTGGTTACAGCCTAGTTATAGTCTGGTTATAGCCCGGTTACAGCCTAGTTATAGTCTGGTTATAGTTCGGTTACAGCCTAGTTATAGTCCAGTTATAGTCTGGTTATAGTCCGGTTACAACCTAGTTGTAGTCCAGTTATAGTCTGGTTACAGCTTAGTTATAGTCCAGTTATAGTCTGGTTATAGCCCGGTTACAGCCTAGTTGTAGTCCAGTTATAGTCCGGTTACAGCCTAGTTGTAGTCCAGTTATAGTCTGGTTATAGTCCGGTTACAACCTAGTTGTAGTCCAGTTATAGTCTGGTTACAGCTTGGTTACAGTTCAGTTATAGTCTGGTTATAGTCCGGTTACGACCTGGTTAAAGTCCAGTTACAGTTCAGTTATAGTCTGGTTACAGTCTGGTTATAGTCTGGTTACAGCCTGGTATTAGCCTGGTTATAGTCTGGTTACAGCCTGGTAATATTCTGGTTACAGCCTGGTAATAGTATGGTTATAGTCTGGTTATTGTCCAGTTACAGCCTGGTACAGCTTGGTTATAGTCTGGTTACAGTCTGGTTATAGTCTGGTTACAGTCTGGTTATAGTCTGGTTACAGTCTGTTATGGTCTGGTTACAGACTGGTAACAGTCTGGTTACAGTCTGGTTACAGCCTGGTTACAGTCTGGTTACAGCCTTGTTGTAGTCCAGTTACAGCCTGGTTATAGTCCAGTTACAGCCTGGTTATAGTCCAGTTACAGTCTGGATATAGTCCAGTTACAGCCTGGTTACAGCTTGGTTACAGTTCAGTTATAGTCTGGTTATAGTCCGGTTACGGCCTGGTTAAAGTCCAGTTACAGTACAGTTATAGTCTGGTTACAGCCTGGTATAAGTCTGGTCCTAGTCTGGTTACAGCCTGGTAATAGTCTGGTTACAGCCTGGTAATATTCTGGTTACAGCCTGGTATAAGTCTGGTCATAGTCTGGTTACAGCCTGGTAATAGTCTGGTTACAGTCTGTTATGGTCTGGTTACAGACTGGTAACAGTCTGGTTACAGTCTGGTTACAGCCTGGTTACAGTCTGGTTACAGCCTGGTAACAGTCTGGTTACAGTCTAGTTATAGTCCAGTTAGAGTCTGGCTATAGTCCAGTTGTAGTCCGGTTATAGTCTGGTTACAGCCTGGTTAAACACTGTAGTGATGGATCACACAGAGGTTTTCTACTTCTGATATTTGGCTAAAACTTCCGAGCTTCTGGTAAATAAAAGAGAAAGTGCATCCCTCCTTCATATGTAATTAGTGTGTATACACGGATGTCTTGGTACTTGTTCTCCGGGACTCTTCTGTCACACCTGGAGACTGGTGAGGTGGAGAAACTGTTAACTGTGCGTAAACAACATGACTAGCCGCGGCTAGCGGTGCTAACAGGTGACCTGTTCTCCAATGTGCATCTTTTATTCATGTGAGTTTTGTGACCGCTGAACAAGAACAAACACAGAGACCGCGTGACTCTGATCGGGCTGATCTTGTGAGAGCTAACATGTTAGCCAACTGTCAGATGAAGCAGTTTTCACTTTTCCTGTTTCCCTCAAAGGGGAAGCTAGGCTAACGAGCTAACCCTACTGACAGTCGATGAGCGCTGTTTCTCCTTCACTGAGAAAGATGTCAGAGCTCAGACTCACTCTTCCCTCCCTGACAGAAACAAATCAATATCAGCAGACCCTCTGCTGCCATTCAAGCATCCGCGCTAACACCGGACACCGTTAACTGCTCCCACCCCGGAGCGGCTAACATATAGCCCGATGCGCTAACGTCTCCGATAGCGATGCTGTACCTGGCTGCCGCGCAGCACAGGTGATTTTCACAACACTGACAGTTACCTGTCTATGAGCCCACCGGACAGAAAAAGCAACCGCCGCGTTTTCCTTACCTGCATCCGATGAAACTCCTCTTCGGACAGAGCCTGCGACATGGCCATGTTTACCTGAGCTGCCAGCTAGCAGGCTAAGCTAGCGGGGAGATGGAGCTACAGGGAGGAGAGTTGCAGAGAGGCGACACGAGGACAGATGTCTCACTCTGACGCTGTTTCACGCGCGTCTGACTGCACAAATATGCACACTCGATTTGGTTTAAATGTAGTCGTTGTGTTTTTGTTTGTTTTGTTTTTTATCCCTTCCCGTGTATTAGGTGCTTTTCATTTAGAACGAAAACATTTACATGATGAAGGCTCCAGTGGTGAAAGTAAAATTCAATTAAAAGTTTAGGACCCCAATTCCAAAACAAAGTTGGGACATTGTGTAAAATGTTATTTTCTAATCTCATCAAGTCATATTTTATTTCCAGTAGAAGATAAACAACATGTCAGAGGATGAAGCGGAGACGTTTCACCATGAGATGGAAAATATGAGCTGATTGTGAATCCGATGGAAAAAGAACAGGAGCAAGAAAAGGCTGGAAAAGTAACTGGTACCAACAAGAAACACCTGGAGGAGCATTAGACAACTAACCAGGTTAGCTGGTAACAGGTTAGTAACATGACGGGTATAAAAGGAGGTTAGAAAAAGACCAAATCCAGAGGAAGACCCTGGTTAGAGGAAGACCACAACCAGAGGAAGACCCCGGTTAGAGGACAACCACAGCCAGAGGAAGACCAAAGCCAGAAGAAGACCCCGGTTAGAGGAAGACCACAGCCAGAGGAAGACCCCAGTTAGAGGGAGACCACAGCCAGAGGAAGAGCAAAGCCAGAGGAAGACCCCGGTTAGAGGAAGACCACAGCCAGAGGAAGACCCCAGTTAGAGGGAGACCACAGCCAGAGGAAGACCAAAGCCAGAGGAAGACCCCGGTTAGAGGAAGACCACAGCCAGAGGAAGACCAAAGCCAGAGGAAGACCCCAGTTAGAGGAAGACCACAGCCAGCAGAATACAACATACTCAAATGAAAAGTTCTGAACCAGCCTCTTAATGACCCACTGATTTGAGTCAGGTGTGTTGCAGCAGGGAAACTTCTAAAAATTGCAGCACAGTAGCTCACGAGGACCGGAGCTGGAGATGGTCTGAAGGCAGGCAGGGCGTCGTCTGGATAAAACTGTAGGGAACCACAGGAGCCCGATGTTGGAACTGTGCTTCACTCTTTTAGTCGCCTGGTGAATGTGTTAAAGTTGATAAGCATCACATACGGTCCGAGTTTATTCCACCGAGTCCACGCCTGACTTCGTGTAAGCATCTACAGTTTTTATATCAATGTTTGATTTTCCCTTTTCAGACCAGATCTGTAGTTTTAGGCTCCATATTAGTTTAAAGATGTTTGAAAAGTCAGACAGTTTTTTGATCGATTTGCAGAAATTGATAATAGCAGTTATATCCATAGCATCCTATTAATTGCCCCATTAGATGCCCCCCTGGACGGCCTTCTGACGTGGGACAATTAATACGTAGGTCGGTACCAGGGATGTTACCGATGCCGATTACAATGCGGGGGGTTAGGGTATCTGCCAATACTGAGTATCGATCCGAAACTTGTGTTATTTTATTAAGAGGTCAATTAAATTTATATTTAAATAAAACATATTTCTTATCGGGCGGCACGGCGGTGTGGTGGTTAGCACCGCAGCCTCACAGCAAGAAGGTTGCTGGTTCAAGCCTTGGCTGGAGGGCTGGTGGCCTTCTGTGTGGAGTTTGCATGTTCTCCCCGTGTATGCGTGGGTTCTCTCCGGGTTCTCCGGCTTCCTCCCACGTCCAAAGACATGATGGTTAATTGGTGACTCTAAATTCTCACTAGGAGTGTGCGTGAATGGTTGTTTGTCTCTATCTGTGTTGGCCCTGCGATGGACTGGTGACCTGTCCAGGTGTACCTGCCTCTCACCTGATGCAATGCTGGGATGAGCTCCAGCTTACCCCGCGACTTGGAATTGGACTCAGTAAATGTTTTCCAGGATGGAACGGAGCTGCTCATCCAGAGGCTTACTTTGCGAATTCCTCACATTTTTTAAAAGTATTTTCCAGCATTTGTTGTTGCAACGGTTCGTTGTGCTTTTGCTCTGAAGCCGCAAACCCGTCGCGCTCTTTCACGCGCTGACAACCCAGGTGCTTTATAAAGTCGCTGCTGGTAAATCTGGTAATCATACGTCAGCTCTGCATATGAGGCACGCCAAGTTGCTAACATAACGCTAATGCTAACAGTTAGCACAACAGTGACTAATGTGCAGCGTCTCGTGTCTGTGGGGTTGGGCAGGAAAAACAGAATTATGATTCCGTTTCTATGGTAACGGATGGTGTTCAGACAGAAATACTCGCTGATACCGATCCCCTTACTTTCGGCAGGATGAGCGAGTATTTCCGATGCTAGTATCGGTATCGGCTCAACTCTAGTCCAGTCAGCACCCACCCCAAAGCCCCAGCCCAACCCCCCAGGGACCAGGGGACTACCAACCCCTCCCATCCATGTCTTTATGGACCTTGGTTAGAACACCTGAATTTAATCATTTGAAGGGTTGTCCCAGAACTTTTGGTGATATCGTATCAACACATTTTCTACTTTTTCCGTCATTTGTGAGCTAAATTGTTAAAATCGAAGCCAAAGTTCAGGGTAACGTGCAGGCTGGGCTCGTCTACCAAGCAGCTCTTCTTAGAAAATAAGGGTCCTCCAGCGCTGCAGAAACCCCTCCCCCATCACGCTCTGGTCTGCAATGAGGTTGACCGCTAGCTGGTTCAGGACTCGGGAGGCGGATGTGGCCACCAGTAGAACAACAGAAAAGAAAACCAACTAATTGGTAGTTTGAAGCATTTAAAAAGTGTCTCTTCTGTTTCCGTGGTTGGAAATTCTGGTGTGATCTTTGCACAAGTATCACACTTCTTCGTATTTGTGGTCACTTTTGTTTCACTTTGCTTCTCGTTCTTTTGCTCCACAGAGTGCATTAAGCCTTGTTAACAACATTCATTCATCAGCTGGGAGTTGAGGAAGGAAACACATTAAAATTCATCGTGGTTATCACATTACAGTCCCAACCTGTTTATTTCACCAGGAGTTTCTTCACACTTCCTGGTTCTCAGGTCAGGGAGGGAGGCTCGGTGACCCGCGGTAAATTATTAACTCACAGGGTTAAATTTAGAGGCAGAACTGAGACGCTCGGCGAAGTGAGAAGTAAAACACCAGAGACAGAAGCAGAAAAACTCAGAGGCTTGTTTTCATTCTCACTCAGAGACCCGGTCAGGTGCTCCAGCTTGCATCAGGTACCGGATCTTACTGGACCAGACATGGAGCTGCTGCCCTCCCTGCTGGCCAGACTGAAGGCTGTTGATCGCAGGACTGTGGAGCAGGAGTTCAACGTGAGTCTGAACCACTTTTCTTCTTTTACAATCAAAACCAAATAAATTTCTACAACTTGAGCCTGAGAAGCCTCTGCTCGGGCTGGTGGAGGTTAGTTTAGATAAGCTGTTTTCACTGTCCTGGAAAAAGCTGCCAGTGTTTCTGTGTGCGGTTTCTCTTCGGAGCATCTATTCAAATGACCTGCCAGCAACATTCCCACACACCGACGGTGAGGCGATTTGTGTAAAACCTGCAAAGTTCCAACAGCAGAATGAGCCAGTCACATGACCCGGAGCTGGCAAAATAGTTTAATGTCCACCTAAAACATTTATTTACTACATTTATTTACATAAAATAAAGACATTTTAGACTCTTTGTGTACATTGTCCGTCCGTCTATCCATCCGTCCATCCATCCATCCGTCCGTCTATCCGTCCATCCATCCATCCGTCCGTACATCTATCATCCATCCATCATTCATCCATCCATCCGTCCATAAAAAAAGAAAGAAAGCATTATCTCACTTTCTTTACGATGAGGAAACATGGATCAAAAATAAAAGGAACCCAATAAACATGAAAAATAAGAGAAAATAAGATCAGGTTAATACTACCAGTAATTCGATATATTCAAAGATCAAACTGAGTAAAATCTACTTTTAGTTAAAAGCCAGACTATAAAGATACTTCTTAAGTTCTTTTTTTTTAATGTCCAAACTCTCAGCTCCTCTCAGGTCTTCAGGGAGGCTGTCCCACAGGTGAGGAGCATAAAACCGTCTGTTTCACTTCTGGTTTTAGGGATTAAAAAGGCCTCTACCTGAAGACCTGAGAGTTCTGGAATGCCTTTAAAAGTTGTCTGCAACTAGTTGGTCCACCACCAATAATGCCTATCCTGTCTGATTGTATTGATTTAAAGAAACTGATTGCAAGAGTGATGTATCAATGTGCAGAGACATAATGCTGTTTACAGCAATGCGTTGAAAGAACACCATGGCCTCTTTAGGGTCAAGTTAGAAAGGAGGAGAGACATGCACAGCACTTCAAATGCAAGCAGAGGAAGTTGCTGTGAGAGACTTCCTGTTTAGAGGTGAATGGTACCACACAGCTCAGCAAGTTCCAGTGGAGTCCAGTATCTGCTTTACCACCACTGAAATGGTGAAGTGAGCTAATTCTGATACTAGCTGCAGCTAGTTGCTGTGTGAAGTGAAGGGAGATAACCCTGAAGCTAGCTGCAGCTAATTGCTGGGTAAAGTGAAGGGAGATAACCCTGAAGCTAGCTGCAGCTAGTTGCTGTGTAAAAGTGAAGGGAGATAATCCTGAAATTAGCTGCAGCTAGTTGCAGGGTAAAGTGAAGGGAGATAATCCTGAAGCTAGCTTCAGCTAGCTGATGCTGTGTAAAGTGAAGGGAGATAATCCTGAAGCTAGCTGCAGCTAGTTGCTGGGTAAAGTGAAGGGAGATAATCCCGAAGCTAGTTGAAAATAGTTTCTGTGTAAAATGAGGGGTGAGATAATCCTAAAGCTAGCTGCAGCTAGTTTCTGGGTAAAGTGAATGGAGATAATCCTGAAGCTAGTTGAAGCTAGTTTCTGGGTAAAGTGAAGGGAGATAATCCTGAAGCTAGCTGCAGCTAGTTTCTGGGTAAAGTGAAGGGAGATAATCCTGAAGCTAGCTGCAGCTAGCTGATGCTGTGTAAAGTGAAGGGAGATAATCCTGAAGCTAGCTGCAGCTAGTTGCTGGGTAAAGTGAAGG
>JBAMHW010000015.1:800873-812339 GCA_037177495.1 Rhadinocentrus ornatus | reverse complement strand
TGTTCATTAAAGAGGCGTCTAGAGTCCTTTTCTTTAGGAGGGGCTTCATGGCGGCCATCTTTAGTGCCTGATGCCAGACCAGAACCAGGACAGATACTAGACCAGAACCAGGACTGATGCCAGTGAACTGTTTACTAGAAGTAGGAGATCTCTTTCTACTGAGGTAAAACTGCTTTTGAAAAGTCGATGGTTTAACGTCCAGAGTTCATGTTGGTGATTTCAGCCAAACTATTTCTTGTAGGATTTTTACATCGACCATATTAAATTGTGACATAACATCAGAATTATTTCCAGGTCTTAAACACAGAAGTTTTATTGTCTGCGGAACGGATAATGAATGAATTTACTTTCACAAACGCCATTTTCAATAAGCGTTGAAGTGCGATTGAGGGACCACCAAGAACGTTGTTTTTTACTGCGTTTACCTTTAAAAAACTGCATATTTTACGCCGTTTTATTACAAACACGACAAGAGTGGCGAATTATGTCCTTTTTGGCTTGCCATACCTGACAAGCCCGAATGCGGCATCTAGTGTAGATATCTACGAGAAAATACGAGGACGTTTGAAACGGACGCTGCTGTTTACGTACGTTGGGCAGAAAGAGTCTCGAAGGAGTTTCATCTCACCTGAACAATCATGTTTTTATACTGTGCAAATAAGTAAATAAAAGAACAAGAATAAAGAACAAATTTCGTGAATGAGGCCAAGTGTACAGAAAAGGTTGGTGAGTTGTTTGTCCACATATTAGAGATTTAACTTTGTTCCATAAAGCAAACAGGAATTTGCCCGATTACATTAAAAGCAGACGTTTTAGTTTCATTAATTAAAAGATTACGATGCACAAGAAGAAATTACAAAACTAAAATCACTAAAGACGACGCACTACGAGAACTTAGCAGGCCAATAGAAACGTGCAGCATTCGCATTTATTAGTTTGTCTTCAGCCGGAATAAAGACGTGAACGACATAAATCTTTTTTGTTCTCGTATCAGGTTCAACGCATCAGGACTGGTCAAGTATGAAGATGAGTTTTCTGTCTCTTCTTTCTCATGGCTAAACATAGAGTCCCGAGACCTCCTCCTCTTTGTCTGAAAACGGCAGCTGCTGGTCTGAACGGCAGCCTGGCATTAGAAACCGGTTTGAGCCGCACTGCTGAGCCTCCACAGCATCTCGCCGGCTCAGCTTTCACAGCCGAGCCCAGCACCTCACATCAAAAGCTTCCTGGAAGTTCAGGATGTTCCTGGAGAGCTCGTCTTTCTGTCGGAGAGCTCGGGGACTTCAGGTCCATCATCAGTTCTCACAGCTAGCACATTCAGAGAGGAAGTCCAGTAAGTAAAATAATTTCTACAGATAAACATCACACACGAGATCAGGGTGTTTCTCGGTGCTGGCCTACTGGTCCCAGAGATGGGCTTGGGTCTGGAGGACCTCGGTTCAAGTCCCTGGGTTTGCAGCTGAGGTGAACCACTGTGGGCCCCAGAGGGAAGGTCCCCGGGGCCCCCTGTGTAAATAAAAGCAGAATTAACAAGCGAGTCCCTCTTCTTCTTCTTCCGATTTCCAGAACGTTTTTATCCATCTGACCACAGAACAGTTTTCATACCGTTTCAAACGAGCGGCTGTTGCAGGACACCAGCCTCGAGGACCGGATTTGGTGGTCCCCTGTGAGACTGACCACATAGATGGTACCTTCCTTCTTAGACTGGTGAATGTCCCTCTGTGAGTTTATGTCCATAAAAGGTTACGAGACAGAGATCAGAGAGAAAAGGAAAAATAAACCAAATGCCCAAAGAATGAAACTGGGTTAGCAGTCTGTTGGTCTACGGTTCTGGGAAGACCAGCATCAGCACCACATCCCGTCTTCACTGACTTCTTCTTGGAGAAATTAAACCTATTTTTCCCCTGTGGGAGATTAAAATGTCACTGTTCAGTTAAAAAGAACAAAATGCTTCGTCAACTTACCAAAAACTTTACGTTACTTTACAAAAATAAAGAAAATAAATTTACAAATACGTAAATTTGTTCTTGTTTTACTGAACTGGACAGCAGAAAAAAACAAAACTGGTTTGGTTTAAACAGGCCGGCACTCAAAATGTGTTGGTAAGAACGGTCGGTGAGCGAGCCCCAGTCCTCGTAAAAAGAATAATAAAGTTTATTTAAATATTTTTAACGTTTAAACTTAACGGAATCATTTTTATCTGGAGCTTTTTTTTTGTCTTTAAATTTTAGTTTTCATAAATCAAAGTGAACAGCAGAACTCTAGGACCAATAAAAAAATAAAAAGCCATTGAAAGAAGAAGAAAGCCTCACACCCTCCGCTGGATCTGGACCTCAGACCTGGTTTCTGGTTCTGAGCTCTGACAGAAATACTCCTGCCGTGTAAAATGAAAAGCATTAACCTGCCTCTAAGTCAGCTGGACTCGGAGGTTTCGGGTTTAAGCAGATTTATGTTCTCGTGTTTATTTTCAGGAACGGCCGCCTTCATAGCTGCAACTGATAGGCGCTCATTCGTTGTTATTATTGGAACCAACGAGCCTCGAAACGTTAGCAGACCGTTACCATCAGAACTGGTAACAGATTTATCCTGGATTCATACCCCTTTAACATGGAATCTGTACATCTGACTCTTGGATGATTAACGTCATCCAGGTTTTATGTCTTTGAGGCAAATTTGAGCTCGGTATCATCATCTGGACGGTTTTGCCATGTTCAGCGTGAAAATATCGGTCCAACTACAGAACCTTGAGGAACTCCAGGATTTACTGCAGCAAACTGTAATCTACATAATGTGAGGAAGACTTTACATTTACAAACTAATAAATAATGAAGTCCTGCTCAGATGTACAGACCTCTGTGGCCAAACATGTCTGCACAATTTTTTATTAAATCATTTAAATTCAGGTCTCCTTAAAACTACCAAACATTCATTCATTTATATTATTTTAACCCTTTAAATACGAGTTTTATTGGAATTGAATCCACAAACTATGTTATCAGTATCAGGGGAACAAGGTTTTGGTAGTTATGTCACATTTTGCAGTAAAATTGATTTGCTTGCGTCTGTTTTCATGTCGTATTCGATACTTCCTCTGGGGACCTTTATCCCCCAAAATATCCCTGACTTCCAGTTAAACTACTTATTTTAATCTTACAGTAATTCCACATTACATTAGATGTTTATTAGGAATAATTTCACTTTAATGTGCCGGTCAAGTTCAGAAAAATGTATGAAAAACTAAAAAAAAATATTTATATTTTTATAGCTTTGTTTGTTTGGAGTATCTGAAGCTTACTCAGAAGAACTTATTACAAAAGTTTGTGTCAAGAGCTGTGAGGTCGTTAAAAGATAAAATAAAAAAGATAAAATAAAAAAAAATTGAGAAAAATATCTAAAAATTCTTGAGGGGGGTAGAAGAGTTAAATGTGGTTAATTTCATCCAATGAGTTGAACTCTATAACATAATTATAGAAATTAGGGGGAGTAGGGATTTTGTTTTTAAGTAAAATTTTAACTACAGGAACCCAACAAAAATTTAATCAGAGACATTTTTTAGTCCACATAGTGATCGTCTAGCAGGACAACCCAGAAACCACATAGACTGTTTGTCTTGACATTAGTTTTATTGCCATTGGTTTAGTTGTTGGTGAGCACAGTTATCACAGTGACGTAAGCATGGAGACCACACGTTAAAGAAACATCATCATGGCTCAGAGTTTTATCATTAACTCTGCAGGTTTTGGCTGGTGACTCGTTAACCTCGAGCCCCAAGTTTGATCACTACCACAGCTACACATTCATTTGTTAAACTACTTAACTGCTCATCTTGTGTTATAGATGGAAGACTGCAGTTTACAGGAAGTCACAAACACAGTTACAACAAAATGGCAGGATGCCATGTGGCCACGTTTGGGCTGGAAAAAACATAAATTCAGATTAACTTCCGCTTCAGTGCTGGCCAGATTAGCGTCACGGGCCAGGCGGGACTGGAAACCCGGCTGCGTAGCCGCGGGGCTAGAAGCCGGGCTGCGTAGTCGCTGCGTAGCCGTGGACCAGGCGGGGCTAAAAGCCGGGTTGCGTAGTCGCTGCGTAGCCGTGGACCAGGCGGGGCTAAAAGCCGGGTTGCGTAGTCGCTGCGTAGCCGCGGACCAGGCGGGGCTAAAAGCCGGGCTGCTTAGCCGCGGACCAGGCGGGGATAGAAGCCGGGTTGCGTAGCCGCGTACCAGGCGGGGCTAGAAGCCAGGTTGCGTAGCCGCGTACCAGGCGGGGATAGAAGCCGGGCTGCGTAGCTGCGGACCAGGGTTGGATAGAAGCCGAGTTGCGTAGCCGCATACAAGGCGGGGATAGAAGCCGGGCTGCGTAGCCGCGGACCAGGCGGGGATAGAAGCCGGGCTGCGTAGCCGCGGACCAGGCGGGGCTAGAAGCCGGACTGCGTAGCCGCGGACCAGGCGGGGATAGAAGCCGGGCTGCGTAGCTGCGGACCAGACGGGGCTAGAAGCCGGGCTGCGTAGCCGCCGACCAGGCGGGACTCAAAACCCGGCTGCATAGCCGCCGACCAGGCGGGGATAGAAGCCGGGCTGCGTAGCCGCGGACCAGGTGGGACTAGATCAGGTACGAGTCTTCCAGTTAATTTAGACTGCAGTATTTTCTTTTTCTGTTGAGTTTTGATTAACAAAGCTTTCTTTTATAATTTGACCTGTATGAGTTTCCAACCAAAACGTGGCTTTTACACCAAGAGGAGAGCGCCCCCTGCAGGTTACACTACTTATTAATGTTGTTTTCTGTAGCACCCTGAAGTCCTGCCTGTAGTGACGATAAAAGAAAACTTATTAGAAAAAGAGAGAAAAAACAAGACGAGAGAAAACATGATCTTGTTCAATGTTTTCTTTTAAGCTTTTCTAGTTTTGTTTTATTTGGATGTTAAAAAACATTTTGGCAATGTTTTTGGCTGGAAGCTGAAATAAAAACACGGAGCCCTGTAGAAACCTGAGCTGGAAGAGACAGACGCTCTCCAACGAAGGAATCAACACAGAACCAGTTCCCAGAGCCAGGTCCTAGAACCAGTACTCAGAACCAGTTCCCAGAACCAGGTCCTAGAACCAGTACTCAGAACCAGTTTGACAATCAGCCAGCTGTACCAGTCAGTCCCATGTTGAATCATCCTGCATTTATCTCAAGGATGATTTTTAACCACTTTATTTATCATTTTGTCACATTTTTGCAATTTATGTCTTAAATTTTATGAAATTTTATTAAATAAAATCATTTAATCTGATTGTTAAAAACTCATTTGTATCAGTAAGACATTTAACAACTTAATTCTTGTTGTTTTGCTGTTTATTTGTGAAATTGTGCAGCATTCTGTGACAAAGCATGAATGAACATTGAACTCAGAAGATCATCTTTAATGTCTCCTGAGATGGTTAAAACTCTGATTTCCATATCAGGATCAGGGGTTTGGCTCTGACTGGATCCGGTTCCTCGTGGATGAAGTCAGCCTGGTTCATCAGATCTGATTTTTCACCTGTAGAACGCCGACGCTAACAGAACTCTTTGCATAGCTTATCTGGTACAGTGACATCACTCTGACATCACGCTGACATCACGCTGACATCACTCTGACATCAGTCTGGCATCACTCTGACAACACGCTGACAACACGCTGACATCACTCTGACATCACACTGACATCACGCAGACATCAGTCAGACATCACTCTAACAACACTCTGACATCACTCTGACATCACGCAGACATCACTCTAACATCACACTGACATCAGTCTGACATCACGCTGACATCACGCAGACATCAGTCTGACATCACTGCGTAACATGTTGGGCGTGTTGGAGACAGACTGATGATGGTTTACCGACTTTTAACAACCAGCCATGAACACATGAGCTGAAAACATCTGCAGATTAGTTTCATTGTGACCAGAAGCTTCCGCAGGAAGAAAGTACTGATTACAAGTATTCTGCACTTGATTTGAAATTACTTTTAAAATACATCATTTATTGTCTCAGTATTGCCACTTTATTTAAAGAAAATTAAAATTAGGAATAAACCACCAGTTTGTGTCCAGCTTCCAACTCTGCTGACGTTTGTCATCTTTAAAATCATAAAATGTGCTTTTTGCCCATTTCTGCCTCGCCCACTTTTACACTCACATTTCTGGATAATAAAAAAAAACTGTCAACACGTGATTTTTGGCAGAAGAGCACAGACAGAAAAACATAAAATATAAAAGAAAATCAGCTTTTTGGTAATACAGATTTCTTCTTCGTCTAAAATGGCTCAATACTGAATCTGACCCTCCCAGGCTCCACTCCTGAGACGAAACATTAAAAAAATATTAGTCTTAGTTTCTATAAAATACTGCGTTAGTTAGTTTAGTGAAATTTGTGGCACTAACCGCAATAATAATTATAATCCCTGTACTTGTCAGCGTTTGTTCTCACTCTGTTGGCTCATAATCGATCACACATTGATCCTTCTGATCAGCCAATCAGCATCACCGGGTTAAAAATACTCAAAATTCAACATTATCTTAATAACAGTTGCCTTAACATTTTAATTTGCGAGTTAGAACTTGTTTTAGTACCAAAACAAAATGGATAAACTGATTTTAAACACTAGGAATTTTCATTTTGTCTCTAGAACAACTTCCTGTTTCAGAGTCAATATCAACTCATTTCTCTGTGCAAATGTAAAAACAACAAACTGGATCCTGATAAAAACCGGATCATTTTTAGGCCGGTTCAAATGTTTTTGAAGCATTTTTCTCGTTGTTGTTTTTTTTAAGTTGAATTTCACAAACTTCTATTTATATACACACTAAACACTGTTGGAAGATGTGGAACAAGTCCAGTTTTGTCTGTGTTTATCTGATTAAAGCAGCTCTGAGTCAGACGATCGGATAACTGACGCCAAATTAATCAAGCCGATTCTCAGGTAAATTATTCATTTACCTAATTATGTAATAAACTCTGGAACTGATGTCCTGTAGAAGTTACATTAAGTGTTAATGTGAGAGAGAAAAGTCCTCCATGTACGCCGATGATGTTGGGATTTATTTTCCATTTATTTTTTAGTTTATTAGAAACTCTTTCAACTAAAAAATTTTTAATCAGATTTTATTTTGAAAGAACATTTTTGTTCTTGATTGACAATTTAAATTATGTCTACAACTTCCTGTTTCAAGGTCAAAATTTCTGAGTTTAATGTAAAGATAAACTGGATTAAAAAAAATATTTTTAGGCTAATTCAGATTTTTAAGCATTTTTCTGTCCTGTAGAAGTTGCATTAACTAAGCTGCTGTGAGACTAAACTCATATTTTTTCTACATACGCTGATGATGTTGGGATTTATTTTCCATTTTATTAAATTGTTTTCTTCTAAAAAGAAAACCGAACAGATTTGATGTGTTTACACTATAAAGCTGAGCTGGTGACATTTTTTTATGTTTATAGTCCAGATGTTTAAATCATTGAGGAGCATCTGGACAACAGCTCTGATTGGCTGGAAACAGATTCATGTTGGTTTTAGTGCACTCAGATTTCATGCTTGTTTTATGTTGAATTACGGCAGCTGTGTGGGGGCTGTTGGGATATAGTTTTTCTCCTGCAGCATGTCAGTGGGGAACGTTCTGCTTATTTTACATGTAAGAGTTGCTGTTGGCAATTATGCAGCTAAAATAACAGAAGCATATTTCAGCCAGAAATGATTTACATGTGAAAATGTGAACCATGGGAGGCCCAAAAACTGATTAAATCAGAGACAAAGAGTAAAAAGCTGAAAGGATCCAAAGCTAAAACTCTGAAAACACTTGAGCACTTTGAACATTAGAAGTCAAAAAAGTAGAGGAAGAAAATTCCCTTTCATGGTGCGTTCAAAGCCGCATGAAGCTTTGGCAGCCTGAACATCAGCAGCTAACCCGCCGGTGAACGCCCCGCCCCTTGATGCTTGTTCACATCAGTCCGTCAGACACCTGAAGGCCTCACGACACTAGACCATCTTCCCTTAATTCTCTTTATAAAACTTAGATTTAGGTTTAAAAAAGTTCACAGGTGTCTGAAATCCTTCGAAGCTGCCACAGGAAGCAGGTTGAGACAGAAATGTTCTCATTTCCCATGATCCTCTCCTACTCCGTTTGCATATGAAGCTGAGATGTGTTTGTTCTGCAGATCTGAATGTGAGGTAGCCTGAAGCTCAAAGTCCATCGCTCGCGTCCGACGGCTGAACGTGAGCAGCCAATACTCGTCCTCATCATTTCATTTACATGTGCATCAAATTCAGGTCATACACAAACACACATATATATATATATATCTGTCATATTTATCAGCAAAATAAATTTCTGAATTATTTTACAACATGATTTCTAGAATTCTCTGAAAAACATTATTTCACAACGATGTGCAAATGGATGTCGCTTTAGAAGATTTTAATTTTATATTCTAACCAGCATGTGTGATGGGTGGGTCATGAGTGGCAGGAGACCGAGTTGTAGACACGCCCCCTACCCGCAGACTTGTGACCGATTCTTAACCCGGGCCATGCAGGACGTCTTGCCGGCTCCGGGTTGGGCTGGTCAGCCACATGGGCTCTAAGTAAGGCAACGTTTGGTACGCGCTGAGTCCTCCGGCCAGAACCGGTCCGCCAGCTGGTCCCGGCGCCGCTGCAAAACGGACGAGAATTTACAGAATCTGTTGGAACTAGCCAACAGAACCAGTTCAATTAACCCAGTTTGGGTCACATTTCCAGTTTAAAAGAAAAGCAGATAAGAGGACGAGATGCTCTTCAGGACTATGGCGCCGCTTTCTCAGTTCAGATTTCACAACTAAACTACAGAATTAATTCACCTGAATTCATTAATCTTGTTGTTGTAAGCCATTTAAAATAACAATGTAACACAATAATAAAATATTTCTGTTCATCTTTATTGCAAACAATTGTTTGGGAAAATGAAGTCAACAGTTCAAATTGTCTAAACAAAAGTTTGGTCGGCTCTCATCCACATTCTTTGGCTTTTTGCCCTCAAAGCACTTTGCAAGAAAATTATCGATCTCATTACGCTGGTATTGATCGATACTATAGTTGGTATCAAAAATACGATAATATCGACATTTGGATTTATCTGCTCAGCCTTGAAAAATGTTACGCTGTTATTTTTATAACATAAGTAACATGAGAAGGCAGCCTAGCCTCTGACCTGACCTGGCCTGGACCTCCTCCCAGCACAACGGAGGGGGGTCGTTTACGGAAGTCGGGTTAGTGCCCCTTTCAGGATCATTGGGAGGGGTCCAATGACCCCCTTATCCACCAGAACCAGATGATGACAGAAACCAGGAGGATGGGTTGGGGTAACTACTGACCCAGGTCTGGTGGGGAGAACCAATGATACCTCAAACAAACTCAGTTTCTGGAGAAACTGAACTTACATGTTACAACAAAGATCCAGAAATCTGGAGCAGAGCCAACTAGAACTTTATGCTTACACCCGACCCGACAAGTGTTTCTGGGCTTGGGATTCAGGACACCAGATCTGAACCTGGAAAATCCTGGAAGAGGCAACAAGATCTTTCCCGGACCCTTCCCTACTGGTTCCTGTGTGAGCCGGACCCCAACGTGACTGTTGAAACCAGATCTGAGGTAAGCGGTCCGAGAACCAGGATCCAGATCAGACATCAGGTCTGGTGGTGCTTTCAGGGACTGCTAGCTTTTCTTTAAGTCGCTGGTCATGCCGCCGGAACCGGAGTACTGCTCGGATCCTGGATCTTCTGCGGGTCGATCGGTCTAAAACTCCGTCTCCATAAACAGCGATGATGCACGTGCAGCTTCAGAGCGTGCATCATCGCTGGCGTGTGCGCGCGCGTGTCCACCTCACCCACCCAACACAAGAATGAACCAAACCCCTTCGTCCCAAACGGGAAATCTGGGATTTTCCATCCTTTAAACAGGAGAAGCAGCAGAGATCTGTCGGATTTACCACAAATCTCAAAACATCCCGCAGTCTAGTCCCTTATAGATTTGGTTGCCATGGTGATATCGAGACACCAACCGATGGATGGATCTGCAGAGACACATCAAACGGTTGATGTCAGGAGAATCAGTCCAGGGAGGCCCGGCTCGGTTAGAGAGTCTCTCTGCGGCCCGTTTGGTGGTTGGAAGCGGAGCGTGTGTGTGTGTGTGTGTGTGTGTGCGTGGGGTCGGCCATCTTGTTGCAGGTGGGACACACAGAGTCCCGCCTACATGACGCTCTCGAAGATGATGACCTTGTTGTCGTCAGTGCTGGGTGACAGAGAGGTCAGCGACTTGATGTCAGGGGCCATGTACTCCAGATGGTGGGCCCCCCACACCGGAGTGGTCAGGTGGGCCCAGCGCTGCAACACAGAGCGGGAAACGTCAGGAGCAACTCGCCATGGCGTCTAACCGTCGTGGCGGTCATGTGTGAAATAAACATCTGAGACGTTGTTCGCCTTCTACTGGGAACTAAATATGACCTGATGAGATTCTGCTTTTGTGTACATTGCACGCAGCTTCCGGACGTTTGTGGAAATGGGACTCTTACAGGAAGTGTTGGCATGAGCTGAGTGATGGTTTATGTGTCAGCTGACCTCTCGGAAGCTTCCCTTAGCTCTGAAGAGTTTGTAGAGGACGCTGACGGGGATGCAGAGCATGGAGGACAGAGCCAGACACCAGCCAATCACCTCGCCCCACCACGGGTACACGTACACGTTGTTGTAGGTCAGCGGCTTGTAGTTGACCAGGTGGAAGAGGAAGATGCCCTGAAGGAACAGCAGGACGTCACACAAAGTCCGGAGCAGGAAGGGAGATGTGCAGCGTGGTGGAGGCTTACTATGCAGACACACGGAGTGATGAAGGACCAGCACCACTTCATCCACGGGAACGGCCGGTACCCGATCATCCGGGCCACGTCGTCCATGAAGCGGTCAGCGCCTGCAGGCGTCCAGCAGCACCAACCGTCAGAGACAAGACAGATGAGGGATCCCTAAAGCTGCCTTCTACCCACCCGCCACCAGGAGAAGGCAGGAAGGTCATTCATGGAAAACTGACTTTCACCTGATTCATACCTGCTTATCTACACTCACCGTCCTCCTCATCAACCCCACCTGCTACTAACTCCTCTTCATCAACCTCACCTGCTACTTATTCCTCCTCATCAACCCCACCTGCTACTAGCTCCTCTTCATCAACCCCACCTGCTACTAATTCCTCTTCATCAACCCCACCTGCTACTAATTCCTCCTCATCAACCCCACCTGCTACTAACTCCTCTTCAACAACCCCACCTGCTACTTATTCCTCTTCATCAACCCCACCTGCTACTTATTCCTCTTCATCAGCCCCATCTGCTACTTATTCCTCATCATCAACCCCACCTGCTACTAGCTCCTCTTCATCAACCCCACCTGCTACTAATTCCTCTTCATCAACCCCACCTGC
>JBAMHW010000015.1:729786-746407 GCA_037177495.1 Rhadinocentrus ornatus | reverse complement strand
ATTTAGTTTACTGACCCAAGCTGAGTGTTTTTCAAGGCTCAGGAAGCCCTTGCAGGTGTTTCCAGTTAATTAGACGAATCAAGTGATTAGTTGAATAGCCTACTAGTATACTTTTTCATGACTTTATCACAATATTCTAATAATCTGAGACAGTCCTGTATGTTGCTCTAAACCGTCTCTAGCATGTTCTAGATCAGACTCTGGTCCTCGAGAGCCGGTATCCTGCAGGTTTTCATCGTTTCCCTGATCTAACACACCTGACTGAAATTAATGTGTTATTGTGAAGAAGTTGTTGGATCCATTTGATTTTATTCAGGTGTGTTGGAGCAAGAAAACAACTAAAACCTGCAGGATAGCGGCCCTTGAGGACCGAAGTTTGACACCCTCTTCTGTATAATTCTGAATGAATACGTTTTTAAATTCATTCAGTCATCTGTACCGCTTCTTCCATGACGGGTCGCGGGGAAGCCGGAGTCCGTCCCAGCAGTGTTTCAGGTGAGACAGGTTCACCTGGACAGCTCACCAGTCCATCGCAGTTTTTTTTATTATTATAAAAATGACAAAAGCAGTTAAACTTTGATGAAGAAACTCTGATAAAAATGATGATCTAGATAAAGTTTTTTAACTTAACTTGATAAAAAATTTCAAGTTTTTCTGTTTTATATCAGGTGATCACTTTAGTTGTAACAATCAGTTCAATATTTCATGACATCTAGACCTAAAAATGTAATCTCGTGGTATCACATGATCCCTGATGACATCATTTCACTGCGCCTTGGCTCGTGCAGCCCCGTGAGGCTCAGCTGAACGAGGAAACAAGCCGGAGCAAAGCAGAGCTGTACATTATACAGAAAGTTTTACCTGTAATCCACCAAATAGTGTTTAGCCCCTCCCCCACTGACCTCTACGGTCACCTTTCGCATCTTCGTGTAACTCGAGGCTGCAAACCAGCTGAAAAAATCTTTTGAATTGAAAAATTCTTTGTAAACTGAAATGATGTCAGCAAGGGCGTCTTTCTCAGGAGGGTTTCTGTGTGACGTCGGACACCCAGAACCAGTTTTACTGCAACTCCGTGGTGTGAGAACCAGACGTACGTCCAGAGAAAGCCGTATAACCACATCAGGGGGGTCGCTAAAGTTTCCCTCCATACAGCGATGGTGCTTAATACTCTCCATTTTCTGCCCCCGGAAAAGTTTATTCTTTCAACTGCAGTCAGAACACCATAAAATACAATTTCAGATACGCCTTCATTCGGCCAGACTGCAGCTCACCGCAGTACTTTACCCACTAGTGGGTGCACTTATTTACGTATGCGCACTTTTCTGCACAATACTTAGCAGATCAACAATAAACTGGTGAAGAGTTTCCACTTCTTTAAAACTAGATTAGAAAACATTTACAAAGATGAGCTTATTAAATGTTTACGTCGACATTAAAAGGCATGAATGTGGAAGCCCGGGCGGAGCCGGCAGTAGCAGCTTCGTGCTTTTATTTTCCGGCCGAACGTCGGCTCTCCCGACACTCAGGCCGAGCCTCCTCTCAGCGCTTCCGGCCGGAAACCAGGCGCTTTCACGTCCATCTCAGGGTCTCCAGGAACACCGGGACGCCGCTAAATTTGAGGCTAATAAGGCGAGACGCGTAAAAAAACTCGTTAACTATAGCAACAAGCTGCTAGTTGGCTACGTTGCGGGTAGCGGCGGCTGGTCCTCTGCTAACCGATATCTAGCTACATACTAAATTTAGAATCACTTCGTATCTGAGAATCAACATTGTGAGGGGGAAGATGAAGCCACGCCCATCAAACTTAATTTATGAAGCGTTTTCACGTATGAGCAGCACAAAGTGTTTTACATAAAAACAATGTTCACATTTTGTAAAGAACATAACATACAACACACACCTCCTCTCTCACTCCATCACACACACACACACACACACACACACACACACACACAGCCAAAAGACATAACAGCTTGTAAAAAAGGCCTTTTTTAAATAAATGATACATGATTATGAAGTAAAAACGTCCGTCGTGACAGAGGTTCAGATTTCTCCACCCGTGGAGCCCTTTCAGAGTGAAAGACGATTCATCTGATTTGCAGGCATTATAAAAGGATGCCAGTTTCCTGTAAACTAAACCCTAGGGCCCAGGGGAGGGGGAGGGGCCAGATTTGTCACCGACTTTATTTTTACAAAACTTTAATGGGTTTTCTGTAGAGAAATGACAAATTACAGGAAAACCCTTTTTCTCATCTCCGTTTAAAACGAGGGTCAAAGGAACTTTTGTCTTTAATTTTGACTTTATTTGAATTAAAATCCTACTAATTCAATCTTCTCTGCGATTAATCAGATGAACGGCCGGGTTATATTAATAATAATGAAAGGCACATTTCTTTTAGGAAAATTAAATTATAGTGCTTTAAAACTGGCATCTTAAGAGTTAAATTTTAGTTAATACTCATTCAATCATTAATTCACGAACACTTTCACGAAAAAAAGGTTAAATCCTTTTTGTAAATGTGTAACAGAAAACAGGAGAAACAGGTTTTCCTGCAGAATTTCAGGTTCTAGGGCAGAACTTGACACCTGTAATGTACTAAAACATTATTTACAGGCTTTCATGCCGCTATGGTTCTGGTCTGGTCCAGCTGGAGACTAGATTGTCCTCGTGTGGGACCTGGACTGATCAACATGCTACCTCGCAGCAACATATTCAAGCCAGTATGTCCCATTCTTATGCTGATGAAACCCAGAGCTCCCAGCAGGTTTTAAAGTCTCCCAGTTTGTCTCCGACTTTAAACCCTGGATGGACCAAAGTTTCCTTCACTTCAACAAGCTCCTTCTGTTTGCTCTCCTATTGTTTCTAGTCCGCCCATCTTTCAGGTAAAAGCACCCAAACTGCTGAAATCTGGGAGGAAAACCTGATCACAGACTGCAGGAATTCTGTGCAACCTGAAAACCGATCCCAACTTCCACCTCAGGCTGGTCATGTGACCGCCTCAGACAGGTGGTTTGGACCTACCTGGACGATGCCGACGCCAGCAAACAACAGCAGCAGGGAAACCCACTGAACTCTGGACAGAGACTTCCTGAGCATCAGGACGCTGAACAGAGCCGTGGTGAGGATCTTCAGCTGGTACGTCACCTGAGGGGGAGGAGCCAGTGATTACCTGTCAGGTACTAGTCTACTCAGTCTTTCCGGTTATTCTACATGTGTAAAAGAGAGGATGCTACGCAATGAGCCGGTTAACATAACCATCAAAACTGTTAACTGGGAGTAATCAGATTACTGTAATGATAAAATGTGATAGGTCTACATCCACGTCTCCAAAAACCCTGGTCTACATTTACAGTCCAAATCAGGTTACTTTCCCAACTTTCTGTTATTTAAAAAAAATCTTTGTTAAACATGGCAGTGCTTGCAGTCTTAGCATTAGCTGCTAATGTGGAGCATGCAGTCTTAGCATTAGCTGCTAATGTGGAAGCTTGCAGTCTTAGCATTAGCTGCTAATGTGAAAGCTTGCAGTCTTAGCATTAGCTGCTAATGTGAAAGCTTGCTGTCTTAGCATTAGCTGCTAATGTGGAAGCTTGCTGTCTTAGCATTAGCTGCTAATGTGGAAGCTTTCAGTCTTAGCATTAGCTGCTAATGTGAAAGCTTGCTGTCTTAGAATTAGCTGTTAATGTGAAAGCTCACTGCCTTAGCATTAGCTGCTAATGTGAAAGCTTGCTGTCTTAGCATTAGCTGCTAATGTGGAAGCTCACTGCCTTAGCATTAGCTGCTAATGTGAAAGCTTGCTGTCTTAGAATTAGCTGCTAATGTGGAAGCTCACTGCCTTAGCATTAGCTGCTAATGTGAAAGCTAGCTGTCTTAGCATTAGCTGCTAATGTGAAAGCTAGCTGTCTTAGCATTAGCTGCTAATGTGAAAGCTTGCTGTCTTAGCATTAGCTGCTAATGTTAAAGCTTGCAGTCTTAGCATTAGCTGTTAATGTGGAAGCTTGCAGTCTTAGCATCAGTTGCTAATGTGGAAGCTTGCAGTCTTAGCATCAGTTGCTAATGTGAAAGCTTGCTGTCTTAGCGTTAGCTGCTAATGTGAAAGCTTGCTGTCTTAGCGTTAGCTGCTAATGTGAACACTTGCTGTCTTAGCATTAGCTGCTAATGTGAAAGCTTGCTGTCTTAGCGTTAGCTGCTAATATGGGAGCCAATAAGCTGCTAGATAGACGACATGTGAATGTTTTACTTTTTTTATACCCAGATTTCCTGATTCTGTGGTTCGGAAGCAGCACCCTCTGATACTGTAAGATACAGTCATCATCATCATGGTGGAAGTCACTGATCATTAAACCTGGAAGTATCGCACTCATTTAGAAAAACAGATTTTTATCCTTCAACGAAAAGCAGCATGCTTCCGTACAACCAGGTTGTTCTCTTCAACAGATTTATCTTAAGCTCCTGATCAATGAACCAAACTGATAGTCCTGAACGGAAGTCAGAATTTCTCCTTCCTCAGATAAATCAGAGAAGAAGACCTGAACAACCTGACCAGGTTCTAATGGGGAACGGTTTAAAGTCTGAGATGTGAAAAGAGAAAAAGGTTTTCTGATCAGCAATCAGTGTTTACATGAAGGAACACGCAAAGCCTGTTACCATGCACGCCAAAAGTCTGATTATCTGACTTCTGGAGTTATCAGCTTATTAAACAGCATAATTTGATAATGAGAAATTGGACTAATACACCTAGACTTCTCCCCAATAATACGTCTTCCTGCACGTAGACCAAAGCTGCTAATTAGCTCCCACATTAGCTGTTAACGCTAGGACCATGGGCGCCACCATGGTCAACAAAAACCATATGTTTTGGTAACAGGACGTGATGTCACTACAAAAGTACTCTGCAAGAAATCTGATAATGGATTGGAAAATGTAGACCAAGGTTTTAGAAAAATCACATTTCAGACGTGGATATAGACACATTAGATCTATTACAGTAATCTGATTACTACCAGATATCTGAATTTGATGGTCAGCTGGATTTTATTAATGAAAATATGTTAAAAACTAAGAAAAACATGTTTTCTGAAATCAGGAAGAAATCTAAAGATGAAAACAGAATTTATTGGACGGAAATCTAACGCTGTCAGACTGACGTGGACGGAGTGGTCGGTTCTCACCTGGAAGGTGGCGGCCGGCAGGTTGGAGATGGCCACGTACTGCAGGTTGTTCTGGAGCGTGTAGATGAGGGACGGGACCGCCAGCTTCAGGGTATCTTTGTACTGAAGCACGATGGCGTCCAGCAGGAAGAAGAAGGTGTCCTTCACACTGACTGCAACACACACACACTTCTGTCTAAGCAGCAAGGTGAGGACAGAGGAAACTAATCTGCAAAGTGAGGACGTCCTCACAGAGTAGTACTGAGCATATTGCGTAATATTTTTAATCTGTCAAATCCTGTAAATTTCACTGTGTTTTTATGGATAAAGAAAATGTCGTGAAATAACTGTTTTACTGGACTACTTTTACTAGACCATGGCTGATTTATCACGTCCCACCCATGGGATGTCTGGTACCAACGGGTTAACACGTAGTTAGTATGTACATATGCATGTTTGGTACGTAGCTGCTGACTGCCACCTTTCTGAGAACCAGTCTGAAACTTTTAGAAGAGTCTATAATTTATCGGCTTCTGTAGAGAACTTTAAAATGAAAAATGTCGGGGCCAGACACAATGTCCTCACTATGCATATTGTCCCCAATCCAAAGGCTGTAAACTGATGGTGGTCCTCACGACGAGGCAAAACAAACACACACGTCATGAAAAACCTGAATGAACCGGATCACGAAGGCAGAACCAGACCCCACAGAACTCACATCTCTTCTGCAGCAGGATGATGAGCAGACACGTCAGCACCTTCAGGACCTCCGCCATGACGACGGCTGAGGTGGTGAAGAAGCGGTCGCCAGGCAACGTGCGCACATAGCGGATGCTGAGGATGAGTGATGCATTCTGGACCACCAACACGGCCAAGCTGATGTACTTCAACTTCCTGTCGGCTGCAGACACAGAAACACAAACGCATCATACACACATTCAAACTGACAAAAACACACCATACAGCCCCTGACGGTGACAGCTCCAAACACACACACACACACACACACACGCGAGTTTACACAACAAACTAAATAAAAACAATGAGATGTTCAATGATGCCGACTTGGCAGGAAGAATCAGCTTCACTAAATACTGTGACAATAACTGATATTAGAGGGGTGAGGAAAGGCCCAACTCGTGAACATTTAAAGGTTGAGAAACAGCCGTTCTCGCTAGAAACACATCTGGAACGGCTGGAATGAAGGACCGAGGCTGAGTTTGGGGTAAAACTCTTTGAAAACAACGTTGCTGGACCTCTGACACCCGTATGTAAAATGTGGGACCTTTAACAAGCATCTGGCCGCGTACACACAACCAACAGTCCACGTCACCAGCTCTCAGACACACACACCTTGTTCCACCTTCACGTGTCGGCCTAACCTGTCGAGGTTCAGCCCCCAGCATCGCTAACCAGTGAGACTGGTTAACTGTCTGGTTTTAATCCGCATCACGGGACCAGTTCCGTGAGGTGGCATGAAACTGGTTCAGCACCTTAATTAACTCACCTGTTGAACCTGCTGTACCTGGCGCGAGCCTCGTTAATTCGGCTCTAACTGATGGGTTTAGATGCTACTTAGCTAGCCGTTAGCACGGCGCCAACACCTGCCGCAACTGTGCGGTTCAGCCAGCTGTTCACCTCTGGAATGACGTCCAACAGCTCCCCTCTGGCCCCGGTCCACCCGCCCCGCTGCAGCTCACGGGGTCGAGCCCCGGAGGACTGAACCGGGTCCGCTCACCTTCATTCTGACCCCTCGCTGCCTTCTCCTCCGCCGCCTTGCTGTGGTTCCCTTCGGCCATGCTGCGCGCTTTGTGTCCGCCGTCCGGACCGAGCCTTCACCCCGCTGCCTGCTCGGCTAACACGCCGCTAGCCTCCAATCTAGCCCCGCGCGAACAGTCGAGATCCAGCCGGAGCTCCGACCGCCGGCTTGTTGTCCTGTTTGATGCGGAAGAAGGCGGTGAGTCTGTCGGGCAGATGTGACCGGAGCTGAGGATGTGTTCTCCGGAGGGACGAGAGAAGGAACCTCCTGGACCTGCTGGAGGACTCCGTGGAGGCTCTGAGGTGTCCAGGAAGTGAGGAGACTGCAGAGATGGGACATTGACAGGAGGTGTCACTCTGCTGTCACAGCTTAGCGGCAGCTTTCCTGGTGGCTTCTTTGTGGTTGCGGTTTGTTTGTGGTATCCGTAGCTCTCCGCAGCATCTGCGGATTAAACTGAATTCCTCTGTTTATTAGAAAACTTTCCAACCTGAACTCAGGAGAAAACATCAGAGTGAGACCTCTTCTTCGCCATCCCAAAGAAAAGATCACTTCCTTGTTGTCTTCCAGGTGTTTGTTGCCACCTGCTGGTCAAACAGCGGCGCTACAACTTCCTAATTTTCGCTTCCAGCTTCTGGAATTAAATGATTCCTGCTTTCATGGATCCCTGCTGGTCTGGAGTCAACGTGGAAATGAATAAATAAAAAAATATGACATATGTTTATTTAATAGAAAAATATATTGTATAAATTACATATTTGTCTTTTAAATAATTTAGATAAAGTTTGAAATTTATTATTTTTTTTAAATGTATCAAATTATTTAAAAGTATATAATATATATATTTCTATTAAAAAAATATTCGCGATATAAAAATTTGTGTAATTAAAACAAATCAAATGATTTATAAATGAAAGTACGTAAAATTAAATAGAATATAAAGATGTAAATAAAAACTGAATTTATAGAAAAATTTGTATAGAATGTGAAAATTTTAATATTCAAATTCAAAATAAAAATGATTTAATACTTAAATACACACAGCAGAAGATAAAAATACACGAGTAATAAAGCGAAGACATGAAACATTTTATTAAATAGAAAAATTATGAACTTTTCATTTTAATATTTAATGTAAAACACTTAAACCTGTTTGTTATCTGAAACTGGACCAGATGGGTCCTGGAGGACCAGACCACGTTCTGGTTCCAACGCACAAGACTACGTGGATCCTGGTTTCTTCCGGATCCAAACTTTCATATTTAATGTAAATAAACGGAACAAGTGACCCGGATCACTTTGCGTAAAGTCCAGAATAATACACAAGTATCTACAGGAGGACGTCCTGAACCAGAACTTCATGTCCAACTTTATTCTCGTCATCATCATCAGGAGGAAGGACTGCTCAGCCAATCAGAAGCAAATAAATACAAAAAATAAATAAACAGAGCAGTGATGAGGATGATGAAGAGCAAATTTGTCTCCTCACAAACAGGAAGTGACATCAGTGCACTTTTAATTCTAGTTCTGATCCCAGTCTGGTTCTGGTTTCAGAGGGACAGACTGGGCAGTGAGCCGTGCTCCTCTTCCTCCTCTTCCTCCTCTCCCTCCATCCAGGGGTGAGACAGCAGCTCGTCCAGGGAGGGGCGGTCCTTGGGGCGGTACGACAGACACCAGCGAATCATAGACTGGCATTCTGACGAGAGAGAGACCAGGTGAGCGGCCAGACCAGGGGACGTCCAATCAGGTGTAAGAGGGCGGAGTCTCTGCTCACCTTTAGAGATCCGTCTGGTGAAGGTGGGCGTGGCCGTGACAATCTCCTGGTCACGCTCAAACGGGATGTCTCCGCAGACCATATCGAAGAGGAGGACACCCAGAGACCAGATGGTGAGCGGGACCGCCTCGTAGGACTGGGACAGAATCCACTCCGGAGGGCTGTAGACCCGGGTTCCTGAGGAGGAGGAGGAAGAAGAGGGTTAGAAGAGGAGGAGGAAGAGGGGGGTTAGAAGGGGAGGAGCCTCGGTACCTTCAAACTCGCCGTACGGCGTCTCCTTTAGCGGCGCTCCCGACCCGAAGTCGATGATTTTGACATCGAGCGTTCTGGTGTCGACCACGATGTTCTCGTCTTTGATGTCTCTGTGCACGACGCCGTGCGCGTGGACGAAGCGCAGCGCCTCCACGACCTGCCTGAACACCCTGCGAACGGAACGGAGGCGTTAACGGATCGGAACCGGGCCAGCGAGCTGCGGTGGTTCAGACCGGGTCGCACCTGAGAGCCAGACGCTCGGGAAGCGCTCCTCGCTCCGTGATGAAGTCGAACAGATCCTGGGACTGCGGTGGGCGCTCCATCACCAGCAGGAAGCCCCGCCCCTCCACCCGGAACCAGTCCAGCATGCGGACCACGCCGCCGTGACCTCCGACCTCCGACAGGCGCTGCAGCAGAGCGATCTCCATGGGAACGGGCTCCGGCTCACCTGGCTGAGGGGCAGGGGTTTATTGATGAGTCAAGTTTCAGGATGTTGAGTCACTGTGGGGTTTCTCTGCCCTCAGTTCTCGTCTACAGGTGCATTCTGGGGTTTTTCTTCAAGGGTGGGACAGTCCCAGTTAAAGGAACAGGTTCGTCACAGGGGAAATCCACAAACTGAGCTGTGACATCACAGGTTTCCGTAGGAACGGCCCTACACATCCGCAGTACAACAGCTGTCCAGCAGAGAGCAGAGATGACCCTGAACGCACCACCCGCTCTGACCCTCAGCAAACAACTTCCTGTTTATTATTTACATCAAGAAGCGGAACTTACCAGCTGGGCCCACTGGCGGACTCCCTCACTGGAGATCTGTTTCACGGCGACCTGGACGGACAGAGCAAACACAGAGCTGATGAGTCTGCAGGTGCAGGCCTCTCAGGTCATGTGATCTGCAGAGAGGAAGGCGTGCATCCTCACCTGAAGTCCATCTGACAGCCTCCGCCCTGAGAAGACCGAGCCGAAGCCCCCGCTGCCCAGCAGAGACCCGCAGGAGTACTGGCTGCAGAACGGCTGCTTCTCTGAGGGGCACGCAGACCAGGTACAGGTGAGCTTACTCATGAAAACATCTACAGCCGAGTCAGATTTCTCATTTCAGCTGAGACCACTTTTAATTCTTAAAAGATGAAAAAACGCATCTTTATAAACTTTCTCCAGGCCCGAACAACTGACACCGTAACCATAGAAACAGTTGTTTATCAGTAAACAAATTGAAAACGGTTTGAATCTGCAGAATTTATTTACATAAGAACGCGGACTTTGTGGTCTTCTTACCGTTCTTCCCCCGGGTCTCTTCCTCCTCCAGGTGAAGCTCCACGGATCTTTTATCCAACATTCCTGGGAGCTTCTCGGTCAGTGGAAGCTCGTCACGTCCATCCTGCTGGCGGAGCTCCGCTGGAAAACGTTTCTCCTTCGTTTTCAGATTAAACTTCCTGTTTTCCTTCGTCTTTTTCGCGCTTTCTGAACCCAGTTTCACTTAGAAACTCTCGTAAAGTTCCACTCGGCTGTTTCGGGGCAGTTTTCAGCGCTGGAAAGTAAAACCTGGACCACAAACCCGCTCCGCTTCTTCCCGAACCGTTTCTGTCCTGCGTTTGTTTGCGTCCTTCTTATAGCCTCACTATGGCCACGCCCGCCACGCGCTCCTTGTCCAATGAGCGCGGATACGTGCGCTCAATGTTTTGAATCGCTCCACCAATCAGATTTAATCTGCAGGTCACGAATCGCGCGTGACAAATTCTAAGAATTTTTCAGAGCAACGAGGCGGGGAAAGCGCGCGCAGTGTTGACGGGAAACAGGGTGACGGTTTCCCTTCAAAGATGCGCGCGTGCGCTCACACACAAGCTGTAAAAGCCCGTCGGTGACGGTTTCACCCTGTCACGCGCGCGCAGTCACACTTCCGGTCGGTTTGTTGTCTCTTCTTCTTTTGGCATTTTCACTCATTTCAAACATGTAAACAATGTAGGCAAAAAAATGTGATAAAAAATTGTAAATAATTTCAATAAATATTTCATTAAGTTCTTAAAAGAATTTCAACATCTCTCTTCTGATGGACACTGAATGCAGCATAAGGTCAGATGTAGGGTGACACCTTATTTATCAGATCTGACAGCCACTTCCTGTTCCTGTCAGCGTGGCACCAGAATAAGAAGTTTCAGACCTGAAGCGTCAGAATAAACTGATCCAGGTCCAGTCCCAGCCATAGTACCCGAGTAGGTCCAGTCCCAGCCATAGTACCAGACTAGGTCCAGTCCCAGCCATAGTACATGACTAGGTCCAGTCCCGGTACCGGACCAGTCCTGGTCCCAGCCATAGTACCTGACTAGGTCCAGTTCCGGTAACGGACTAGGACCAGTCCTGGTACCAGACTAGAACCAGTACCAGCCATAGTACCTGACTAGGTCCAGTCCAGGTAACAGAATAGAACCAGTCCTGGTACCAGACTAGGACCAGTACCAGCCATAGTATCTGACTAGGACCAGTCCCAGCCATAGTACCCGACTAGGACCAGTCCCAGTTCCGGATAAGTTCCAGTGAATCACCTAGAATCACCGAGTCACTACACATCTTCTTCCCAGCTGCTCCTGAATGCAGCATCACATGACGCCTGGTCAGCTGACCATCTCGGATCATCTGGTTTGTTCTTATTTAAACCATCTGGTCACATGACTATGACGTCATTACAGTGACCCCCAAAATCCTAAAAGAATTTTGGTGGTAAAATTTTCGTTAATGCAGAAAAACAGAGACTTCTCCTTTTGCTACGCAATTCAACTCGTTTCCATGGAAACAAGGACACTCAGGTTAAAGCTTCCTTTCATAGACCTGCAGGTGACAGCAAACATCCTGCTGGCGAACCCGCCGACCCTCCCCATCCTCACTGCTCATCATCCGACCCTGGAAGTGGTTTCCGTTCTGAGTTTGTACATTAAACCACAGAAGAAGAAAACATTTGGAAGAAATGATGAAGATAAAATGAAACTCAGAAACTTCTTCAGAAACATTTTCCGCTTTTTATTCCAAGAAAAAAACTTTTCATCCCAAACGAGAAAATAAAACAAACTTATATTATTAATAATAACAACAATAATCAATCATTAGGAGGATAAGTATGACAATTCTCTATTTTCCCTCCTTTTTTATTCGTGTTTTCTCTATGATATCGGCCGTGGTCAATTAAACATGCAGCTAAATAAGTCTGATGATGAAGGTGATGGAGGAGGAGGACGAGGAGGGTGTTACAGGCAGAGAGGCCGAAGGCTTTTATCTGGCAGATGATGTGTCAACACAAAATGGCCGCCAGTACGGAGAAAATGATTTGGCTGTTGACGGCAAAGCTAACAGCAGCAAAAATACATAATAAGACTTCTTAGTGTGATAGCCTGCTGGCTAACGAGCACTAACTTACCTACACAGGTCAGTCCTGATTAGCATTCTTCATTGAAACCAATGGCTCTGTTATCCACAGAGCTAGCAGCCTGATCATGACAACAGAAGGGTCAAACTGCTGGAAGCTGCCAATGAAATGTTTAAATAATGACAACTGATCCCAGATCAGCTTTAAGACCGAGCTGAGAGGTAACCAGGAAGCAGAGGAAGAGAGGAGGAAGGTGATAAAGAAAAAAAAAGATGGATTCTGTTGGATGTTTTATTTTTTCCCTGTTTGAGCTCCGTCAGTGGTCAGAGAGGAGGGGGAGGGGAGGGGGTGTCAGCATGTCAGTGTGTGTGTTATGTGTGTGTGTGCATCGCCGGGATCAGCTGCTGTCAGGCGACGGCTCCCTCTCTCGATGCATGGCGGCGGAGGAGGAGCTCTGGTGTTTGATGCTGTCCAGATACTCCTGCTGGGAGACGGCCAGAACCGAGGCCAGGATCTCGTCGTCCTCCCAGTCTGTCAGACCTGAAACACACACAGCCGCTTTTAGCCGAGCCCACAGCGCAGGCTAGCTGTGAGCGCTGGCATTTATCCGGATCAGGACTGATCCACCACATTGGGGGAACCAACACTGCGTTTACACCAGATCAGCTGTGGTCCACGTCGCTTTCATCTTTTATTCTGAATTTCTGACAAATATTTTACAGTTTAAATTTTTTATGAGCAGCAGCTCCGATGACCAGCGCACGAAAAGGAAGTTAGCCGACCGACCGAGCTACCGTGCGCTTCGCGAGTTGAGTTCACATCGTTTTCACGTCAAGGTAGTGTCCGCTTCCACATTTTACGTCAGCTTCACATCGATTCCACATGACACTTTCACGTTGGCCTGAAGCAGATTTTACGTGGATGAGCAGCTCTGACCTCCAACCTCCCCGTAGCGAGATCAGCTGTGTAGGCGGGGCGAGGTCAGTTGGTGGGGGATCAGCTATGTGGGCGAGGTCAGCTGGGTGAAGGGGGGGCGCGAGGTCAGCTGGGTGAAGGGGGGCGCAAGGTCAGCTGGGTGGGCGCGGCCACGCCAGCTTGGGGGGGGGGGGGGGTGTCAGCTGTGTAAGCGGGGCGAGGTCAGTTGGTGGGGGGGGGGGTGAACTATGTGGGCGAGGTCAGCTGGCTGAAGGGGGGGCGCGAAGTCAGCTGTGTTTTTTTTATCCTGAGTCTGTTCTGAGCTGCGTCTCCCTGGGTTTTTCCGAGGGGATTGACATGTCGGCCTGATCTTTGAACGAGCAAAACAGAAAAGGTGGACTCTGCTCAGAGGCAGACAGGATCGGGCTCCAACAGCCGCCGAGAGACAGGAAGTAGAAAAACAGGAAGAAAAAGCTGAACATGAATGGTTCATTGAAGCCAATTTAAAAGCTTGATGAGGAATTATCTTTATGTGTTGCGTTCACTGGCCGTGAGTTCAACACCGTTCTCATAGAACTGAGATCAAACTGCTGCAGATAAGTGTGTGTGTGTTAAAAACCTCAGACACACACGGATCTGCTCGGCTGCTTCCTGTTGACTCAGAATGAGGTTTGACTGTAAACAACACAAATGACTGACGGCTGAGTCTGATCAGAAACTCCTCCATTGCTCCAGAATAGGGCGATATCAACCAAATCTTATATCTTGATATTTTTTACCTGAATCACGATATATATATATATATACGGGGCGGCACGGTTTAGCAAGGTAGAGCGGTCTTATTGTAATCCGAGGGTTGCTGGTTCGATCCTCCATGTCGAGGTGTCCTTGGACAAGACACCGAACCCCAAATTGCTCCTGATGGGTCGTGGTGCGCGCCTTGCATGGCAGCTTCCGCCATCAGTGCGTGAATGGGTGACTGTGATGTATGCTGTAAAGCGCTTTGGATAAAAGCGCTATAGAAGTACGGACCATATATTTTTTTTGTCAAGTAACCAAGGAGACGGTTCTCATTTACAGCCTTCAGTCTCCTTTTATATTGCGTCTGATAAAGTCTCGATATGTTTGAAAATCTCGATATATTGCCCGCCCTACTCCAGAGTCCAGTCTTTCTGCTCCCTAGCACCCTGAAGCCTTTTTCTCCGGTTAGCCTCACCGGTTAGTGGTTTTCTTCTGGCTCCACAGCTGTTCAGTACTTCAGTTCCTCCACATAGTTCATGTGGAAAAGTTCTAACTTTCACTATGAAACATGGTCCTGAGTTCTGCTGCTGGTTTTCTTCTGGTTTCAGTGATCACCATCATTCAGGATGTTTTTCTGACCACATCTCTTTCTGGAAGACAATGGTTCCCACCATCCTTCCAGGTTTTAATGATGTTGGACAGTTCAGAACCAAGTTCTAGTAGTTCCTGCTTCTCTCTGCTGGATGATCTGACCCTTCTGGACCAGACTAACATCTTCTCCACGACCACGGATGAGTCAGTTAAACAACTGGCTGCAGCTGGAAGATGGTCCATGCAGGAATCATCCAAAAAGAGGCTCCGACCTGTTAGTTCATTTAAATTCTGAGTGAAGTTTATATGTGAACGTAGACCCGGCTATGCTACAGGGCATCGATTAGAACACTGTCCATGTCACTGGGACCACAAACCACAGTTTTTTGTGATTTTTGTAAAACTCGGAGTCTTTTGTTTGGCAAGTCAAAGGTTGATTTGAAGCTTTGGGACCAGTACTGAATGACGGAAATGGAATAAAAGCAGAATATAGACACGCTGGCAGCTTTGGAACCCAGATCTAGTATTTCAGTTCTTCTTGTGATACTTTCAACTTTAAAAGCTTGGGTTTTGTGTAGTAAAGGTATGTAGCAGCATGCTGCACACGCTGCAGCTTCTCTCTCTCCGAGGCGACACCAGCGGCGTGACAGGAAGTTATTTCAGTGTCAACTTTAGTTTTTTCAGCAATGTACATGTACCAGGCTGATTATGCTAATTAGTGGCTTTCAGCCAATAGCTGCTTTTCTTACTGAGGAGTTGGCAACAGTGGCTGGAGAGGAGAATTAGTCCCTGAAGCTTCTTATTACCAGGAACTAAATGGACAAGCCAGACCATGTCCTCCGGGGAATGATGGGGACAAAGATGCCGTTCGGCTTCGACTACAAAGTAAAAATCAAATGATCAAACCTGATTTGATTTCACAAGTTCTACGTCTACTTGTTTTGAATTCGGCCAGTAAGGTGTTTTTTTAATGTTGTAAACATTGTATTTCTGAATTAATTGTTCAAGTATTTATCACTAATACAGTGAAACTGGGAGGAAATGTGAATATTTGCTATGCGAGGCGATTTCAGTACGCGCCTCTGAATTTTCTGCTTGCTCTCCTAATACTTTAAGTTAGGGGCCACTGTGCTCCTCGTAAAAAAAAAGTTAGTCTGGAGCCCTGGCTTCAGGAAGGAAAGTCTTGGGAGACCTTGTAGATTGGTGTGGCAACCATTTTCTTAAGCTAAATATCCCAAAAATTAAAAACATGCCATCGACGTTAGGAGAACCTCTCCCTCATCCCTTCCAGTCACTGTTCAGGGCTCACAGGTAAAAACGGATTGACAACAACCTGCTGTTAAACCATAAACATAAATTACACTGACTGGAATTTGCTTTGTTTATTTATTATTGTGTTTATTAACTCAGTGGATAGTACTGATTTGTTTGTTTAGTTTAATCGCTCTTATATTTGTATTTCATTGCACAAAGGTTTGAGAGAACCGTAATTTCAATTCTCTGTCCTGTACATGCGGCAGAATTGACAATAAAGCTGACTTTGACTAAATATTCACTTTAATTGTTTGAATTGTTGGGGGAAAAAAAATACAACAAAGTAATAAATAAAACGTCCCCACTGAGCAGAAATGCACATCTCTTACCAAAAGCAGTGGGCGACATCTCCTGCATGATGGCTCTGTACTCCAAGTGATGACGACTCTGATTACTGGGACCTGAAGGCACACAGAGAGTCTCCATGAGGTCCAGCAGCACATTTCAGGGTGGCGGTGAGGGGTGGAGGGTGGAGGTGCTATCTGGGGCGCAGGGTGGGGGGTGGGTCAGGAATGTAGGTTTAATCTGGGGTGCAGGAAGTGGGGTGGATCAGGTATATGGACGTTACCTATAGTACAGGGTGGGGGGTGGGTCAGGAATGTAAGTGTAACCTGGGTTGCAGGGTGGGGGTGGATCCGGGATATGGACGTTACCTATAGCAGTGGTCCCCAACCCTGGTCCTCAAGGCCCACTATCCTGCAGGTCTTAGGTGTTTCCCTGCTGCAACACACCTGATTCAAATTAATGGCTCATTAGCAGACTTGTGCAGAGCTTGTCA
>JBAMHW010000015.1:615937-628600 GCA_037177495.1 Rhadinocentrus ornatus | reverse complement strand
TAGATAGATAGATAGATAGATAGATAGATAGATAGATAGATAGATAGATAGATAGATAGATAGATAGATAGATGGAAGGAAGAATGGACAGATGGAGGGATGGATGGATGATGGATGGACAGATGGAAGGATGGAAGGAAGGATGGGCAGATTGATGGAAGGAAGAATGGAAGGATGGATGGATGGATGATAGATAGATAGATAGATAGATGGAAGGAAGAATGGACAGATGGAGGGATGGATTGATGATTGATGGACAGATGGACGGAAGGATGGATGATAGACGGATGGATGGATGGATGGATTGAAGGATGGATGATAGATGGAAGGAAGGATGGACGGATGGATGGATGGAAGGATGGATGATAGATAGATGGACGGATGGAAGGAAGGATGGACAGACGAATGGACGGATAGATGATGGATAAATGAACAGACGGATTGATGGATGATAGATGGATGGATGGATGAAAGGAAGAATGGACAGATGGAGGGATGGATGGATGATGGATGGACAGAAGGATGGATGATAGACGGATTGATGGATGGAAGGATGGACAGATGGTAGGATGGAAGAATGGATGGATGGATGGAAGGAAGGAAGGATGGACGGATGGACAGATGGAAGGAAGAATGGACAGACGGACGAATGGATGGATGGATGATGGATGGACAGACGGACGGATGGATGGATGATAGATGGACGAATGGAAGGATGGATGGATGATAGACGGATGGATGGACAGATGGTAGGATGGAAGGATGGACGGATGGATGGAAGGAAGAATGGATGGATGGATGATAGATGGACGGATGGAAGGAAGGATGGACAGATGCAAGGATGGATGGATGTATGATAGATGGATGGATGGATGTATGATAGATGGATGGATGGATGGATGATAGATGGACGAATGGATGGATGATGGATGGACGGATGGAAGGAAGGATGGACAGATGGAAGGATGGATGGATGTATGATAGATGGATGGATGGATGGAAGGAAGAATTGACAGATGGATGGATGGATGGAAGGAAGGATGGACGGATGAATGGATGGATGGAAGGAAGGATGGACGGATGGGTGGATGGATATAGATGGACGGAAGGAAGGATGGATGGATGGACAGACGAACGGACGGAAGGATGGTCCGTCTTACTGATTCCTTTTTCTTTCTCTCTTGTATCTTTTTTTCTCCAGGAGAGCGAGGACTCAGCGGAGCTGCTGATGAAGGAGGAGGAGAGGAAGGCACCCCAGCGGTCTCAGGTGGGTCAAGGTGGTTTCATCATATTTCAGCTGATGGTTGAAAACTTGATCTGCATCATCGAGTTGTGTTTATGTCCTCAGTTTTTATTGGCTGGAGGAGGCGGGGCTTCAGGACTGCCGAATGGGACGCACCTTCAGGTATCACACACACCTAGCAAGTTTACTGGTTATGTTAACCTAGATGAAACGGTAACATATAAACAGCCTGGTAGGAGGGGTGGTTCAGGTAAGGGAGAGGAAGCCTTCTCAGTCCAGACCTGGATGGTTCTGGTGGTGGGTTTGGTCCTGCAGATCAGAGGTCTGTAGGCAGGGATCAGCTCCACATCCCGAGGTGAGGAGCTGCTGCAGTTCCTGAGGCAGCTCCTCCAGCGCTAACTTAGCATTAGCTCGCAGTGGTATGTAAGCTCTACGATCAGGACCGAGCTGAGTTCTCTAACCGGTTTCAACCGGTCTGCGCTTCACTGCCAGATGTTTCAGGTCGGGGAGCAGAAGGTTCCAGAAATGTTCGTAGCTCTACACGTACAGCATCAAACCTCCGCCTCTGGTCTTACGGAGTTTACGTTGTCTCCTTTGTCTCCTGGGCCACAGAGGGCCGATCTGGTGGATGCAGACCCGGATTTTCCCCGGTTCCAGCAGGTCGGCCCTTCCGTACTGGATTAAGGCTTCCAGCCTTAAAAATGGAGGAAACACGAACAAAACATCAAAACGAGTGTAAATAGCCGAACCGGAAGCCGCTGCGTGCACCCGCGCCACCGGCTTAGGCCGAACATCCGTTTCCGTGGTAACTTTGCTGTTAACGCGTGGCCTCTGCAGGTGTGTGATAGGTAACTATCAGGAGCTCAGAATGTATCACAGCATCTGTTAGACCTGGTTCTGGAGTACACCTCCCTGCTCTGGGTCTGAACTTCAATGTGTTCCAGCTGAACCTGAACGTGGAGGGCAGCCATCTTTCTCCCAGCATACACTCTGACTCCGCCCTCACCTGTCTGTCAGGACTGCTGCCTCAGGTAAACCGGTTTGATCCTGTTCCATGGTTCCAACTCAACTCTGCGGTTTCTGACCTCAACTTGTCGTCTGTCCAGGAGGTTTCTGTCCTCCATCTTTCCACAGGCCTCACCTTCATCCCTCCTCCTCCTCCTCCAGTCCAAATGCTGCAGCCCAAAGAGGAGGAGGAGCCTGTGGAGGTTAACCTGTTAGGGCGGGGCCTAGCAGGTGGCGGTGGGATGGAGGAGCTAGGGTGCACAGAGGGGGTGTCGGAGAAAGGGAGGTTCTACGACGTGGAGGTGGAGCTGCGTGGCTGCGGTTCCGATGAGGAGGCGGAGACGACATCCTCACCAGCTTCCTCTGACATCACTGTAACTGTCAATGATGAAGTCACGGCGTGTGACATCACCTGCCAGCGGCCAGAGTTTATTTCATTGGTCAGTGGAACTGCAGCCATCATCAGTGATTACAAACAGGAAGTTGGGCTGAGTTTCTTCTTCTCTGTGTTTTCAGAGCTCAGGCCTGTTTGAGCTGTTTGGAGGTGGCGTCAGCGTTGATGTCACAAGTGGGCGGGGCCTGCAGCAGCTGCTGCAGGGGTTGAGGAGGACGGTGCTACCAGCTCATTGGGTGGCTGTTCTGGCTGAAGGACCAGTTCTGCAGCTGCTGCAGTGCTCCAGAGTACAACCTGTTTTTATTCCACTAACCCTCTTCATCACAGAGCCCCTCTACAGGGTCCCGCATGAGCACCTGCAGTCCTGCAGATGTTAGCAGACACCAGTAGCAGCATTGCTAACATGTAGCATAGCAACATGACTAGCAGATAGCAGCAATGCTAACATGTAGCAGCAATGCTAACATGTAGCATAGCCACATGACTAGCAGGTAGCAGCAATGCTAACATGTAGCATAGCCACATGACTAGCAGGTAGCAGCAATGCTAACATGTAACATAGCCACATGACTAGCAGGTAGCAGCAATGCTAACATATAGCATAGCCACATAACTAGCAGGTAGCAGCAATGTTAACATGTAGCATAGCCACAAGACTAGCAGGTAGCAGCAATGCTAACATGTAGCATTGCAACATGACTAGCAGGTAGCAGCAAAGCTAACATGTAGCATTGCAACATGACTAGCAAGCAGCAATGCTAACGTGAAGCATAGCCACATGATTACCCATTAACAACAATGCTAACATGTAGCATAGCCATATGACTAGCAGGTAGCAGCAATGCTAACATATAGCATAGCCACATAACTAGCAGGTAGCAGCAATGTTAACATGTAGCATAGCCACAAGACTAGCAGGTAGCAGCAATGCTAACATGTAGCATTGCAACATGACTAGCAGGTAGCAGCAAAGCTAACATGTAGCATTGCAACATGACTAGCAAGCAGCAATGCTAACGTGAAGCATAGCCACATGATTACCCATTAACAACAATGCTAACATGTAGCATAGCCATATGACTAGCAGGTAGCAGCAATGCTAACATGTAACATAGCAACATGATGGGAGAAAATGAACTAAAAGACTTAGTGGAGGATGGATGGTGGATGGATGGATGATGGATGGATGATTGATGGATGGATGGATGATTGATGGATGGATGGATGATGGGTGATGGATGATTGATGGGTGGATGATGGATGATGGATGGATGATTGATGGATGATTGATGGGTGATGGATGGATGATTGATGGATGGATGATGGATGATTGATGGGTGGATGATGGATGGGTGATAGATGGATGGATGGGTGGATGGATGGATGATGGATGATTGATTGATGGATGAATTATGGATGGATGGATGGATGATGGATGGATGGATGCTGACCGCATGTTGTCCTCATCGTCCCAGCTGTCCTCCATGGCGGACACCATCGTCCATGTCGGACCTGATCTCTACGTCTATGTCAGCGTCCAGAACCGCCTGCTGCCCGACACACACAGACTGTACCAGGAACACACACACAGGGTGGAACACCTGAGCCAGGTAAGGACCTCGCTGGAGACGGTGCTGATGTCAGAGATGTTTGGACCGCCCCGAGGAGGCCCGGCTTCTTCCGTCTTTGTTCCTCCTGGGCTGGTTTACTCAGGGCGTTGCTACGGTGATAATTAGCTTGGGATGCTAACAGGTCTGTCTGTGTTTGGCAGCTGGTGTCTCTGCTGCTCGATCTGGAGCGGATGATCATCTGTCCCGGCTCGAGGGTTCGACTCCACACCTGCCTTCAACAGGTGAATTCACCTGCCTGTCACCTGCTGCTGGTCCCACCCTGCCTCACCTGTCTGCCCTGCCTGCTGGAGGCAGAGGAGGAGGATGAGGACGAGGAGGAAGAAGATGATGAAGGTGTAGGAACAGAAAACTGACTTTTAAAGAAAGGAAAATCTTGTTTGTAGAGAAGTGCCTCCTTCCACCCTCACCTGAGCAGGTGAGACCACACCCACTCCTGTTCCAGCTCACGGATGGTAAAGCTCTGTTGGAGGTGCCAGGGTTGTTCTGTCCTTGGGGATTCTGGGTAATGTAGTCTTCAGCTCTGGTTGTTATGCAGCTTTGAGTCCAAACGTTTCTACCTCAGCGTGTTCTAAACTGGCCAGTTCAGCTTTTCTGGACCAGATCCTGGTTCTGCTATGGTCACCTGACCTCCGGGTCCTGGTTCCGCTATGGTCACCTGCGACCAGAGACCAGCTCAGATGGTGATGCCCTCTGACGATGAGGATGCTCGTTTTTATGATGAAGATCCTAAATTTTATAGTTTTGATTTTGTTAATAAAGTTTTTAGAAAGCTGCTCCGAGTGATGTCATCATTTCTGTTTGATTTCTACACAGTGATGAAGATGAGGATGGTGATGGTGGTGACAAATACGCGAGCTTTAAGGCGCACAACAGGGAAAAAAGCTCGGAGGTTTGATTCCAGCTGTAAAACGAACCTGAAGGCGGCTGGACAGGAAATGTTCATCTGGTCTAGAAGAGTCTCAGTCTGGAAAGTCTAACCGTAGATCAGGAAGACCTGCGTGAGGCTGGAATAGATGACTATTGATCATTGATAGAGGAGAAGAACTAGTCCAGGCTCCTCTACAGCTCTGTAACCAGGCTGGCTAACAGCCATAGTGCCGTTGAGCCATGGATCTCTTCACCTCAGCTGGGATGACCTCATGAAGACCCATGATGTCCTTCCCTCTGCTGATGATGTCTCATCCACAGCAGCTGTAGAGACGTCTGTAGAAGCTGCTTTCTGATTGGACCGTTTGTGTCCTGTGCAGCTCTCTGAGCCAACCAGAGAACAACTTCATCTAAACCTTCCCCCATTCCAGACAGACCGTTTATGGATGGTTTCCCTAAGTTCGTCTGGACTGGGTCTGATCAACAGGTCTCAGGATGTGGACCTCCTTCTACCCAGTAGATGAGCAGTTTCTGAAGCACTCGGATCAACAACCATGCCACGGTCTTCACCGTGTCTACATGCTGCCATGTGATTGGCTGGTTCACAGGAAGTGGATCTATGGGGAACAAATAAAAACCACAAGAAGATTCTATCAGAACTTCTCTATTCCTTTATTATTATGGTGGTGTGGTGGTTAGCACCGCAGCCTCACAGCAAGAAGGTTGCTGGTTCGAGCCGCGGCTGGGGGGGGGGGTTCAAACTCGGTTTTCTCCGGCTTCCTCCCACCGTCCAAAGACATGATGTTAATTGGTCTCTTTAAACTCCCCAGGAGTGAGTGTAACAAACCTCTGCTGCCCCCTGCTGGACGAGAAGATACATCGAAAGGACATGTAGTACTCAACAAGCAAACTAGGTTGGGGGTTCCAGGACTTCCTGTTCATTTTCCATGTCCAGTAAGAAACATGGTTAATAAATCAGTGAAGAACAGCTGATGGTCTCACAGCAGCTCGCCACGCCCACATTGAGCCAGGTGAGGTTGGATGCCATGATCAGCTCTGGGAATAAAACACGTGACTGAAAAATATGAGAAATAAATATTTAAGCTGACAGAACTGGACTTCTTTCTGGTCTGGATAGAACTGGAGTAGAACCGCGTCCTCACAACCGGAAGTGAAGGCAAAGAAACAGCAGATTGTTTTCCGTTTCCAAGACGACGAGCTGCTGCAGCAGAAACAACCAGTCAGGAACTCCGGCTGCGGGTTTGTAGCCGTGGCCATGCGCGCGCGCGCACACACTGCGCGGGTTCGTTTCTGGGAGGCCGATCCCAACACATCAGGGACTAGATGTAAGCTCTTCACCCTGAATACCGTCCTCATCATCACACAGACTCCGCCCTCGGAAGGTGGAGCTCTCTGTAACGTCCCTCCTCCTTTCTGCCCCCCACCAGCTCACACACAGTGTAACACGCACGCGCGTGTCTTTCGTCAGCCTCATTCTGCGAGATGGTGGAGAGACCTTCACTTGTCAGTGCTCTCTCCCTCTGTAGTAAAGCTCCATTAAGCTGCTGCTGTACCTGCAGGCATCGCACGCGCACATGCGCGCACATTTCAGTGCAGCAAAAAGGCATACGCGCATGAACAGGCGCGCACGCTCATAGAGTGTGTGTGGTCTTCTACCTTTCAGTGCTTCGCTTTTTTATATATATATACCTGCAGTGGACAATCACGCACTGCCCCCGTCGCTCACGCGCATCATTGCACACGCTGGTGCATGTACGCCGCGCGCGCGCCGCAGCGGAGGGAGGATCGATACGCTGAATGCCCGGAGAGGATACACCGCGGACAGGAGACGCGTCGCGCGCGGGGCTGCCACATCCGGACGGCACGCGGCAGGAATTATGAAGGTAAAGGACACATTTGCTTTTCATCTAACCCCCGTGACTCGTTGCGCGTGCGCGCGGCGGTTCTCCTGCAGGTAGAAACGACACGGTCAGCAAATTCCTAGCCGACACATGCAGCCTGCAGCCCGGGCTGAGAGGCGGCGGAGAGTCGGTCTCCTCCAACACCAGCAGCGCGTGAAGCAGCTGGATCAGGCTGAGGGGACGGGGTTACACCAGGCGCGCGCGCGTCTCTGTACGTGTATGTTTACATGGTGTCCAGTTGCGCTAGAAGCCGCTCTTTGTCTGCCGTGACCGTTTGTCATGAATGGCAGGAGGAAGAGGAGGAGGAGGAACTGGCTACAGTGTGATGAAGAGTACACTGAGGAAGAGGAGCAGCTGATTTACTGTTCAGGGTGATGAAGGAGAGGGGAGGGGCTGTTTTAGAGGAAGTGGTGTATTCAGCTGCTGCTTGTTTTCACCTGAGCAGCTGATGTAGTCACGTGGCCCTCTGAGGGTCTAGGTTTCACCCTGAGCAGGTCTCTGGTCGATGACATCACAGCTGCAAAAGTTATGACGTGTTGAGGAAAGCAGCAGGTTTTTACTTCAGGTTCAGCTCGTCTTCATTATGGCCTCTAGCGCTCATGATGGGCTGCCAGATCCAGCGCCCGGAGCAGTTGGGGGTTGAGAGCCTTGCTCAGGGGCCCTCAGTGGTATTTTACCCTAGTTGCCAGTCTGGGGACTTGAATCCAGGTTCTCCAGACCCAAGCCCACCGTTGTAACCACCAGGCCTGACAGCTGGTCAGAGATCCGTTCAACCTGAATCAGGTGTTGCAACGTGTAAAATCTGCAGGCTGGTGGGCTGAGGAGGGGTGGGGGGCGGCAGTAATCCAGCGCTCTGTCGGGGGCCGTGGGGAGCGTTTAGACCCGATGGAAGTCACTGGGTCGATGGCGGAACGATGATGGAAGACCAGATCCAGTGTGCTTGGTTTATCTTCCTTGTAGACTGGCTAGGATACCATCCTGCTGTTTAGTCTAAGTGACTTCAAATGAACCAATCACTGACCTTCTCTACGGTCTCCCTGGCTGCATCCGAATGTCCCCTCCTCCCTACATAGCGCCCTATAGGGGTCACGCCATGTTGTAGGGGGTCCGAATGTCCAGAGCACTCAAAATGACTCAAAATGCATCTTGAAAAGTAGTGAGCATCAATAGTCACTAGACAGGTCAATATAGACCACAATGCATTGCGGGCAGAAGCTCAACATGGCGCAAGAAGGCGGAGAAACATTTTTTTAATTAATCTTTATTTTCCGTATTTATACAGCGCTTTACACCACATTCACACTCACGGCGGAAGCTGCCATGCAGGGCGCTCACCACGACCCATCAGGAGCAACTAGGGGTTCGGTGTCCTGCCCAAGGACACCTCGACATGAACTCGATTTGGCCGAGGATCGAACCGGCAACCCTCGGGTTACAAGACGACCGCGCCACGTTGCCCCTACTTATTGAATAGATATGCAGCAAAGAATGAGATACAACATAAGGAATAAAAATTAAAATATTTACACACAACTTTGGATTGGATATGACTCGCGTTGTGGTTGCCGTGGTGACGACTAATAGTCACATGGTCTGCGGTGAGGAAAAATAGGCGGCTTCGTGTCCGAATCGCCAAGAGAAGGTGTGCACTATGTAGTGAAGGAGGCGATGGGGAGTAGGTGGACATTTGGACACAGCCCATCTTCCTCCGTGGATGGTTGGAATAACTTCTTCTACTGAATCATAACCAGCAGCAGTGCAGCCTGCTACCGCCGGTTTATTACCTGTTGTCATGGTAACATATTTTAGGGGTGGAGCAGTCCAGCTCGTTTTAAAACGATGATGAAGATGATGAAGAGCTAAACAGAAAGACTTTATGGTGACTTTTAGTCTTCAAAGATCCAGGAAAGGTTCTGGTCTGTAGAACCTAAGTCTGAAATTTCTATGGTTCGGTTCCACAGTTTAATCCGGTTTTCCCGGCTGAGGCTACCTGGAAAAAATCTGAAGGCACTTCCTACTGGTTGGAAGGCTGCGACCTCAGCCAGGTAAACAGGAAGTCGGCAACAGGTGTGTGAGGTGAGAGATGGAAAGTGTTGATGTTTGAATGGTCTTTTTTAATGTGGAATTATTTAACTATCTGATGTAGGAACCAGGCTGAGCCAGAACGAACGCGCTCACGTTCATCAGGCAGAAATAGAGAACGTTGAGTTCACGTTCACCCAGAACGATCGCTCAGGCACAACACTGGTGAAGGCAGCAGCAACAGAGGGTCAGTGAAGGCAGCAGCAACAGAGGGTCAGTGAAGGCAGCAGCAACAGAGGGTCAGTGAAGGCAGCAGGAACAGAGGGTCTGTGAAGGCATCTGACCCGCATATGATCCACATCTGATCCACATCTAAACCACATCTGACCCACATCTGACCCGCATCTGACCCGCATATGATCCGCATCTGATCCACATCTGACCCGCATCTGACCCGCATCTGACCCACATCTGACCCGCATCTGACCCACATCTGATCCGCATCTGACCCGCATCTGACCCGCATCTGACCCGCATCTGATCAACATCTAAACCACATTTGACCCGCATCTGACCCGCATCTGATCCACATCTGACCCGCATCTGAGCCGCATATGATCCACATCTGACCCGCATCTGACCCGCATATGATCCACATTTGACCCGCATCTGACCCGCATCTGACCCACATCTGACCCGCATCTGACCCACATCTGATCCACATCTGACCCGCATCTGACCCGCATCTGATCCGCATTTGACCCGCATCTGATCAACATCTAAACCACATCTGACCCACATCAGATCTCAATGCTCCACTCGCCTCCTTGCTACTTTCCTTACCTCCTCAACACTTCACTATGTCATAAGGAGGAAGTTTAGACCCACTTGTTCCTCTCCTAGGAGACTCCTTTTCTCCTTCTCTTCCTTCTCTTCTTCTCTGCTTCCTATCAGGAATATACATTCATATATATACATACAAAGTGTGCACGTACTTTGCACGTGAGTGGCTGTGCTTTCTAACTACCATCCAGCTGTAGTGTGTTTGTCTTAGCCAATCAGAGCAGGTGTTAGGTACATGTCACCCACCTGTTTGCTTAAACACACTGAACTCTGACCCGCCTTATCAGAGGGCGAGGGACATGGGCAGAGTACAGAGAGAGTGGAGCAGGAAGTGGACGAGAGACCAGAAGAAAGCGGGAAGAGAGAGAGAAGCTAACAGAAACATGAGGGCTAAACACACACCGAACCACAACATTCACCTGTAAAGGTACAACACACACACACACACACAGAGGGGGCGCACGTGTGTGCGCGCGTGTGTGTGAATGAGTGATTAAAAGCTAACGTGGAGGCCAAAGCTGGGGATCTAAAGGCGGCAAGTTTCCTTCATTTCCTCGCTTCCTTTTCCTTCTCTTACATCCTTCCCTCCTTCCTTACGCCCTTCATTTCTTGTTTACTCCTTGGTTGCCTTCCTCCCTTGCTTTCTTTACTGACATGTTACCTTCTTCACCTCCTTGTTCCCTTTTCCTTAATCCCTTGTTTGGCATCCTTCCCTCCTTCCTTACGCCCTTCATTCTTTGTTAACCTCGTCTCTGCCTTCCTCTCTTCTTTGCTTTACATCCATACCACCTTTTCTGGCTCCTTGGCTACCTTGTCCAACATCTTACTCGCTTGTTTACGTCCTCATTCCTTCTTTCATATCCTTCCTACCTTCTTTACCACCTTAATATCTTTTTTTTTGCATCTCCCTTTATTTATTTTTTACTCCCTTGCTGCCTTTATAAACTCCTCATCCTTCAACCTCACCTCTATGTTCTCTTCCTAGGAGACAGGAAGCTCCCTTCACGTGTCCTCACCACCTTAATGTTGCCTCCTACCAGGAAGCTGCCTCCCTGGCATCCTCGACCCCCGCGGTGTCGGTGTGGGTGTAAGCTTGTAGTTTTGGGATCGAGGAGCTTCTTGTGAATGTTGTTTTCTCTGACTTCCACCTTCACATATGCTCGTTCATATTTAAGGCATGGCGACAAACGGTGTGCACGTGTGTGTGCGTGCACGTGCGTGTGCTCGGCTCCCTGCTGTCTGCCACCATCTGCTGATCTGACTCTGAGGCAGCGACTCATTGAGGCGATGGAGGATCTCGAACAGGAAGCTCTGCTGATGACGCGGTTTATGTTGCCGGGAGACCAAATTAAAATTTGTTGCTGGTTCTGAAGAAAACATTAAACAAAAGGAGGAGGTGAAGATGAGGAGGATGAAGGAAACAAGGTGTCAGCTAAGCTTCCTGGTCATGAGTCGAGAATGTGAAGTTTCTTGAGGTGCAGGTGTGTGTCTACGGTGCAGTAAAAAGACCGAACATAAGATCATTGAAAACCTTGTGGTGGATACATGTAGCAGGAGGTTTTATCTATCCTGAAGCCAGGTAATGATCTGATCAATACTTGCGGGGGAAACTGATTAGCTGATGGTGGCAAATAAAAAAGCAACTACTCATCTGACTTGGGTGGTAATTCCTCCCAGAGGGCAGACATGTTTGGGCCTGATTTGGGCCGCTTTAAGCCCAGTTTGGGCACTGGCCAGCTTTGCAGGGGCCACATATGGGCTAGTCATTAGCCTCTCTAAAGCTAACACCAGCATCTCCTTGCTAATAGACAGCAGAGGGAGGATCTGATGCAGCAGGTTAGGTTAGCTTGTTAGCTTCTCCAGTGCTAACGCACATCTATCTGAGACAATCCAATCAGCTGCTGTGCTTGATGCAGCCCAGATAGGACTTATGTTTGGCCCAAACACAGCCCACATCTGCAGTTTGGCTTGGCTCATCTGTAGCTTTGACTCTCGATGTTAACACCACGTGAATGGGTGGAGGAAAACCAGGCTGCAGGTTCACTATGAGATCTATAAAGAGAGACTGAGGACTTATAATCTGGATCTGAGAAATGAAAGACCATCTTTCTTTCTGACATCGTTGCTAGAACAGCAGCTGGTACCTTGTTAGTTACAAGCTAACTAGTCCTCTTGGGTCAGTAACCCCAGAACTTCTAACCAACCGGGCCTGGAATGAGTCAGCTTCTTTCTTTACTGACAACATTCAGAAAACCAGTCAGTCAGTGCTTCCATGCCAGGGGCAGGACATCTGTCCCTGTGTCCACTCATAGACATGAACACCAGGACACACTTTTCTCCTATCAGTCCTAAAAACCTGGATCAGATCATCAGCCATTTGAAAACCACCACCTGCTGTCTTGACGCCCTGCCAACCGGGTTTTCTAAGAATCTTTCAGGTTGCGTGGCCTTAGATATCTTCCAGATTGTAAACACGTCTCTGCTTTCAGGCGTCTTCCCTTAGACCCTAAAAACAGCCGTCATTAGGCCACTACTGAAAGAAAAACCTGGACTCGTCCATCATGAGCTGCTACAGGCCGATATCAAACCTCTTCTTTCTTAGTCAGGTATAGAAAACGCTGTCTTTCACCAGCTACGAAACTTCCTGACTCTAAATAACTGTTGATGTCGACCAGTCAGGTTTTAGACAGCACCACAGCACTGAGACCTGCTCTAGTTCAGGTCCTTAATGAAATC
>JBAMHW010000015.1:578209-588934 GCA_037177495.1 Rhadinocentrus ornatus | reverse complement strand
TCCAGCAGGATGATGCACCATGTCACAAAGCTCAGATCGTCTCCACCTGCTTTCTAGAACATGACCATGAGTTCACTGGACTCCAACGGCCTCCACAGACCAGATCTCAGTCAGGTAGAGCAGCTTTGAGATGTGGTGGAACGGGAGATTCTCATCGTGGATGCAGCAGCTGTGTGATGCTGTCATGTCGATATGAATGAATCAGAAATGTCACTCAAACATAAATGATAAAAACCATAACCTGTTATGAATTAAGCAGGACTTTCTGCTCCCAGATGCTGGTTGATAGATGAGCTTGCATGGCTAACTGAACTTCTTACTGGGTGAAAAGACTTTATTACTATTTAAACCAGGATTCAGTCCCAGATCACGTGACTCTGCTGTGCCTTTAATCTGCTCCAGCAGAATTATAACCGTGAGTTTACTTCCTCCTCCAGGTCCAGAGAGTCCTGCAGGAACACACCAAGCAGGGGGAGGTGGTGCTGCTGGTCTACAGAGGAGGTGAACTGCCCCGCTAGCTTCCTTTCAGACGAGTTCTGCCGGTTTCAGACTGCGGGATGCTTCTGTCCAATCAGCTGATTACAGGATAAGACACGTGCTAGAGCAAAGGATTCTGGGTATTTTCTGAGAGCCAGATGTGCAGCTAACAGCTAATGGCCTCAGAAAAGATGCCTATTGGTTTAACATCAAGACCGAGCGTAAAAGGTCCATAACAAGGGACAGAGTTGGACCGTCTTCATTATTTATTATTTAATTAGCTTCAGTCCAACACAAAGCAGATCTTTACTGCCGGTCTAGACTCAACTCTGCAGAGCAAAGCTAAAGCAGCTACTTAACCAGCAGCACATTTCTGATTACTGCCCCCAAGTGGCAACACACCTAGTCGTCATGTCAAACAACCCATGCTGCAGAAGAAGGGTCAGGTCTTGAGAAAAGGTTGATGGAAACATAAAATAAAACAACCTTCCTGATCAATGGAAATGGTTTCTGTGAATGGGTTCTCAAATTTTTGATCCATGATCAATCAGCTGTTTCCAGGGAACAAACATGTCCAACACTGACATGAACACAGACAGAAAGATTTCTGCATATTTCTCTGGTTCTGTTAGGGTTAGGGGGTTACAGCACAGTACGGTTTGGTACGGCACAGTGTGGTTCGGTACGGCACAGTGCGGTTCGGTACGGCACAGTGCGGTTTGGTACGGCACCGTACGGTTTGGTACAGCACAGTACGGTTTGGTACGGCACAGTACGGTTCGGTGTGGTAGAGTATGGTTTGGTACAGTACGGTTCGGTACGGCACAGTATGGTTTGCTACGGCACAGTACGGTTTGGTGTGGTACAGTATGGTTTGGTACAGCACAGTACGGTTCGGTACGGCACAGTACGGTTTGGTACGGCACAGTACAGTACGATGTGGTACGGCACAGTACGGTTCGGTACGGCACAGTGTGGTTTGGTACGGTACAGTACAGTACGATGTGGTACGGCACAGTACGGTTTGGTACGGCACAGTGCGGTTTGGTACGGCACAGTACGGTTTGGTACGGCACAGTACGGTTTGGTACGGCACAGTGCGGTTTGGTACGACACAGTGCGTTTCGGTACGGTACAGTACAGTACGATGTGGTACGGCACAGTAGGGTTTGGTACGGCACAGTGCGGTTTGGTACGGTACAGTGCAATTTGGTACAGTACAGTACAGTACGATGTGGTACGGCACAGTACGGTTTGGTACGGCACAGTGCGGTTCGGTACGGCACAGTACGGTTTGGTATAATATTCTATTCTACAGTCATTTGGCAGATGCTTACATCCAAAGCGACTCACATCTTGGAGTAAGAACCAGGTGCTGTCATGTAGTGTTAGAGGAAGTGCTTTTTTTTTTTTAGTCCTTTGTTTAAATACAAGATCACGATTTAATCCCACAACATCATCTTGGGGATTAGTGCACGCAGCTTATTCAGTACTGCACCAAAGAGCTGAGCAAATACAAATACTGATACAGTTCGGTTCTGCATGGTACGGTATGGTACAGTACAGTACTTCATAGTATAATATGGTTCGGTTTGGTACAGTTTGATATGATTTGGTTTTATATGCAAGGTACAGTACGTTATTGTACAGTTCAGTATGTTACAGTACGATTCAGTACTGGTATGGTATGGTACTGTATGATACAGTTTGGTATGGTATGGAATGGTATGATATGATACAGTACAGTACGGGTTGCGATGCCTTCTTTTGCATTTCCACAGGCACAAACTGGTTAGGGTGCCAGAAACCAGCATGAAATTGGTGTTGCTCTGTTGTTTATCTGCGGCTAACTTGTCGGTAGGTCCTGGCCAATCAATAAGCTGGATTTTCTTCTTCTTGTTTCTTGGTCAGTAGTTGTTTTGGAGAATATCGTCCCCCAGTGATCAGTTGTTGTAACTGTGTGACATTGGCCAGGTGGCAGGGTGATATTTCTTGGCGTTCCCACCCGATCTAACCACATCCCCTGGACTATCCTGGTGTCAATTCGCCCTTAAGTCCCAGTTCTACCAATGGATCCAGGTCGAAACAGATTTTTTTTTGTGTAACCACAGTGAAAAACTTACTTTTTAGGATCCTTACATTGGGGTCCAAATCTTTTCGATTCGACCCTAAAAGGTGGAGCTTGACACAATGCAATCTACTGATTAGTTGAGAGAATCATCACTTCCTGTGTTACTCAGCAATAAGAACAAAGCAGGAGCAGCTCTAACTTAGAATTCAAGGACATTGCACCTCTATGACATCGTGCTGTTACATAGCTGACACATCTGTCACTCTTCAGCTTATACCCCGCCCACAAGGTAAGGATACGGTTGCGGTGGTAACACAACAGAGATCAGGGTTTAACAAACCAAGCTGTTCTGAACTGGGTCCCTTGTTGGAACCAGGGGTTTTGTAAGAAGTCATCTGTGGATTACCAACATGGAACGTAGCCTACAGCGCTACCTGCTGACCAAACCACACACACCTGTTTAGACGCGCCAAAAAGCTGATGGACAAAAAGCTGAAGAACAGTTTATCCAAAAAAGATCATCAGCTGATTTCAGGCAGTTTGAACCCAACATGACGCTGTCTGGCTCCAGAACCTCTTCAGAACTTTCACTCTGTTCTGCTTCAGGTCCAGTCTCCTCCCCTGTCGTCACCCCCAACCTCTACAAACCCCACATCTCCACCACCCCTTCCTCGTCCGCTCACCCCCCCACCTCAGCAGACATGCCTTCTCCATCCACTGGTGCCTTGCTGGGGGGCGTCCCTCTGCTTAGCCAGGCTGGCTTGGCCCTCGAGAGTCCTAAGGAGGGCCACCTACCAGCTCCAGGGACCCACCAAGGTAAATGCACCCCGACCAGTGCTGCATGCTGCTAAGCAAGGCAGCTTCAGATCATGTTGTGCTTCAGAAAGATCAGCTCAGTAAATCTGAGTTCCACCGTCAGCCTTCAGGGTTAAAACCAAGTCATTAAAACCAGATCATTTCAAGACCACATTCAGAGCTCATATCTGTTTTCTAGGAGCCCCTCATCCCCAGACTCCTAATGGGCCTTCGGTTTCAGCCCTCATCCAGAGCACCAGCTTCCTGGACTCAGTTCCAGTGACGCTGACCTTAGAGCCCCGCGACCTGCTGGGAGTGGAAGAGAGTGCCGGGGGGCCTCCCCCGGTCAGAGGGGAAGCAGTTGCGAAGGACGGTAGAGGAGGAACGAAGACTGTGGAGGTAGAGCTGAGGAGGCAGCCTGGAGAAGGCTTTGGATTCGTCATCGCCTCTCAGGAAGCGAGTGGAGGTTAGTGACGTCAATATGTTGTTTTCATACAGGTGTTTCTGGTCACATGATACAAGTAAAGGGTCTGCACTTAAAGAAGTGAGATAAGATACATTCACACAGAGCCTCTCTTCGTTTATCTGCAGTCCTCTGAATGCTCATACGGGGGATTAAACCACCAACCACAAAGGTTGTGGACAAGTGCTATGTCAATTAAGCCACGTTTAAAGTGAAAAATGTACTTTCACCTGCAACCTGCCAAAGATCAAACCCCATGTTTAACTTGAGCTTAGCCAGATGTTAGCCTGAGTTTATTCAGAAATTAGCTGGAACTTAGCCTAAAACTGTTCTGAAGTAAGCCGGAAGTTAGCCTGAATCTGTCCTGACATTAGATGTCCTAAAGTTAGCCTGAGTTTATCTGGAAGTTAGCATTCAAGCTAACTTTTGGCTAAGTTCAGGATAGATTCACGAATCTATTCTGAAGTTTGCCGGAAGTTTATCTGGAAGTAAGCTGGATATTGGCATGAATCTGTCCTGACGTTAGCTTGAAGTTAGCATGAATCTATTGATGTTAGCTCGAGGTTAGCTTGAGTTTATCTGGAAGTTACATGAATCTATCTTGAAGTTAGCTGGAAGTTTATCTGGAAGTAAGCTGGAAATTAGCATGAATCTGTCCTGATGTTAGCTTGAAGTTAGCATGAATCTATTGATGTTAGCTGGAAGTTGGCCTGAGTTTATCTGGAAGTGATGAATCTATCTTGAAGTTAGCTGTTCTGTTGGTCTTAAAACTCTTAAGACAAGTCTGGTCCGGTTCAATCTAGTCTAGTCTGGTCTGGTTCGGTCCAGTTTGATCCAGCCATGTCTAGCCTGCTCTGATCAGGTGTGGTCTCATCCGGTCCAGTCTGGTTCGGTCATGTCTGGTCTGATCCAGTACAGTTTAGTCTGCTCTTATCTGGTTTCATCTGGTTATTTGGTTCGGTTTGATCTGGTCTTGACAGGTCCAGTGTAGTGTGGTCTAATTTGGTCCGTACTGGTCGTGTCTGGTGCAGCTTTTATCAGTCGCTGCTGGATTCCAGCTACTTTTCTTCTGGTTCAGCTGAAGGAGCTCTACGGTTAACAACTTTTATGCACAGCACTCAAACACACCACCTCCCTTCCGTTACTCTTTGCTCTGCTGTAGCCTCGCCCCCTCTCACTGCTCTCTGCTCTGCTTTAGCCCCGCCCCCTCTGGCTGCCTCTCTCTCTGCAGCTCAGCTCGCACTCAGTCTTACTCGCCTGCTGTCTGAGACACAACCTGCCTCAGGACAGAGGCAGACAGGTGGACAGACAGGACGTGTAGTTCTTGTGGTCTTTCCTGGGTTGTGGTCTGGATGGTCCATCATGTTGGATCGGCTGCAGTTGGCTCTGAAATCGGTCAAGGATTCCAAACGTAAGTGGGACTCAGGTCTTTAAATGTCTTCTTAGGGATGGTGTGGACAGAGGACGTCTGTCTCATGAGGATTTAAAGTTTGGCTCAAACCTGTTTCCGTTCTTCATGGTGAGTTCAGACTGACACCAGGACACGTTGACATCTGCTGGACGGTTTCTGTTTGTCCAGCAGGAGTAAACGAGCTTCCAGATAATTTCACTGTTAAAGACAGTCCTGGTCCAGATAGCCAGGGTCTTATCTGGCCATCTGGTCTTACCTCTAACTTGTGGTGTAGATCATTACTTCTCCAGCTTTCTAAAAATCTTTCCAAGTTTTTCTGCCTTTTCCCTCATACCAGACCAGTTTTAGCCCAGTCCTGGACCAGTTTCAGGGTGATTCCCAAAGAGCAAGTCCAGCAAAGACCTGAACCAGGACCTGAGAGTTGCATCTGAACCTTTAGTTGATCCATCTACTGTTGGCTGAGGCCTCATCAGAAATGGTCTCCATGGAAACGCAGCTGTCAGGAGTTTGGGTTAAAACTCCTGACCCCTCCACCAGATCTCTTCCTTCTTCACCAGCGTCTCAGGAGCTCTGTGGACTTTTCCAGCATTTCTATCCGGGTCCAGGTCTACAATCCAGCCACTAATGTAGTTTTATTCAGAGACTCTATCTGGTAAATCCACCATGATCCATGATAACAGCATTACTTATCACATTTTATCATCACTACTATGTTGCTAAGAGACCTCTATTAGACCTGGACATGGTGATGAAGCCACTTCCTGTCAGACTTTCCACCAATCAGAGAGCTTAGAGGTATCCATCATCATCATTGGCTGAAGGCTTCCTGAGACATTTTCCTGTGTAGCACCTGGAAACTGCTCAGGTTCACGTCGACCAGGAAGCATTTTCACGTTTTACTGTGTTCCAGGTGAACTTACTCCGACACGAGCCTCAGCTTCCTGCAGACCAGGATTACACCTCCAGCCTGGCCCCCTAGAAACCGGTTCAGAATGTCTCCAAACTTCTGATCTCCAGGTTCTGACTTGGTGAAGTCATTCTCCACCTTCATCCTTTCTTATCTCTGCCTGGTTCCTCCTCCTCCTCCCGCTCCTCTGTTTTATCAGCTCTCAGGAATTTCTGACATAGTTTCACCTTAGTGAAACCATCTGAAGCTGTGTGTGTGTGTGTGTGTGCGTGCGTGTGTGTGTGTGAATGGGACACAGGTCAACACACCTGCAGTCCAGCAGCACCTGGTTTCACCTCCATGACACAGACGGCCCTGAAACTCAAACAAAGTCCTGCAGGTCTCAGTTTCAGTCTGAAAATAATAATCAATAATTCGAGCTGTTCATTTATTCTAGAAACGATTTTTATAATCCTTTATATTATTTGATAGATTCGGACAGTTTTTTAGTTCCTGTAACTGGAAAACATAAAATCAAGAAGATAAAGCTTCTATACTTCTATAACATTTAACCGTTTTACATCCAGTTTACAAAGAAAAGAAAGTATTTGTACCAGTTACTCTTCTATAACATCTGGAGCTCAATCGTATCATTTCCACACATCCTTTCAAACACGGGCAGTTTTACACATTTTAAGGATTTCAGGACAGCTACAGTTTTCACTCGGTTCTGGATTTTAGCTGCTAACCGTTCTTAGCGTTGTACTTTATTAATGTAATCATTTAATAATTCACTAGATTTTATTGTGTAGGGGATTAAATGATGGATTTGTTCCTTCATGATTCAAGACTTTCTATCGTAGTGAAAAGACAGATGTTTACACCTGTTTCCAGCACAGTAACACCATAAACATCAACAGTCCAAGTACTGGACCATGTGGCTCCCCACGTTACCTTCAACAACCCGAGTTAAGTTGAGTAATCAGACCTGAACGGAGCAGAGCACCAAAAACCAGAATCAGGAGGTACACCTCGGGCTTTTCCTTAACTGCAAGCTTTCAGTCATCACTTTCCGTCACCATGGCAACCTCCCGCTGTGAGCTAGTTATCCTTCAACGCAAAAAACCAAAAGCTGATAAGTAACACGAACTCATTCAGTTGTTGGTTTATGTGCACGTCACCAGAATTCTGCCTGAAGCCGCCTTGGTCAGACCCACATTTTACAACCAGAACCGCACATTTATAATTTCATTCTAAGAACAGTGACACTAGTCCTGACTACACGGAGCTTCTGTTGAGGACTACTTTTATCAGAGGATGAATCCACAGTTATTGCTTTGAGTAGCAGGAAACCGTTCGGTCGAGGCAAAGCAGGTTTGCACTCCAGAGACCAGATCAGCTGATCGGACTCTGACAGAAGCACCTGGTTCTGGTTTGATCTGAACAAAACATGTTCTCATCAGCTCCTGCACTGATATTTCAACAAGGTTCAAATGGATCAGAAGTCAGTTTTACCTTCATTCATGCCGTCTCCATAACTGTAATTATGCTGCACGGACGACTTTTTTTCCTTTTAAACGGATTAACGTCGCCGCGGTATCGCGCTCTCCCGGATACGGGTGTTCTCTCCATGGAAACGGCTGCTAATCCTAAAGAAAAGTTAGATTTTCCTGGATTGTTGGTATTTTCTGATGTAAAAATGAAGGAATTATCGTGTGTGTGTGATGTAATATTAAGCCTGCCTGGTTTGACCCGGTTACATTTAGCACCGTCCAGCTGGCAGTCCAGATGTGTCATCATGTTCCAACCGTTAAAACCAACAAAGAAAACAAACAGACTGAGCTCTGAATAAACTTTTTTAAACTATATTTGCAATAAACATGACAGGAAGTACGGCTGCGTTCAGATCAGAGTTCAGACCAGGAAACAAAGCAAACTTGATGTGGTGACCAAAATAAATGTGATTTAGAGATGTTGTTGTCAGCTTATCCGACTAACCACATTTTTGTTTTTAGGTTTGTTTAACTGAGGAGCTGTAGGCTAACTAAGCTAATGTTGTGCTAAAGCCAACCAAACTAACGTGTTAAAGCAAACTAAGCTAACGTTGTGCTAAAGCCAACCAAACTAACGTGTTAAAGCAAACTAAGCTAATGTTGTGTTGAAGCAAACTAAGCTAATGTTGTGCTGAAGCAAACTAAGCTAACATTATGCTGAAGCAAACTAAGCTAATGTGTTGAAGCAAACTAAGCTAATGTTGTGCTGAAGCAAACTAAGCTAATGTTGTGCTGAAGCAAACTAAGCTAATGTTGTGCTGAAGCAAACTAAGCTAATGTTGTGCTAAAGCAAACTAAGCTAATGTTGTGCTGAAGCAAACTAATCTAACATTATGCTGAAGCAAACTAATCTAACATTATGCTGAAGCAAACTAAGCTAATGTGCTGAAGCAAACTAAGCTAACATTGTGCTGAAGCAAACTAAGCTAATGTGCTGAAGCAAACTAAACTAATGTTCTGCTGAAGCAAACTAAGCCATTGTTGTGCTGAAGCCAGTGTTGCTAACTTAGCCACTTTGTCGCTATATTTAGCGAATTTGCAGACCCCTCTAGTGACTATGTCACAAAAGCGACTAGCGACAAATCTAGCGACGTTTTCTGATAGTACTGGAGACTTTTGGAGACTGACGTGAATCAACGTAGTTTATTCTTTTCAATGAGGAGTCCATCCAAAAGCATTCAGAAGAGGCTTGGTCCTCACACAGCAGCAGCTCCCAGCTGCAGTCAGAGCATGAGATGATCCCCTGTTTCATAACAAGGCTGAAAATTAAACGTGTAAAGCTGCTTCTGGCTGATCCTTTGCTGGCTTTCAACCAGATAGTAATGTCTATTATTAAAGAGTGTGGAGTAAAACATTAAAAAATTTAGAAGTTTAGCAAACTCCTAATTAAAAAACATACTAAGCCTAATAAAACTAACCTTAAAAAACAAAAATATTAACTGAAGAATTTATTTTAATTTTTTTAATACTTTTTTTTTTGTGTGTGTGTTCTGAACATTTTTAGGTTGTGTTTTCGTCAATTTTTATCTTTCCCAGACATTCCTCAGCACGGCAGCTTCCATTACAACTAAATGTACCAGGTTTATTATGCAAATTAGGCGATGATGTCATTTAGCGACTTCTACCGACTTTTAGGAGAGCTAATAGCTACTCTTCTTACTGGTGAGTTGGCAACAGTGGCTGAAGCAAACTAAGATCAAGGCTAGCTTCTTTTCAGCTTCCGCTACTAGCCAAAGTCAAACCCTATCTAAGAAGGGCTGATCTAGAAAAAGTTATCCATGCTTTTATTTCATCGCGCTTGAACTACTGTAACTTCCTGTACGTCTGCATTGGCCATTCAGATCTCAACCGTCTGCAGCTAGTCCAGAATGCAACGTTGTGTTAAAGCTAACTAAGCTAATGTGCTAAAGCCAACTAAGCTAACATTGTGTTGAAGCTAACTAAGCTAACGTGCTGAAGCAAACTAAGCTAGCGTGTTGAAGCTAAGTAAGCTAACGTGCTGAAGCAAACTAAGCTAACATTGTGTTGAAGCAAACTAAGCTAACTTTGCGTTGAAGCTAAGTAAGCTAACTAAACCTTTTTGTGAATAATTTCGAATGTTCAGTGTAACACTTTTGGTATTTTTTCTGATTTAAACTGAAAATAAAACTAAGGTGGTAATTTTAGTTGAACCCGTTCAAAGAGTTTAATTTATTATCATTCTGATTTTACTAATAATAGTCCTGCAGCATTTGTTAAGACATCTTTTCCCCATTAACCCTAACCCTTTTACTCTTAATAACTTTTTTGGCTGCGGTTTTCACTCAGGATTTTAACCATGTACCGGCATTTATTTTTTAATATCACATTTAAGATTTATAGGACAGAAATATGTGGATGCAGTGTTTCAAAATGTGATGAAAAGCTGCATGTGAAGTATTTTATTTAATATCCTGTTTTATTTAAGGGCTCCTGGGAAGCTGGCTGTTTAATATGTGTGTGTTGCGTGATTAGCTGAGCAGCAGCGTGCGTGCTTGATGGAAGATGTTCAACTTTCTATAAATAGAAGCTTTAATCCATAATTCAGCAGGTTAAGTGTGTTTGACAAACTGCAGTGCAGGTGATTCTATGTTTATTCTGCTGGGAAATTGGACAGATAGATATGAGTTTTTCTTTCAGTACTTGTGAGGGCCGTGGTTGGTAGGAGTAGTTACAAACCTGAGTCCAAGCGTGGACCCCCCAGGCACTTCAGAACCAAACACCCATTTTGACATCAGCTTTGTCATAGCAGAACAAATTACTAATTACATATATGTACATATATATATATAAATATATATATATGTGTATAAAGCACAGTGGTTTAAAGAAGAGAGGACCACAGCTCCCTCCCTGAACAAGGTCCAGTTCCCATCATGGTGGCAGACATCCAGGAAAAAGACTCTCAGGTATGAAGAACTGGTCTGCACCTGGCCCGGACATGAACCACTTCACTCCATGAGCGCTTAGCGGTACAGATAAACCAGCTGCTGAGCGATGGGATCCTGAATGGCTGACCAGGGACGGACAGACCTGATACTGAAAGGTCCC
>JBAMHW010000015.1:409771-422124 GCA_037177495.1 Rhadinocentrus ornatus | reverse complement strand
ACGTCTAACAGTGTTAACTAATGCTAACCATTGTTAACTACGTCTAACAGTGTTAACTAATGCTAACCATTGTTAACTACGTCTAACAGTGTTAACTAATGCTAACCATTGTTAACCACGTCTAACAGTGTTAACTAATGCTAACTAATGTTAACAATAAATTGCGTTAATAACATAAAATGATGTTAAAAAGGGTTAACAAGGTTAACTCATGTTAACTGAACCCAAACCAATTTCTGATGCCTTGCACTACATTTCCCAGAGTTCTCTGCTGTCTGTGTGTCAAAAAGCACAAGTTCAATTCTTTTTACTCTGATCACATGTATTGGTTATTGATCAGCTGATGTCAGACCTGCTGTTTGGTAGTTCAGCCTTTTCTTGCTGAAGCAACAGCTCAGACTCAGAACTTCCCGACAGATCTGAGATCAGTCATTTCAGAGTGACTCCAGTTTCTCACAGAGTCCGTTTACATGACCATCATAATCTGGTAACAGATAGTAATCAGATTACTCTAATAATCAGAACTAACATATCTACACCCACTTCCGATAAGACTTTACTTGTCCCATGGTGGTTCAAACGTCTCAGCGTCTCCAGAGGACGAACAACGAGAAGCAGAACGGTAGAAAAAGAAGCAACCTAGGGAAACACAAAGAACTCTGAGAGATTTTATAAATGAAACAGGGGTGAGTAGTTCATGATGCAGCAGCTGCGAGGGGATGAAAGAGTAGCGAGGATATACCAGTCTGCTGAAGTGGCTGCATGCAGCTCCCAGAGTCTCATGCAGGGGTGAGAGGTGTTGGTCAGACTGGATGTCAGCTTAGCCAACATCCTCCTCTCAGCCAGCACCTCCACCAAGTCCAGAGGACAGCCCAGGACAGAGCTGGTCCTCTTCACTTGTCCACCCTCCACCTCCCCAACAGACCACAGCATAGAAGATGACTGAAGCAACTATGATGTCATAAAAGGTCTTCAGGAGTGTCCTATCCTCTCTGAAGAACCAGAGTCCACGGTCCTAGCGTTAGCTGCTAATATGAAAGTCCGTCTTGTTAGGGCTGCGATATACTCGCTGTTACCAACGCGTCCACGTACGTATCATGACTGCCACGCGTTCCCAGCATTCGTTTGGCATGTTGGCCGTTCAGGTTAGAGGTAGTGTGTTGCGTGAACACCACAGGTGAACGCAATGGTGGATGGTTTTGACGATCATTTCTCTGACCTTGTCCACAATTAACAGCATCTGAATGATTTTCCAACCCGTTGCACAGTGACAAACACTCAAACCTGAACATTCAGTAGCAGATTGGAATGTGACCTTTTCCCTATTCAGAGTCGGAGTGCTGTGGTCTGCCCCTACTGGTGACTTCCAGTATTAAGTGTTTTGGCCGCGCCGTGCTTCCATCGTTTGCAGTTTTTAGCGGAACGTTGATGTGTATGCTAGCGTTCACAGCAAGTATATCCCGGCCCCTAGCGTTAGCATGCTAATGTGGGAGCTAATAAGCTGATTACAGGTGAATGTTTTACTGTTTATACTCCAACTTCCTGCTGCTTCGACACCATCGTTGGGTTTTTTGTGTTCTGCTCACGAGATGTTGTTGCTTCATCTTTTTCACGGAAGATATTGAAAAGTTGGAAGCAATTTTGTTTTCTGCACATGCTTAGATAAAAATAATTCAGATATACGGTTCTACATGCAGAAGAGTATCGGAGAAGTCTCATTGATTACACACGCACAGACCAGGTGTTTAAACCATGTCTGTGAACCAGGTGTGGGAACCAGATGTGTGAACCAGAAGTGGGTACCAGCTGTGTGAATCAGGTGTGGGAACCAGATGTGGGAACCAGGTGTGGGAACCAGATGTGTGATTCAGGTGTGGGAACCAGGTGTGGGAACCGGATGTGGGAACCAGAAGTGGGAACCAGGTGTGGGTACCAGATGTGGGAATCAGGTGTGGGAACCAAATGTGGGAATCAGGTGTGGGAACCAGACCTTTGAACCAGGTGTAGGAACCAGGTGTGTGTGTGTTCCTGATGCTTTATCGGGGACATAAAACCAGAAACTGGAGTCATCCTGAAGGTTGAGCTGAAACACGTCAAACCTGCTGATCAAAGAGCCGATCGATAAAAACAATCAAAAACATTTGGGAGGAGCTAAACTGTGTGAGTGTGTGAGACGTAAACACTAACTTATTGTGTGTACATACTGTCCTGTTCATATTTATTTATCTCACCTGTGCCTTCAGTTTTGCAGCTAGGTGGCGCTGTTTGTTAAACAAGCAGCCTCATGGCTCGTGTCCCAAGGCATGATGGGAAGTTAAAATCATTAAAACTTTTTCTAAACGAGGGAAAAACCAGCAGCAGGTGACTCGCCGAAGGACCGGACGACTGAGTCAGTTAAATGTGTTAACCAGAGTTTTTAGTGCTTAACCCTCTAAGTCTTCATGGTAGTGGAAGACATCACCATGGTAACAAACACATCAGCTGCTCTGTAGCAGATTATACTGATTAAAAGTCTGACTGATCAGATAACAGACAGAAAATCAATAATCATCTTAAAGTCAGTGAACTTTGATCAGAACCTGGTGACATGTCAGTAACCAGAACCGAAAACAGCTGTTGGACCAGAACTTAAAACCAGCTAAGCTACAGTAAAACTACCTTTGGGCTGGAGCATCCCGTTGCCATGGAAACTGGGCCTGATACCAGATTTGAAACCAGTTTTTGATCTTTATTAGTTTATTGAATAGGATCCCCATTAGTCATCACACCATTATGGGAACAATGGCTTTTCGTCCTGGGGTCCGAGGACAACATGCTGGTCATAAAAGACTACATTTGAGCCATTAGAAACAACACGTTGCTCCCTGTCTGACAGACAACTTCTTATTAGCTCGGTAGCAGAATGTCTAGAAACTTATAATGGTCTATAATCATGACCCATCTAAAGCAGAACTGCTATCAAAAACACTGCACCCACCTATTGGTATGCAATCGGTTAGTTGCTTTACCAGGTCTGATACTGGGCCTGATACCGGGTCTGATACTGGGCCTGATACCAGGTCTGACACTGGACCTGATACCAGGTCTGACACCGGGCCTGATACCGGGCCTGATACCAGGCCTGATACCGGGTCTGATACGGGGCCTGATACCGGGTCTGATACCAGGTCTGATACCGGACCTGATACCGGGTCTGATACTGTGCCTGATACTGGGTCTGATACCGGGTCTGATAGCAGGTCTGATACTGGACCTGATACCAGGTCTGATACCGAGCCTGATAGCAGGTCTGATAACGGGCCTGATACTAGGTCTGATACTGGGCCTGATACCAGGTCTGATACCGAGCCTGATAGCAGGTCTGATACCAGGTCTGATACTAGACCTGATACTGGGTCTGATAGCGGGTCTGATACCGAGCCTGATAGCGGGTCTGATACCGAGCCTGATACCAGGTCAGGTCTGCTGTGAAGTTTTACCGTAATTGTTCTGACTAGTTCTGGTTCTGACCCATGTCCTGCAGCTGTCACCTGAGCCAGTTTTTCAGCTCCCCAAACTGAATCCAAACAATTGGACTTCTCTCTGCACTTACCACATGAAGCAATAATTACCTGCAGGGTTAGTCCTGGAACCGGTCCGGTTCTACTTCTGATGTCCGGATGTTTGGATTCACCCTTAGATCATCAGCTGTGTTAACATGACAGTTAGTGGTGGTGTTCAGCTCTCAGTGGATCTGATCAGGATCTGACCTGGATCCCCAGTCCCTCCTGGCTCCTTCTGGTCCCTGGTAGTTCCTCGTGGACTTTTTTGGCTCCTTTTTCTCATGTCCTTGCGATAGATGGAATGGCTGGACTGAGTCCAGCAGATGAACTCTGATGGGGGTCCCTCTACAGGACCAGGTTTTGGTGGACACTGTTCCTGCTGCTGGTCTTTTCTTCTTCTGCTGATATTTCTGACTAAATCTTGGTGTTATTTGACCCGTAGTTGTAGTTTTCCTCAGTAGATTCTGCTTGCATGTGATTATAATGATGATGATTTATGGTGCTTCTTCAACATATTTTAAGTTTACTGTTGAGTTTTGGGGCGGGGCTTAAACTGTTCACAGTATGCTCGTGGCCTCCGATTGGTCAACCTTTGTTACTGTTTTTTACTAAAATGATGAGTCATGATTAAGCATTTCTACTTCCTGTGTACAGTTTGCTAACAGTGTGTAAATATGAGTCTGAGGACGAAGAGGAGGTGTCTCTAATGTAAATGTTTTTATTGTGCAGCAGGCAAAACTCAGTCTGTTAAAATAAAATTTAAATTTTTCTCTTTTAAGTTTCTATTTGTTTTATAACAAACAGCAATAAAAAGAAAAAAATGCTGAGTTGGCGCTTATCACATCAACAAAATAAAAGTTTTAGAGAAGAATTTCTTTGGCAAACATCCTCAGGGGGAGGAAAAACGGAGAAGTTGGTCAGCAGGTCCGGGCATCCCAGTGTTGCCGAGTTACCAGAAGACGGACCAGGGGTTAATAACAAATATCTGCTTCTCTGGTTAATCCTGGCTTATATATTTATTTTTCTGAGCAGCACTCTCAGGAGTAATAACAGCTGTAATATCTAACAGGTGGTGTAACGGTGATTCTGAAGTAAGGTCCCACATCATCTCTGGTTTTATTCTGGACCACTTCCCCAGGTCCTGTGCGTAGTAGCCGTGGAGGTGGGGATATGCTCCCACCAAGTTTGGTTTATATAAATCCCAGAAGTTGACCAGAACTGGCGTACGATGGTTTTTGTACGTACGCCAAATTTATAAACAGGTGCTCCGGTCACGTGACTATCTGAGGATGCGCAGAAGCCGCTGGGGTCCCCTTCTATACCAGCCCCTGCTGCTCCGTCAGCTCCAGTTTCAACGCGTTGGGTCACTGCGCATGCGCACAGCGCGGTGTCCGGTGTCAAGTCGTCAGCTGCTGTTGAGCTCGTGAACAAGACAGCACGTTAAACACACCCAGAATAATATCCAGGTCCCGGTCTAGACGTGGTACTGACCCGGTGGAGACACAGACAGGTCGGACCGGAACCTTTATACGGAATTAATCTAACGGACCGACCCCGTTGGACCGGGACGAGCCGAGCTGGGTAGCGGACCCCCGGAGCCTCCTGGGGTTCCAAGGGGGGTTTGGAAAGGAGACCGTCCGGACAGGAGAGACGCTCTGTACCGGCTCAGTTCGGTTGGAAGACCCTGAGCCGACATGCTGATAGGTAAATAACCCCCCCTCGTGCACACGGCTAACTAATAAGCTTTAAATAGCGGAACCGGACCGTACCAGGAGCTCAAAGTCCAACAGGCAGTGTCGTTGTAGTTCGGACCAGTTTCCCTCAAGTTAGGTCCGGAAGTAAAGTTCTGGCTTTTTACTTCGGCTCCATGTGACTTCCGGTTCATTTTAGTTTTTCTTTTTCAAACCTGCTGTACCTGTGTTCCGTTTTGAGGCGTGCGTGCGCGTGCGTGTTTGGGGTGTGCCTGATGGAAAGAACCTCTGGCTGCACACCGACCTTATGGGGGCTTCCTGTGAAGGTGGGGGGAGGCAGGAACCGAGCCAGGCCTCCTCCCACAACCAGACACATGTTGGATCAGCCTCTCCCTCTGAGTGACTTTCTGTCCCTGTGATGTTACCGGACAGGTGTACCTGTCCAGGTGTCCCCGGCCTCATTACCCACCATGCACTGCCAGGCTCCGGTAAGAGCATCCTGCCTGAATCTGATGTTTCTGTGCTCCTGATTAGGAGGCGTGGAGATGAAGCATCTCTCATATTTCTACGTTTTACAGCATTTTTCTTGATCAATTAGTGGGAGGAGGTGAGCTGCAGCTGTGAGGCTGGTCCACACGCAGATCTGGTACAGGGGGTGGGATTTTAGCTCTAGTAGAGCCGATGTCGATAGAAACCTTTCTTTCCTTTCCATGGACTGGTTCAGGGCTGAAGTGGTGACCTCTGAATGTGAACTTGAACCCGGACCCATCCCGAGCCTACACTGAAACAAGCAGTGAACTGTGCCTGTTGGCGGCTCCAGAAACCAAACGCAGTCACCACGTTTCTGGTCCAGTGCTGTCCCGGAGCGTGTCCTGGGAGGAGTCAGAGCTGTGACATGAACATGTCCAACTGGAGTTCGGTCTGATTACAGCTGTGTTGTTTCTCTCAGCAGCAGTCGGCACCGGTCCGGTGAGCGCCGCCTCCACTGGCAAGAAACAGCGACGGAGAGGCAAAAAACACCGGAAAGTCCAACCTGACACCAACTGGTGAGAAACCAGCCACACTCAGGTTGTTTCTGTCTTCTGAGGCATTGCAGTTTGATGGCGGATCTGTTTCTGACTGGATCCAGAACTGAGATGGTTCTGTAGCAGGTGGTTCTCAGAGCTCTTTAATTGGACCATTTTAGCTTTCTGTGAATGTCTGATGACACACAGTTCCACGGCTCTAGCATCAGCTAACGGCTATGTATAACATTAGCTAACGGCTATGTATAACATTAGCTAACGGCTATGTATAACATTAGCTAACGGCTATGTATAACATCAGCTAACGGCTCTAACACCAACTAACGGCTACGTATAACATCAGCTAATGGCTTTAACATCAGCTAACAGCTACATACAACATCAGCTAATGTCACTAACATAAGCTAATGGTTCTAACATCAGCTAACGGCTACGTATAACATCAGCTAATGGTTCTAAGTGCAGGCATCAGTTCTGAGAACCATAATAAAGTGAGTGCCCGTTCGTACAGTCTAAAGAAAGGCTAGCTCTTTGTCCTTTTAATGCTAATTGTTTTATTTATATTTATATGATGACTGACTGACTGTTTGATTACATTTGTTGACAAAATAAACAAGCTTTCAAGAATCACACGCACACATGTACACGTGCACACGCCCAAACCCCTGCTACTGTCTGTGATCTGTGTCCCAACAGACTTGATCCAAAAGTAGAACCAGAGACCTGGACTCTGATTCCGGTGACCCCTACCCCCAACCCACACTCAGGTTATTTAAAGACATCCCTCCGCCCAGATCTCGGGTGTCATGTGGATCCTGTGTTCTGAGTGACAGCATGACTGTACAAGCTGTCAGAAAACCAAAATAAATCCAGTCAGATAAACCACTTTAATCTTCCTACTGCAGCAGTTCGCGGCCTCACAGCGAGAAGGTTGCTGGTTTGAGCCTCAGCTGGGGGGAGGTTGGAGCAGCGGCCTTTCTGTGTGGAGTTTGCATGTTCTTCCCGTGTGTGCTTGGTTTCTTCGGCTTTCTCCCACATCCAAAGACACGATGTTAGGTTATCTTAGGGCTGGACAATAATTCAATATCAAAATATATCGCAATTTACTTTTATTCAATAACGGTAATATGAGTTTTGAACAAATTTCCGATATTTGGATATACATGCAGTAAAAGATTACAGCGTTTCCATGACTGTCTTGAACACCGGTCAGTGATTCAAGCCAAACAGAACGAGCTACAACACATTGGCTACGGAAGTGGTGACGTACACCACAGACCCCGACCAATGAGCCCCGACCAAGCCCAGCAGCAGTTGGCTGTGCTCAGCGCGAGGTAGAAGGCTAGGCTAGGCTAGGCTAGGCACATATTAATGTCTAATAATGAAGAGTGGGGACACAAATATGTAAAAAGTTTAAATTGTTGACATGTTCCAGACTCCTGATTAAAAAACAAATCGCACTTAATAAATTAAACTAAACAACACAGAAAATATTGACTGAAGAATTTAGTTTTATTTTATTATGTTTTTCTGATCAGGCAACGGTGCATCATAGAAAATGCTGAGTCAGAAGATGAAGCACCACTTGTTGCTCTTTTTTTCTGTTTCTTGTAGCAACACTGAGCACTTTTCTTTTAAAGCCGAGTTGAAGCAGCTTTGTTTAAATCTTTAAGAACAACATAACAAGCCTGTGTTATAGTTTAAAGTTAAAGCTATTATTGAGAAAGGTAAAAGTTTTATTTGACCTTTGATGGTGATTTTAAATGACTTTGTTTGAAGGCTAATTTAGCCGCGCTAGGTACACATCAAAGGGGAACATTTATTTATCGTACAGTTTCATAGACTTGGCTGAATCATTTGTAGTTTTACAGCATTTTTGGCAGTTTTTCGGAGGTTTTTATTTTGTTTATATCGATATCGGAATTATATCGTATCGAGCGAAATTAAGAAATTTATCGTGATACAAGTTTTGGCCGTATTTTCCAGCCCTACGTTGACTGGTCTCTAAATTCTCCGTGGGAGTGTGTGTGAATGGTTGTGTGTCTCTGTGTCGGCCCTGCAATAGACTGGTGACCTGTCCGGGTCTCACCTGCTGAATGCTGGGTTAGGCTCCAGCTGGCCTGCGACCCTTCATCAGACAAAGTGGTACAGATGATGGATGGATGTTTAAGAGAGAATAACAAATAGAAAATCGAACCTGTGACCTCTGTGCTGCTGATCACAACATTCAATGTTTTCCTGGTTTCTGACGTCTCTTCCTGTTTTAGGCCTGACAAGTTCTGTGACCACCAAAATCTGGACCCAAATGGTACAACTTACAAAACATCTCCAAAGAGTTCCCTAAAGACAGACCACCTGCCCCCACAAAGTGCCGCAGAACCAAGTCCAGCAGCTGGTCCAGAGGATTCACATGAAACCACCACGTTACCCTCCCAGAGTGCTCCCTATGACCCCGACCAGACACCACTTTCTGAGGACACAGCTGAAGCTCCTGAAACTTCTCTGGAAAGCTCAGAGGTTCTCAGCCAATCCTCTAATGTCGCTTCAGAAAGTCCCGCCAACAGTCCCAGCCACTTGCTGCAAACTGTTAACCAGAACCTTTTCCAGACCACCACCAGATCACCTCACAGAACTTCCCTAACTCAGACAGACGTCTTCAGGCCTCGTCCTTACAATGCCACCTATGAAGCAGCCATAGCCCCGCCCACTCCTCTAATAAGCCCCACCCACTCTGACCCTTTCCTCCTGACCACAGTGACATTCACCTCCAATGTGTCCCCCCACCTTTATTCCCCCCTGTCCTCCTCCTCCACCTCCCTCTTCCGCTCTCTGGATTTTCCCTGCCCTCCACTTAACTTGCCTCCTATGATGTCATCAGCTGCCAATTTTTTTAACCAACCCCTTCCTGCACAGACCCCGCCTCCCCCAGAGTTCACTCCACCCCCTCCAGCGTTAACCCCGCCCCCTGTTCAGCTGCTAGGCTCTGATGATGAGGAGCAGGAAGACCCATCAGATTACTGTAAAGGTAAGATAAGATAAACTTTATTAATCCTGGAGGAAAGTTTTGACCGGCTGCTCCTGCCGACATAAAATGTTCACACTTCATAAGATACCCGTGTACTAGATAAGATACCCGTGTACTAGATAAGATACCCGTGTACTAGATAAGATACCGGGTACTAGATAAGATTCCAAGGTTACTACATAAGATACCAGTGTACTACATAAGATACCCCTGTGCTAGGTAAGATACCCATGTACTAGATAAGATACCCGGGTACTACATAAGATACCCGTGTACTAGATAAGATACCTGGTACTACATAAGATACCTGTGTACTACATAAGATACCTGTGTACTACATAAGATACCTGTGTACTAAATAATATACCCGGGTGCTACATAAGATACCCGTGTGCTAGGTAAGATACCTGTGTACTAGATAAGATTCCCGGGTACTACATAAGATACCAGCGTACTACATAAGATACCCGTGTGCTAGGTAAGATACCTGTGTACTAGATAAGGTTCCCGGGTACTACATAAGATACCCGTGTACTAGATAAGATACCCGGTACTACATAAGATACCCGGGTACTACATAAGATACCCGTGTGCTAGATAAGATTACTGTGTACTAGATAAGATTCCCGGGTACTACATAAGATACCAGTGTACTACATAAGATACCCGTGTGCTAGGTAAGATACCTGTGTACTAGATAAGGTTCCCGGGTACTACATAAGATACCCGTGTACTAGATAAGATACCCGGTACTACATAAGATACCTGTGTACTAAATAATATATCCGGGTACTACTTAAGACGGGATACCCCGCTTTTCTTAAAGCTAACAGGTGTGTAGAACCTGCTCCATGGAGCTGTGGTCTGTGTTCCAGGTGGGTACTACGCAGTGAAGATTGGTGACCTGTTCAACGGGCGGTACCACGTGGTCAGGAAACTGGGCTGGGGACACTTCTCTACAGTCTGGCTCTGCTGGGACCTACAGTAAGTCACACATGTTTAAAAGATCTTAACGTTCCCGTGTCCCGGTTGTCCAAGTTAATTTTCAATGACTAAACACAGTCCAGTTATCCTACGCTAAACCAAGTCCTGGTTTTTTACGTGTTCTACCTATTTTTCCAAGCCACGCACTGCTTTTTCACATTTCTAAATCAAACAATGTCCTGTTGTCGACGAACAACATTGTCCTGGTTTTTCCATGGTAAACCTTTAAGTCCAATTCTTTCTCTTGCAAATAATAGGATGAGTGTAGTTCTCTTTTCATTGTGTCTTTATTTAGGTTGCTTCCTGACTGAAACCCTCGCACTTCTACGTACCATTAGTAAATAAACCAATCAGAAGACGTGTCCCCCTAAATTCTTCTCATTCTCAGAAGAACACACCTCCATTCTGAAGTACAAACTATGAGTTATGAAGAGTGACAGGCGGATCTGGAGTCAGAAAGAGAAACAGGAATGGAAAGGTTGTGCTGTGAATGTGTTTCTGCTTCAGGAAGAAGCGTTTTGTGGCGTTGAAGGTGGTGAAAAGCGCTCCTCATTACACCGAGACGGCTCTGGATGAGATCAAGCTCCTCCGATGTGTGAGTCTTAGTTTCTGCATCTCCACCAGAACCTGTTTATTCAGGTGTGATCAGGTAACCTGTCTGTCTCTCCAGGTAAGGGACAGTGACCCATCCGACCCGTACAGGGAAACGGTCGTTCAACTCATTGATGACTTCAAAATTTCTGGAACTAGTGGCGTTCGTATCCTTTCCAATAAGCTGTGTGCCGCGTTTCAGTTCTGGTTGTTATGGTCGTAGCAGTTTTCCTCAGCACCTCCCAGATGTCTGCATGGTTCTGGAAGTTTTGGGTCATCAGCTGTTAAAGTGGATCATCAAGTCGACCTATATGGGACTTCCTCTGGTCTGCGTCAAGACCATTATCAGACAGGTAAGGCGCACGTGAATGTATGACTTGTAGGTGACTTGTTGACTCGTCCGCTGTCACAGACTCGCTGACTCGTCCGCCATCACGGACTCGCTGACTCGTCCGCCATTATGGACTTGTTGACCCGTCCGCCATCACGGACTTGCTGACTCGTCCGCCATGATGGACTCGTTGACCCGTCCGCCATCACGGACTCGCTGACTCGTCCGCCATGATGGACTCGTTGACCCGTCCGCATCACGGACTCGCTGACTCGTCCGCCATCACGGACTCGCTGACTCGTCCGCCATGATGGACTCGTTGACTCCTCCGCCATCACGGACCCGCTGACTCGTCCGCCATGATGGACTCGTCCACCATCACAGACTCGCTGACTCATCCGCCATGATGGACTCGTCCACCATCACAGACTCGCTGACTCGTCCGCCATGATGGACTCATTGACTCGTCCACCATCACAGACTCGCTGACTTGTTAACTGTCATGGACTCCCTGACTTGGACTCGGCTGTGTCTCTGCAGGTCCTGCAGGGACTTGACTACCTCCACACCAAGTGTAAGATCATCCACACCGACATCAAACCAGAGAACATCTTATTGGTTGTTGATGAGGTTTACATCAGAAGATTGGCAGCTGAGGCTACTGTCTGGCAGAGGACTGGAGCTCCGCCCCCTTCCGGGTCATCAGGTGAGCAGCTGTCATGTGATTGGTCAGAATAAGATGTTGGTTCTGATAGAATGGACCAGGACGGAGCCAGGTCAAACACTGGGAGCTGTGGTTTCTATGGGTAGTGGCCATGGTAGCAGTATCCACCATCTTTCTGCCTGCTTTCTTAGCTTCTGTTTGTAACTGCTCTGTTTCTCCTGTCTGTCTGTCTGTCTGTCATTTTTCTCTGCTGGTATTTTCTTTCTGTCTGTCCGTAGTTAGCATGGCTCCCAGGGATCTACAGGTAAGTGTCCAGCTGTGATGCCTGCTGTGTTCTGATTGGTGACTCTGCCTCAGGTGTGATACTTTAAACATATAGATGCTTTATATTTAATCTCAAGTTGTCATTTGTCATTAAAGTTTTCGTGGCGGTAACCCCCGAACTCGTTGGTGGACACCAGCAGTAAGGGATGCTGTCAAGCTGAAGAAGGTGTCCTATC
>JBAMHW010000015.1:389980-405485 GCA_037177495.1 Rhadinocentrus ornatus | reverse complement strand
TAAATCGCCACGGTTGCTAGGCGATACGTCCGCCAGAGGGCAGCGCAGAGTTTAAACCGTCACGGTTGCTAGGCGATACACTCCGCCAGAGGGCAGCGCAGAGTTTAAATCGTCACGGTTGCTAGGCAATATGTCCGCCAGAGGGCAGCGCAGAGTTTACATCGTCACGGTTGCTAGGTGATACGTCCGCCAGAGGGCAGCGCAGAGTTTACATCGTCATAGTTGCTGGCACTACACAAGGACACAACACAAACAACCTCTGGGGGGGCGTGCCATGTAGTGCATGGTGGGCGGGGCTTCTAACGTAGCAAAATGTCACTGCCCCTCAGTTATACTTACAAACACAGACTTCACAAACACGGGGAGGGTAGGCCCGCCGGGGTTTCTGGGGCCCTGCACCGTGGATGGCCGGTGCCTGGTGGAGTCGGCGGCTACCGATCTTGACCCTCCTCTTCCTCTGCATGCTGACACAGTCATGGAGTCGTCCAGTGGGTTTATACACGAAGAGATGCTTTGGTTGTTGTGATACGTTTCTGGATTTGGTTTTTATTTAGAAACTCTGCTGTGGTTCAGGACATCTTTACACATCTTTAACCCAGACGAGGCCGGGACAGTCGCTTTTACTTAATGTTCTTTTTTATACATGCGTCTGTAATTTTGGTCTAGGGTTTTAATGTTTTTATTGTTACTGTACAGCACTTGGGTCAGCCACGTTGTTTTTAAACTGCTTTACAAATAAAGATGGTGTGGTTCAGCTCTTGGGTTTTGATGATCACATGTCTTAAGTCACAGTTCTTTACTTTATAAAGGACGCTAAGAGATCAACGAAAAGATTAAAAATGGTGAATAAAACGGTTTCAAACCGCTGAACGTCTGTGTTTACCTGCATTAGCTTAGCATTGTTGTGTTCAAGGTTCTGTTATATGAAGCCACTTTTACAGCCTCCAGAAGAGAAACTGGCAGCTTCTAGCATCTCCTGTCCAGTAGCAACCTGCACGTTTTAGCACAGCATGGGAACCCTACGCCTGATTATGTAGAGCAGTTCTACAACTTTAAGGTCTAGACTTGCTAGAAAAGACAGATTGGCTTCTGTGTTCTCCATATAGCCTCCAGTGGAGGCTGGGCTGGACACGGTTCCCCGGACACCCTCCTCTGGCTGGGCCGGGGCATCCCAAGCATCCATAGCCAGATCATGGTGTGCAGGACTGCACAGGACAGGATTATGTGAGTCCAGCAGCGCCCCCCACTGGTCCGAGACATCCACCTGCCCTTCAGCAGCCCGGATCAGCCTCCACCGTGCACGTGTTCGTGCATGTTTGCCAGCGGGGCGACGAGGGAATCCAGGTAGAGTCTGCGGGGTTTGAATCTGAGCCGGTCTGTCCGTCGTGACCTCAGACCCGTCGTGCGACGTGATCGTTCGCTTGATGGATGTGTGAATTTTCTACTTCCTGTTCAGGAGGTGGGCACGCTGATAAACTTCTTGACAGCTGATCGGCTGAGTTTATCTTCATGTGTCTCAGTGACCAATGAGATTGAAGCTCTGATGTCTGTCTGCAGTCTGCAGCTCCTCCGACTTCGTCGTCAGTCCTCTGGAACCTCAGAACGCCGCCCGGCTCCGGGTGAAGATCGCTGACCTGGGAAACGCCTGCTGGGTGGTGAGACGCCATCTTCCTCACGTCCACCTCTCCTCCTCTTCCTCAGTCCATCTCTAGAGCAAAACTCTCTCTCTCTTTCTATTAATGTCTCTCGTCCAGCACAAGCACTTCACCGAGGACATCCAGACGAGGCAGTACCGAGCGCTGGAGGTTCTGATCGGGGCAGAGTACGGCCCGCCGGCCGACATCTGGAGCACCGCCTGCATGGTACACACACACACCGCAGCCTCCATGTCCACACAGTTTATGTACCTCGGTTCTGGTTTAGTCCAGTTCCCGATTCTGGACCAGTTCTGTTTGGAGAGAACCGGCTAGGGGCATAGTCATGTTGATTAACGCGGTCCAGAATATAAAACTGAACCAGAACCTGGTCCAGTCTGCAGCGGTGGTCATGTGACTTGTGGTTTCAGGCCTTCGAGCTGGCAACAGGAGATTATCTGTTTGAGCCTCACTCAGGGGAAGACTACACCAGAGACGAAGGTAAACACACACAATCACTGTTTCCATGGCAACACCATTATTTTTCTTTTGATCAACTGGTTCTGGATCTTGTCTCTCAGATCACATCGCTCACATTATGGAGCTGCTCGGGCCGATCCCCGTGCCCTTCGCTCTGTCTGGCAGGTACTCCAGAGAATACTTTACCAGGACAGGTGAGACGACCTGCTGCCATTACCCACAATGCTTTGTACTCAGAGAAAGCCAGGAGTGGACCTACACACATGGATGGATAATTCAGATTTGATGGCTTTAGATTTATGTAAATGAGGTCAGGTGTGGAGCTCTGCTATTGGCTGCTTCGTGCTGCTGTGTTCTGTTTGAGTCGCAGGTGTGTCGCTGATGCATTTTTCTGTCTCAGGTGAGCTGCGTCACATCTCCGGCCTGAAGCCGTGGGGTCTGTTCGAGGTCCTGCTGGAAAAGTACGAGTGGCCATTGGACCAGGCGGCTCAGTTCAGCGACTTCCTGCTCACCATGTTGGAGCTGCAGCCGGACCGGCGAGCCACGGCGGCGCAGTGTCTGCAGCACGCGTGGCTGGCGTCCTAAACCACGCCCACATCTTTGAGGCTGGACCTAAAAATCCCATCTTAACCTGAACCTCGAACACCTGCTGAAGGCAGAAGTGCAATCATTGACACCAGCTGAAATGTTCCCAAAACTCAGCAGGACTTAGTTTTCACCCACCTGGTCCTGGTCCATGTGTCGATGGTTTTATAAAGCAGGTTCTGCTGATGGAGTTCAGTTTAACTTCAACGTTCTTCCTGTTGTCTCCCCACTGGACTTCCTGTCTCCTTGTGTGACTTCCTGTTGGTCTGAACATGTGAAGCAGCCCATCAGGGCTGGTGTTCCTCAGAGGTGGACCAGATCAGAGTAGCTCCTCTGATCTTTCAGATCTGGTTTGTTTTTCTGTAGTTTTATTGATATGTTTTTTCTGAACGACACACAAATAAATCTGGAGTCTTCATTTTCACATTGTTAGAATATAATCTTATGTAATGAGTGTACGTATCGCCTGTTATTTCTACTGAAACCACACGGAAACTTTATCTTTAAAAACAGGACATGACGTCATCAGTTGATGTCACGTGAGTCAACTTCAGTAAACCTGCTGATGCATCTGGTGGTGGGAGGAGCCAGGAACGCCACCTGGAAATGGCTCGAATGAGTCCTCCGGTTGCTATGATAACAGTTCAGATGGGATGGCTCGGGTCGGGCCCACAGACGCTGCCACTCTGCACCTTCAGAACACAGAAGACCCACAACAACATCCAGAGACCTGCAGGTTCATGACTCCACCATGAGAAAGAGACGGGGCAAAGATGGCCGCCATGAGTTCCAGGGCCAAAACCACTGAGCAAAAAGAAGATTAAGGCTCGTCTCAAGTTTGCCAGAAAACATCTCAATCGACTCCAAGACTTTCAGGAAAATCCTCGGTGGACTGATGAGACATGAGGTGTGTAAAAGTACCACCACATTGCATCACACCAACGGTAGAATATGGTGGCGGTAGTGTGATGGTCTGGGCTCTTCTGCTGCTTCCTGGAAGACTTGCTGTGATAAATGGAGGCAAGAATTCTGCTGCTACCAAACAATCCTGAAGGCAAAGTGACAAACAGGACAAACATCTCAAACCCACCTGCATGTCCACCTCTGATTGGCTGAAGGAAGACAAAATGAAGACTTTGGAGTGGCCTAGTCCAAGTCCTGACCTGAGTTCTCTTGAGACTCTGTGGTGTGAATTTAAAGAGGAAGTTTGTGCCGGAAAACCCTCCAATGTGGCTGAATTACAACAATTCTGCAAAGACGAGTGGGCCGGGGGAGTCCAGCAGAGAGAAATCCAGCTGGGAGGGATCCAGCATAGAGGGTCCAGCTAAGGGGGGGGGTCCAGCAGAGGAGAGTCCAGCTGAGGGGGATCCAGCAGGGTGTTCGGTATTATCATATTTGTCATAATATTCATAGTAATATTTATCATCATCGTCATCTATAATTTTTTTAATCATTTATCATAGTATATATCCTCATCTTCTTCATCTTTATCATACATATCATCTTAGCATAATCTTTATCATATATAATCTTCATTTACATGTCTGTGTTCAGTAAAAATAAATCTTTCTTTTAGTCTCAGAAAACTGAACTTTATTTAAATAAATACGTGAGACAAACACGATCCAGTCTAACTTCACCAAGTCGAGCTTGAGATGTGATGAAGGTCCAACAGCACCTCTGAACCTGAACCAGAACCAGGAAACCTGCTGGGAGGAAGCTGTTGGAGGTCCATCCAGAGGAGGTTCTGCTGGTTTTCAGAGTCTAAAGCCCCGTTTCCACCAGTGGATGCAGGTCAGGTCGGTTTCTACATGTGAAAACTGGGAAGGGAACCTTAATATCAGTACTCTTCTATTGGGGTACCCATCTAACCTGTAAGGGTGGAGCCTGACACGCTACAACCTGCTGATTGGTTGAGAAAAAGCCACTTCCTGTGCGACCTGGTATAAAAACAAACCAGGAACGGCTCCTCGTTCAGAGCAACAGATTGTTTTTGAAGGTATTAAACCTCCATTAAAACGGCGTCACGAAGCAGAATACCAGCTGGTGGACGACCTCCATCCTCTGGTTCTGACTCGTGTTCTGGTTCTACTCAAAGATAGGCGCTGCGATGGCGTCATGCTGCTACGTAGCCGAAGCGTCTATCGCTATCCGGTCGATGCTCCGCCTCTCAGGTAAGGTTACGGTTGCTATGGAAACGCAACCAGGTTTCAGCTTTCAGACCACATCCTCACCCTAACCGACCCGACCCGTCGATGGAAACGAGGCTAAAGAATCAGTTTGTGTTTTAAAGGCACGTCAGGAAGTTCTGCAGCATATTTGGTCCTCAGCAGGTTCTGTCAGGAAGATAATCCAGCTCATCGCTCTCCTCCGGTTCCCTGACATCAGCAGATCTCCTACCATCTGACCAACAGAACGAAACAAGCCATCAGAAGCAAACGCACCCAACAAGAAAAAAGAGATCAGGTCAAATTTCTCCTGAGCTGATGTCTTTCTGCATGTAGACCCGAAAATCTCATTTGTTTAGCTTTTCGCATCTGGGCATGTGCAAAAAAAAAAAAAAAAAACACATCGCTTCTGTCTTTTCAGCGTCAGCTTATTAGCTCCCACATTAGCAACTAACGCTAAGAAAGCAGGCTCCCACATTAGCAGCTATCGCTGAGAAAGCAGGCTCCCACGTTAGCCAATAACGCTGAGAAAGCAGGCTCCCACATTAGCAACTAACGCTAAGAAAGCAGGCTCCCAGTTAGAAGCTAACGCTAAGAAAGCAGGCTCCCACTTTCGCAGCTAACGCTAAGTAAGCAGGCTCCCACATAAGCAACTAACGCTAAGAAAGCAGGCTCCCACATTAGCAGCTAACGCTAAGTAAGCAGGCTCCCACATTAGCGGCTAATGCTAAAAAAGCAGGCTCCCACTTTAGCATCTAACGCTAAGTAAGCAGGCTCCCACATTAGCAACTAATGCTAAGAAAGCAGGCTCCCACAATAGCAGCTAACGCTAAGTAAGCAGGCTCCCACATTAGCAACTAACGCTAAGAAAGCAGGCTCCCAGATTAGAAGCTAACGGTAAGAAAGCAGGCTCCCAGATTAGAAGCTAACGCTAAGAAAGCAGGCTCCCACATTAGCGGCTAATGCTGAGAAAGCAGGCTCCCACTTTAGCAGCTAACGCTAAGTAAGCAGGCTCCCACATAAGCAACTAACGCTAAGAAAGCAGGCTCCCACATTAGCAGCTAACGCTAAGTAAGCAGGCTCCCACATTAGCAACTAACGCTAAGAAAGCAGGCTCCCACATTAGCAGCTAACGCTGAGACGTTGGGCTCCCGCATTAGCAGCTATCGAAGAGAAAGCAGGCTCCCATATTAGCAAGTAACGCTAAGAAAGCAGGCTCCCACATTGGCAGCTAATGCTAAGAAAGCAGGCTCCCACATTAGCAGCTAATGCTGAGACCACGGGCTCCCATGTTAGCAGCTGAGAAAGCAGGCTCCCACATTAGCAACTAAAGCTGAGACCACAGGCTCCCACATTAGCAGCTAACGCTGAGAAAGCAGGCTTCCATATTAGCAACTAACACTAAGAAAACATACTCCCACATTAGCGGCTAATGCTAATATTGCGGACTCTCATATTAGCAGCTACACTAAGCGACACAGAAAACAGCAATCTGATTATTCCAAATTATGTGCTCCGTGTTACCTACAGAGGTCATCAGACGACAGCAGCGCCGGCGTTCCGGTCCCACTCTCCTCGTTCAGACTCTTCTCCTCCAGCTGTTTGCTGGGATTTACCTGGACTGAAACTGGAAATAAAACAAGATCCATCTGAGGTTTTAAGCTCCTCCCACAACGCTGCTCATATACACCTGCAGAACCTACCTGAGGGCCCAAGTGACGTGGACCGTAGGGACCCCACTGGAGAGAACCCACAGATCCCTGCTCCCAGGTTCGGTTCTCTGACGGACCCGAACCCAGAGCAGCTGGGCTGTAGGGGGTACTGATCTTCGGTTGGGACAGATGGCTGGACTGGTCCGGGACTGCGGTTCAGGTGTCTGGTGGGCGGAGTCAGGGACCTGCAGCTGGTAGCGTTTGACCCAACCTGTGAGGGAGGATGATACTGGGAGAAACCCCGACTCTCATCCGTCTCACACGGGCCGATGAAGGAGGAGGGAGGAGGTAAGATGGAGGAGTGGAGCGGGTGAGGAGGGGTGAGGGCATTGGAAGAAAAGGAGAAGGAGGAAGACGAGGATGAGAGGGTAGGGTAAGAGTGCCCCAGTGGTCCCAGTTTGGACATATGCTGGGAGACAACATCCACATCCAGGGAGCTGGAGGTTCTGGGGCAGGACTGGGGGGGGGGCAGGAGGTGAGGACTGTGATGGAGAGAGGAAGAGGAGGAGGAAGCCTTCTTCACAGCGCTGTGGATGATTTTCAGCTTCTCAAACACCTGAAAAGGAGAAGAAAAGCATCCAGGTGAAAATCTGTGGATCAGAGGTTCTGACGTCAGGGCCCAACTCTTCCGGTCCGAGGTAGCCCCAAGCAGGTTGATCATTACTGGACCAGTTTCATTGATCTCATTGATTAATATGTCATCAATAACTTAACCAAAACCACATCCAGTTCACTAGCTAACACCTTGATTATGTTACATGATCAAATTACATCACCACAGAGACGCTAACAGTGTGCTACCCACAATCTACCAACACGCTAACTGCATGCTAACATCATGCAACCCACACGCTACCAATGTGCTAACTTTGTGCTACCCACACGCTAACATGGGCTACCAGCACGCTAAAAGCATGCTAACATCGTGCTACTCACACGCTACCAACGTGCTACCCACATGCTAACATGGGCTACCAACACGCTAACAGCATGCTAACAACGCAGCGTGTTTTAACTCGTCCTGCTGTCCAGTGAACGGTCTGCTTTTATCAATCAGCTGATTTTAATATGAAATTATTGGTAACTGCGCAGGCTCAGCATGCGGATGAGCTGGACGTATTTTACTAACGACAACATAGGGCTGGACAATAATTCAACATCAAAATATATCGCAATATACTTTTATTCAATAATGGTAATATGAGTTTTGAACAAATTTCCGATATCTCGATATACATACAGTATAAGATTACAGCGTTTCACTGACTGCTGTTCAAGCCGAACAGAAAGAGCTGCAGCACGTTGGCTACGTAAGCGATGACGTAACCACAGACACGGAGCCTGACCAATGAGTCCCGACCAAGCCCAGCAGCAGTTAGCTGAGCTCAGCGCGAGGTAAAAGGCTAGGCTAGGCTAGGCTAAGCTACAACGCTGCTAGTTTTAGCCAGTAAGTGCTCATGTCTGTAATGCAAACGTGACTGAAGAAGCTTCTACAAGCGAAGCGGAAGCAGATGAAGTTGTTGATGAGAGGAAAGACGAACTCGGTGGTACGGAAGTGGTTTGGCTCAGTGTCGCCAACTTAGCGACTTCGTCCTGTTCGTTTTCACTCCCCTCTAGCAACTTTTTATTTAATTTTTTAAGTGACTAGCAACAGATCTAGCGACTTTTTCTGGTATTATTGGATATTCTATTAATGAAGAGTGTGGACAAAAGTATTTAAAAAGTTTTGTTCCATGTTCCAACTAAAAAATGAAGAAAATATTAAATGAAGAATTTAGTTTTATTTTATTATGTTTTTCTGATCAGGCAACAGTGCATCATAGAAAATGCTGAGTCAGAAGATGAAGCACCACTTGTTGCTCTGTTTCTGTTTCTTGTAGCAACTCTGAGCACTTTTCTTTTTAAGCCGAGTTGAAGCAGCTTTGTTTAAACTATAACACAGGTTTGTTATGTTCTTAAAGATTTAAAGTTAAAGCTGTTAATATTGAGAAAGGTAAAAGTTTTATTTGACCTTTGATGGTGATTTTAAATGACTTTGTTTGTAGGCAATTTGCTAAATACAAATAAAAGTGAACAATAATTTATTGTACAGTTTCATAGACTTGGCTAAATAATTTTTAGTTTTACAGCATCTGTTGTGGCATTTTTGTCCGTTTTCCTGAGGTTTTTATTTTGTTTATATCGAGCGAAATTAAGAAATATATCGTGATACAAGTTTTTGCCATATCGTCCAGCCCTACGACAACATGAGCAGTTATAGATTCGTATTCGTCAAGTTTTTTGTCCTCTTTGGTTTCGGTTTCCTTCGGTTCTTCATTTGTTAGCCGGCCCCTTCTGGATGTTAGCCTGGACAAAAGAACTTCTGACAACGGTCCAGAAGAAAATGTCTGCTGAATAAAGCACGTGAAGAGTTACTGAAGACGAGTTGTTTAATACAAAATCACCTCCATATTCAACCAGAGAATTGTTCCATCCTGCTTAAAGATCACTACCATTGTTCCCCTCCCCAGCTGCCTGAATGACTACAGGAGCACTCACGCCAATCATAATGAAGTGCTTATGAAGGGGTCAAGTGCTTGTCCCCCCAAGGCCATCGTAGCGTCATGCTCGGGCCGCCGTAGCGTCCCCCCAATGGCTGTCGTAGCGTCATGCTCGGGCTGCCGTAGCTTCCTGCTCGGGCCGCCATAGCGTCCCCCCAATGGCTGTCGTAGCGTCATGCTCGGGCCGCCGTAGCGCCCCCCCCTAGGTCGCAGTAGCGTCATGCTCGGGCCACGGTAGCGTCCCCCCAAGGCCATTGTAGCGTAATGCTTGGGCCACCGTAGCACCATGCTCGGGCCGCCGTAGCGTCATGCCAAGGTTGTCATAGCGTCTTACTCGGGTCGTTGTAGCGTCCCTCTTCTGCTGGCCTTACAACACAAGCGGAAATACGAGGATAACGGCGTGTTGAACTAATCCGCTGATGTCATTCAGACATATTTTATTGAAAGTGACTTTTTTGAGGGATCTTCACTATTAATTATTTCTAGCGTTTATTACCACGATTAATTGTAAAATGAAACGATCGTGCTAGCTGGACGCACCCATGAGACCAAGTAAAACAGGGAGTAGGACTAACAGTTTCACAACGGCCTGTGTTCTTGTTTGGTTTCTGACCTCATTCATGCTGGGCCTCTTCTTCCTCTGCTGTCTTAGACTGCTGCAGGCCAGATCCACCACCTCTTGGAAGCCAACGGGCTCAGCAGAACCTCCTGCACACAGAACCAGCAGGTATCAGGTCAGCACAGAACCAGCACCAGCGGTTACCAGGTCAGCTCAGACCCAGAATTAGTGGGAAACAGGTCAGCTCAGAGCCAGAACCAAAATGTACCAGGTCAGCTCAGGACAAGAACCAGCGGGTACCAGGTTGGCTAAGATCCAGTACCAGAGGGAACCAGGTCGGCTCAGAGTCAGGACCAGAAGGTACCAGGTCGGCTCAGAACCAGCAGGTGCCAGGTCGGCTCAGAGCCAGATCCAGCAGGTGCCAGGTCGGCTAAGAGCCAAAACCAGTACCAGTGGGTATTAGGTCAGCTCAGATTCAGAACCAGTACCAGCGGGTACCAGGTCAGCTCAGATCCAGAACCAGAACCAGCAGGTACCAAGTCAGCTCAGAGCCAGAACCAGAACCAGCAGGTACCAGGTAAGCTCAGAGACCGAACCAGCGGGAACCAGGTCAGCTCAGAGCCAGAACCAGCAGGAACCAGGTAAGCTCAGAGCCAGAACCAGCGGGTACCAGGTCAGCTCATAGACAGAACCAGCGGGAACCAGGTCAGCTCAGAGCCAGAACCAGAGGGAACCAGGTCAGCTCAGAGCCAGAGCCAGAACCAGCGGGTACCAACTCAGCTCAGATCCAGAACCAGAACCAGCAGGAACCAGGTCAGCTCAGATCCAGAACCAGCTGGTACCAGGTCAGCTCAGAGCCAGGATCAGAAGGTACCAGTTCAGCTCAGAACCAGAACCAGTGGGTAACGGGTCTGCTCAGAGCCAGAACCAGAACCAGTGGGAAACAGGTCAGCTCAGAACCAGAACCAGAACCAGTGGGAAACAAGTTAGCTCAGACCCAGAACCAGAAGGTTTCAGGTCAACTTAGGGCCAGAACCAGCAGGTACCAGGTCAGTTCAGAGCAAGAACCAGAACCAGAGGGAACCGGGTCAGCTCAGAGCCAGAACCAGAACCACCGGGTACCAGGTCAGCTCAGAACCAGAACCAGCGGGAAACAGGTCAGCTCAGAGCCAGAACCAGAACCTGAACCAGCAGGTACCAGGTCAGTTTAGAGCCAGAACCAGCAGGTAGCAGGACAGCTCAAAGCCAGAACCTGCACCAGCGAAAACCAGGTCAGCTCATGCCAGGATCAGAACCAGCAGGTACCAGGTCAGTTTAGAGCCAGAACCAGCAGGCAGCAGGTTAGCTCAGAGGCAGAACCAGCCGGTACCAGGTCAGCTCAGAGCCGGAACCAGAACCAGAGAATACCAGGTCAGCTCAGAGGCCGAACCAGAACCAGTTGGAACCAGAACAATAACATTGATCCAAACTCCTCTCTGACCTGAGATCAGACGTCTGTCCAGCTGATTCCTCCACGCTGCTGCCGTTGAGCCGTTTTGACCAGACTGGATCTCCACCACCAGGTCCTTCTGCAAACCAAAACAATCCTTTCAGAACAAGATGACCCAGACCGAGCCGGACCATCTGATCCAGCTTTCTACCCAACAAATGACCCGGAGAATCAAAGGTGTGAGTAGGTGTGTGTTCTGACCAGGAATCTCCCTTTGGGCGTCCCGTCTTTCTCCAGAGCTCGCCGCCCAGTCAGCACCTCCAGCAGAACCTGAAACACACAGTTGTCGGGTCTCTCCAGAACCTTTATCAGACCCCACATTTCCCATCAGCCCCTGCAGCATCTCACCACTCCAAAGCTATAAACGTCCACGGCCGTGCAAAGCTCTCCTCTCATCACGTACTCGTCCGGCAGGTACGCCAACGTCCCCCTCACCGTCGCCGTTTTACCAACAGAACCTGTCTGGGTCAGCGAGCGACTGGACCCGCCAGCCGGGGCGTACCTAGCCAGACCGAAGTCCGAAAGCTTCGCTACCAGGTGCTGGTCCAGCAGGATGTTGGAACTACGGAAACAGTGCAGGTGAGTTGGGGCTGAGTTCTGGGTGGTTCTAGACGAACACGGACTCAAACACTAATTATGTGTTTACAGGTAGGAGGTGAGTTCTGGAGAGAGATTCATCATGGGAGAAAACTGCTGAGGAATCAACTAACTAGATATTTAACCAGATTAAAACTGCAGCGTGGGGCTTAAGATATTGGTGGGCAGAATAAAATTAATTAGGATAATTAGGTTCAGGTCCAGTAGCTCACACTGGCTGAGAATCAATGGATGTTAGCCTGGCTGTTATGCTAGATATTACCCTGGAAGTGAGTCTGGATGTTGACCTGACTGTTAGCATGGATGTGAGCCTTAATGGACCAGCTGTCAGCTCGTTGACCTTTTACAAACAAACATGGAGGCTGCGTCTACAGATGCATCAGGACTGCAGACCTTTACCCGGTTGCTACTGCACTGCTGTGATGTCACACTGTTATGTCATGTTCTGAGTCTGACCTCTTGACGTCTCCATGGATCAGCTGTTCCTGACCTGCGGGGGGCCGGTGAAGGAACTGCAGAGCTGCTGCTGCTCCTTCAACAATACTGACTCTGTGAGACCACAATAGGAGCGCACACACCTGAAACACACGCATACCGGTAAATTCTTTCTAATCTCTGATTTAATTAAACCACGAGCCTTTACACAGAATCAGATTAATGTAATAATCACATCTGGTGATGTGTTATTCTAAAAGGCCCTGCAGCGTTTCCCCTACATTGAGTCAACCGCCACGGCTATATTCTTAGCACCACGGCAACGTTGTTAGCGCCACGGCTACGTCGTTAGCGCCACGGCTATATTGAAAGCGCCACAGCAACGTTGTTAGCGCCACGGCTATATTGAAAGCGCCACAGCAACGTTGTTAGCGCCACGGCTATATTGTTAGCGCCACGGCAACGTTGTTAGCGTCACGGCTATATTGTTAGTGCCACGGCAATGTTGTTACTGCCACGGCAATGTTGTTAGTGCCACGGCTACGTCGTTAGCGCCACGGCTATATTGAAAGCGCCACGGCTATATTGAAAGCGCCACAGCAACGTTGTTAGCGCCACGGCTATATTGTTAGCGCCACGGCTATATTGAAAGCGCCACAGCAACGTTGTTAGCGCCACGGCTATATTGTTAGCGCCACGGCAATGTTGTTAGCGCCACGGCTATATTGAAAGCGCCACAGCAATGTTGTTAGCGCCACGGCTATATTGTTAGCGCCACGGCTATATTGTTAGCGCCACGGCTATATTGAAAGCGCCACAGCAACGTTGTTAGCGCCACAGCTATATTGTTAGCACTATGGCAATGTTGTTAGTGCCACGGCAATGTTGTTAGCGCCACGGCAACGTTGTTAGCGCCACGGCAACGTTGTTAGCGCCACGGCAACGTTGTTAGCGCCACGGCAACGTTGTTAGTACCACGCACGTCAATGTTAGTGCCAGGGCTATATTGCTAGCGCCACGGCTATGTTGCTAGCGCAACGGCTATGTTGTAAGCGCCACGGCTATGTTGCTAGCGCAACGGCTATGTTGTAAGCGCCACGTCTACGTTGTAAGCGCCACGGCCACGTTGTTAGCGTCACGGCTATATTGTTAGCACCACCACCATGCACGTCAATGTTAATGCCATGGCAATATTGTAAGCGCCACGGCAATGTTGTTAGCGCCACACCATCAAAACGTCGAGAATTAAATTGTTTCAGCTACTCTGCTGTCAGACATCTGCTCTGCACGTAAACGCAAAGTCCGGTGAGAGGATGCTGCAGATAAGCTGCACGTGCAGGGTAAACACTGCGTACGAAAAATATGCTCTATATACAGAAGGAACGTAAAATATTAAAAGTACAAAAAGGGTCAAATTTTTGTGTTAAAATCTAGAAATCAGATAATAATCCGATTTTTAGTGTTGATGTAAACCGACTCAGTGACACGTCTCATTAACCCTGACTCGAGGATAGATCAGACTACGAGACTAGCCCCGACTACGAGACTAGCCCCGACTCTGAGATGGTGGATGGAGGATGGGGTGGGTGGATGGGGTGCAGGTGTTACATTGTGTATCTGGTCCTCCAGAGATCCGTGGTCCATGTAGCTGTAGATCAGACACAAGGTTCCTCCTCCTTCGCAGAAACCCAGCAGATCCACGATGTTCCGGTGTCGGAACCTGAGTGCGCGTATACACACACAGACACACACACAGTTTTACAGACGAGCGCTTGGTTTGGGTTCTGTAAAATCTGGTGATCCCACCCACTTGGACAGTTTCTCCACTTCAGTCTGGAAGCTTCTCTTCAGCTGAGGCCAGTTTATCAGACCGTCCTGTAAACAACAACACGACTGACCAATCACAGAACACTTCCTGTCTGAAACATAGACCCTAACCCACATTAACGGCTCATTAGCAGACATGAGCAGAGCTGGTCAGAGAGCCGTTTAATGTGAGTCAGGTGTGTTGGAGCAGGGAGACATCTAAGACCTGCAGGATCTGGGCCTGGAGGACCAGGATTGGGGACCTCTGGTCTGACCCATGAGTGAGCGTTCTCTCAGACTGACCTGTCGGAGCCTCTTGATGGCGCAGTCCGTGTTGTTTAGAGTTACCCGGTACACCACGCCGAAGCCCCCCTCCCCCACCTGCAGGGTCGGGGAGAAGCCTTGTGTCCCAGCATGCACCTCTTCATACGACCAACGCATGACTGTATGGATGCTGCTGCAGGTCGCCGCGGCAACGGCTCCTTTTCCATCATCAGCATCAGCACCGGGCTGCACTTCCTGTTCAAGATTATTGGAGAAAAAAAGATTTGTACTGATTATTGATCGTCTCTTAAGCTTTTATTGATAACTGATCGTCTATGTGCGTGTTACCTGGGAGTACAGACCAACAGGGGGCGGGGCAGGTCCAGGTAACAGCTTTCCTCCTAATTTTCTATCTGAACAATCAACTAAAGGTGATGACAAGAGCTGACATCATCATTTCCATCAACCAATCACAGTTTTACGAGAAAAACCGAGATGACTAAAAATCACATAGGAAGCGAATAGCGGTCCACAGCTGCTTGATCATTACCTGTGGGCGGAGCCTGAGATGTTTTGGGAAGAGGGTCAGATGGAGGAGGGGGAAGAGCAGAGGGGCAGGAAGTCACAGCTGGTGTCTCTGCAGACAGAAGGACAGATGTCTGAATACAGAAATCACTGGTCCAGAACCAGGGGTCAGAGGTGAACTCACGGTTTAGGATGATGTCACGTGGCCTGAAGAGCTGCAGAGACTCCAGCAGATCGATCAGCTCCCCGACGCGACCGTTGCGGTTCTCCCATGTTTGCAGAACCCAGTCGGTTCGTTTGGGCTGCTTCTCAGCAAACCGAAGGGTGGTCTGGTCTTTGAGGACTTCGGAGGCTAAAGAGATGGACAGGATCAGGACGGACAAGATCAGGGCGGACAGGATCTGGCTCAGAATGGATAGGATCAGGGCGGACAGGATCAGGACGGACAATATCAGGGTGGACAGGATCTGGTTCAGAATGGACAGGATCAGGACGGACAAGATCAGGGTGGAAAGGATCAGGAAGGACAGGATCAGGACGGACAGGATCTGGCTCAGAATGGACAGGATCAGGACGGACAAGATCAGGGTGGACAGGATTAGGACGGACAAGACCAGGGTGGACAGGATCTGGTTCAGAATGGACAGGATCAGGACGGACAAGATCAAGTGGACAGGATCTGGTTCAGAATGGACAGGATCAGGACGGACA
>JBAMHW010000015.1:225291-244118 GCA_037177495.1 Rhadinocentrus ornatus | reverse complement strand
GCTACGGGGCAATTGCCAAGCAGCTTGGTGAAAAAAGATCCACTGTTGGAGCAATCCTCAGAAAATGGAGGAAGCTAGGTGGGGGAGGTGGGGAGGAGAAGGAGAGAAGGTGGGGAGGCAGAGAGGAGGAGGTGAAAGGAGGGGGAGAGGAGGTGAAAGAGAAGGAGGGGAGGTGGAAAGGAGGAGGAGAGGAGGTGGGGAGGAGAAGGAGAGGAGGTGGGGAGGCGGAGAGGAGGTGAAAGGAGAAGGAGGGGAGGAGGAGAGGAGGTGGGGAGGAGAAGGTGGGGAGGTGGAGAGGAGGAGGAGAGGAGGTGGAGAGAGGAGGAGGGGAGTTGGAGAGGAGGAGGACACGAGACCGAGAGGCCCGGCTGGCGTTAAAGGAGCAGACCCAGTGGTGTAGTCCAGGCTATACCCACTTCAAAAAGCCAACGATATGAACCCTGCAGTTCTATCTGCAAACCCGAGGAAAACTCTGCAAACTGTGGTGCCCAAGTCCGGTCCTCCAGGTCTACCATCCTGCAACTTTTAGATGTTATCCTTCTCCAACACGCCTGCTGCTAGTTTGGGTGATTTCTGAAACAGTGGGCACTGAGGAATGCTGCATGTTTGTGTGGGTGTGTCCATGTGGGAGAAATGAACCACGCTCAAACAATTGTGGATACAGTCGTTACATCTTAGTACAAACTGCTCCTGATCAGGTGAGAGAGTAGTTGTTATTCCAGTAATTCATTACTCCATCGGAAATAAGTAGTATTGCGTGTCACTTTTTCTTAAAAGATGTTTTTTTGTGCTATTAAACAAAAGAGGGAAATAGCCACTAGACCACTGAGCAGACCTACTTCTCCCCGGGTCTCCGCTCGGCTAGAGGTAAAGGAGCGGACCTACTACTCCCCGGGTCTCCGCCCGGCTGGAGGTAAAGGAGCGGACCCACTTCTCCCCGGGTTTCCGCTCGGCTGGAGGTAAAGGAGCGTACCTACTACTCCCCGGGTCTCCGCCCGGCTGGAGGTAAAGGAGCGGACCTACTACTCCCCGGGTCTCCGCCCGGCTGGAGGTAAAGGAGTCGACCCTCAGGAGACGCAGCAACGCGAGTCCAGAGAAACCAGAGGAAAAGTTTTAATCTGAAACCAGACATGAGTTTTTCTCTCAGAGCTAAAAGATGAGAACGTTGATAGAAGTTTTCTTCATGACCAGACACCAGGTTTGTTTCATGGTGGCTGGAAGCAGGTAGAACCAGGTGAAGTTCCACCTGAGGACGAGACGGAGACAACGTCCAGCAGCCTGAGATCAGAGCTAGTGACGCCGTTACTGTTTGCCTGAAGTAACTAGTAACTTTAATTTATACTTAAAGCAACAAGCCCAACACTGGGGACATGGAGAGGGCGTGACACGTCCCATAAACCGTCTCCATGGTGACCAGAGCGTTTACATCCCCCACACAGCATTTCAGAGATTTCCTGAGAATTTTACCAAAATCCGTCCCGTGTTGCAAAAGACGAGTTTTTATTTATGTTTCTTTGTTGCTGGTGTTTGATTGGTTGAACATGAAGGTCAGCTGATGAGATCCAGAGGAAAATGACAACTAAGAGGAGAAGGTGATCAGCGTGATGGCATCCGAGGACTGAAGCTCCCTGCAATTCCCCGGTCCTCCTGCAGGAGGCGCAGCATCTCTGCTCCACCACATCTCCTCCAGACAGATTTATTGATCATTTTGTTGCTTCCAACGTCAGAAGTTCAACATCCGAGATTTAGATCCTTCCTCCTGCTGCGCATCCTCATCATCCTCCTCCTCCATCCTCCAGACGTACAGAGCTCCTCCTCCTGCTGCGCATCCTCATCATCCTCCTCCTGCTGCATCCTCCAGACGGACAGAGCTCCTCCTCATCCTCCTGCTGCTGCATCCTCCTCCTCCTGCTGCATCCTCCAGACGGACAGAGCTCCTCCTCATCCTCCTCTTGCTGCTGCATCCTCCTCATCTTGCAGCATCCTCCAGACGGAAAGAGCTCCTCCTCCTGCTGCATCCTCCTCCTCCTGCTGCAGGTTGTAGATTTTTTACGGGTGAACACGATTCGTCTCAGCTTGTTGTTGCTTTGATGTTTATCAGCTGCTGATTGGCTGTCGGTCCGTCTGATGCTGCATCGCCTCCGGTTGTTTACTATTGTTGTTGTTTACATGCAGCTGATTGTTATCAGAGGATAATCTGTACAGAGAGGAGGAGGATGAAGGAGGCTCCCATCATGCACCCGCCTGTACAGGTCTGTTATAGGGGCTTGCTGCACCAGATTCAGATCTAGGTTCAGATCTGATCAGGTCTAGTTTTAGGTCCAGGTGTAGGTCTCAGTTCAGGTCCAGGTCTAACCAGGCTTTTGGATTCCGGTGAAGTGACATGTTTCTGCTGCTACTAGACCACATTATGGCCCGTATTTACAAAGCGCTGTACATCACATTCTCACACTGACGGCGGAAGCTGCCGTGCAAGGCGCTCACCATGACCCATCAGGATGTCTTGCCCAAGGACACCTTGACATGAACTGGACTTGGCCAAAGACCGAACCGACAACCCTAGGGTTACAAGACGACCGCTCTACCTTGCCGAGCCACGCTGCCCCTACATTAGTTAGGATAATAAACACAAAATCTACTAAATATTTATTTTTACTACAGACCCCCCCCCCCCTCCCCCTCTGTCTCTCTCTTTGTCTCCGCCCCCTCTCTCTCTTTGTCTCCGCCCCTCTCAGTGATGTCAGATTCTCCCGGCCTCGCCGACCTCTCTCGTCTCTACCAGACGGAGTTCGTGCGGAGCGCCCGTGCTGTCGGCGTGCTCTGGGCCGTCTGCTCACTCTGCTTCGCCATCATCCAGGTGGTCATCCTGGTGCAGCCGTCCTGGATCGGTACCTCTGACACCAGGACTCAGCAGTCGGGTCCGCCAAAGCCCAGTGGCACCATGGGACTGTTTGAGGTGAGAAACCCCAACCTGGAGTGTACAATCACAGCTGGTCTATCTTAGTCTCAGAACCCTTAATTCTGGATTCTGATATCAGGGTTGGATTGTAACTGCCTACATGTCTCTGTATGCCTACATGTCTCTGTATGTCCCTGTATGCCTGTATGTCCCTGTATGCTTGCATGTCCCTGTATGTTTGTATGTCCCTGTATGCCTACATGTCTCTGTATGTCCCTGTATGCCTACATGTCCCTGTATGTTTGTATGTCCCTGTATGCCTACATGTCTCTGTATGTCCCTGTATGCCTGTATGTCCCTGTATGCTTGCATGTCCCTGTATGCCTACATGTCTCTGTATGTCCCTGTATGCCTGCATGTCCCTGTATGTTTGTATGTCCCTGTATGCCTACATGTCCCTGTATGCCTGCATGTCCCTGTATGTTTGTATGGCCCTGTATGCCTACATGTCCCTGTATGCTTGCATGTCTCTGTATGCTTGTATGTCTCTGTATGTCCCTGTATGCCTTCATGTCCCTGTATGTTTGAATGTCCCTGTATGCCTACATGTCCCTGTATGCCTGCATGTCCCTGTATGTTTGTGTGGCCCTGAATGCCTACATGTTCTTGTATGGCTGTATGTCCCTTTATGCTTTCATGTCTCTGCATGTCCCTGTATGTTTGTATGTCCCTGTATGCATACATGTCCCTGTATGCTTGTATGTCTCTGTATGTCCCTGTATGCCTGTATTTCCCTGTATGTGTGTATGTCCCAGTATGCTTGCACGTCTCTGTATGTCCCTGTATGCCTACATGTCCCTGTATGTACCCGTATGCCCATGTGTCCCCATATTTCTGTGTGTCATCAGGTGTGTTTGCAGTCGGACTGGCCCATCCCTGACTGTCGTGGCAGTCTGTCCAGCTTGTCTCCGCTGCCATCCTTCCAATCGGTCACTGTGTTGGTGGGCGTGTCTCTGTGGGCGGTGTGGACCAGCATCCTCTGTCTCTGTCTCTTTAGGTTCTGCAGCGCTGCAACCGTCTACAAGATCTGCGCCTGGCTGCAGCTGACAGCAGGTCAGTCACTGGACCCATCGTCCTATGATTCATTCATTTATAGATGAAACGATCCATCGTCCTATGATTCATTCATTTATAGATGAAACGATCCATCGTCCTATGAATCTTTCATTTATAGATGAAACGATCCATCGTCCTATGATTCATTCATTTATAGATGAAACGATCCATCGTCCTATGATTCATTCATTTATAGATGAAACGATCCATCGTCCTATGAATCACCAGGTTAGAAGGGGGCACACACAAGGTGATGGAGAGTGTCCAGGTGAATGGGTGATGCATCAGGTTAGTGGGGGGGACACAGATGGTGAGGGGATGGGTCTAGGTGAGTGGGAGATGCAGCAGGTGGATGAGAACACGAGTGCAGAGTTTTAGGTCTGAGTCCATCACTACAACCAGTTTTCTGGTCTGGTTGGTGGTTTTTAGGTGTGAGTCCATCACTACAACCAGATTTCTGGTCTGGTTGGTGGGTTTTTAGGTCTGAGTCCATCACTACGCCCAGATGTCTGGTCTGGTTGGTGGTTTTTAGGTCTGAGTCCATCACTACACCCAGATGTCTGGTCTGGTTGGTGTTTTTTAGGTCTGAGTCCATCACTACACCCAGATTTCTGGTCTGGTTGGTGGGTTTTAGGTCTGAGTCCATCACTACACCCAGATTTCTGGTCTGGTTGGTGGGTTTTAGGTGTGAGTCCATCACTACACCCAGATTTCTGGCCTGGTTGGTAGTTTTTAGGTCTGAGTCCATCACTACAACCAGATTTCTGGTCTGGTTGGTGGTTTTTAGGTCTGAGTCCATCACTATGCCCAGATTTCTGGTCTGGTTGGTGGTTCTTAGATTTGAGTCTATCACTACCACCAGATTTCTGGCCTGTTTGGTAGTTTTTAGGTCTGAGTTCATCACTACAACCAGTTTTCTGGTCTGGTTGGTAGTTTTTAGGTCTGAGTCCATCACTACAACCAGATTTCTGGTCTGGTTGGTGTTTTTTAGGTCTGAGTCCATCACTACGCCCAGATTTCTGGTCTGGTTGGTGGTTCTTAGATTTGAGTCTATCACTACCCCCAGATTTCTGGTCTGTTTGGTAGTTTTTAGGTCTGAGTCCATCACTACAACCAGATTTCTGGTCTGGTTGGTGGTTTTTAGGTCTGAGTCCATCACTACACCCAGATTTCTGGTCTGGTTGGTGGTTTTTAGGTGTGAGTCCATCACTACGCCCAGATTTCTGGTCTGGTTGGTGGGTTTTAGGTCTGAGTCCATCACTACAACCAGATTTCTGGTCTGGTTGGTGGTTTTTAGGTCTGAGTCCATCACTACAACCAGATTTCTGGTCTGGTTGGTAGTTTTTAGGTCTGAGCCCATCACTACAACCAGATTTCTGGTCTGGTTGGTGGTTTTTAGGTCTGAGTCCATCACTACGCCCAGATTTCTGGCCTGGTTGGTAGTTTTTAGGTTTGAGTCCATCACTTCCCCCCAGATTTCTGGTCTGGTTGGTGGTTCTTAGATCTGCGTCTATCACTACCCCCAGATTTCTGGTCTGGTTGGTGGTTTTTAGGTCTGAGTCCATCACTACGCCCAGATTTCTGGTCTGGTTGGTGATTCTTAGATCTGAGTCTATCACTACCCCCAGATTTCTGGTCTGGTTGGTGGTTTTTAGGTGTGAGTCCATCACTACAACCAGATTTCTGGTCTGGTTGGTGGTTTTTAGGTGTGAGTCCATCACTACCCCCAGATTTCTGGTCTGTTTGGTAGTTTTTAGGTCTGAGTCCATCACTACACCCAGATTTCTGGTCTGGTTTGTGGGTTTTAGGTCTGAGTCCATCACTACACCCAGATTTCTGGTCTGTTTGGTAGTTTTTAGGTCTGAGTCCATCATTACACCCAGATTTCTGGTCTGGTTGGTAGTTTTTAGGTGTGAGTCCATCACTACACCCAGATTTCTGGTCTGGTTGGTGGTTTTTAGGTCTGAGTCCATCACTACACCCAGGTTTCTTACCTGACTGAAGCTCTTTGGTGACCTTTAATTGTTTCTCTTTGGCTACAACGACCATCACCTCAGCTTTGTTTTGTTTAACTGGAGAAAGTTCAGGCACATCCAGTCATTAATCTCCTCAATGCATTTACTAAGAGCCTGTACGGGGCCTCGGTCTCCTGGTGACATTGTTATAAATATCTGTGTGTCATCTGGTAGCTATGGTAACTATTTTTGTTTATCTTTATTAACTGTGCCAGAGGGAGCATGTAGATGTTAAGCAGAAGAGGCCCCAGGATGGAACCCTGGGGAACTCCACGTGTAACCCTTGTCTGCTCAGATGTAAAATTACCTACTGACATCAAGTACTTCCTGTTCTCTAAATAAGATTCCAGAGACGCCCACCCAGTTCTCCAGTCGTTGTGCTCAGTTGTATCAGATGCAGCACTGAGGTCCAGTAAGACCCAGACTGACATTTTTTCATGGTCTGTATTCCAACATGTGTCATTAATGAATTTGGTCAGAACATCTCAGAGCTGTGGTGCCGTCTAAATCCTGACTGGACGACATCGTAGCAGCTGTTTTCTGGTAAAAAGTCATTTAGCTGATGTAAAACGGCTTTTTCATGATCTGACTTCGACACGGATAGATCTGCATTTCTTCTTCTGTGACCAACAGTCAAGATATTCTGGAACTTTCTAATAAACAGGGATCTAGCTGGTTCTGGAAAATTATGGCTGCCGTTATCCATGCAGCTTGGACCCTCCACACATCATACATCCCAAACGTAAAGCTGGCATAGTGGGAAAGCAAAGATGACGACGACCTGTTCGGGGTTTGGTGAAGGTCCACCATCCTGGTTCTTGGTGCTGTTTAGGGGATTGGGTGCAAATAAAGCTCCTTCCTCTTGCCTCCACCAATGTCTCCATTTTTGGAGGCTGGGTGGGGGCAGATGCTGCTCCTCCACTGGGTTCTGGTTGGTCTATCCGGTGAGATAACGCCTCCTGGATCTCAGTCTGGGCACAGAGTGCAGAGGGATGACGCAGGAAGTAAAAAAGGTTGGAGGTGAACAGCTTCACCCCTCACTTGTTCACATTTAATCCACTAGCCTTTAAAAGATGCCCGTGTTCCCAGAACGTTGTCAGCACATGCCGAAATAAGCCAGTTATTCAGTAATCTACTGAATGCTTCCTCCTCTTCTGATGGGGGGCGCAGGTCCACTGATGAAAACAGCTGTTTTCAGAGAGCTCGCTGGGTTTAACAGTCCAGTAAAGTCCTGGTTTAGAACCTCAAATTGGTGCTGGGACACATCATGTGATCCTGTGTAGGGTGATCAGCCACAGCTTCCAGAATCTTGTCCTGCGTGTCGCTGATCAGACCCTTAGGAAAGCATCCACTAAACATTTTCACAGAGGCTACCTCTTTCCTGGTAGCGTTATCTGTGCCTTCTAGCCATCTGTTAGCTTTCTCACCTCCGCTGTTTGGAATCAATAACACGGTTGTTTCATGACCATGCCATCCTTTTACTTTAGTGATAAATTCAAGGTGGCAAACTTTTGCCTCCAGCACTCTTATCTTCTTAAACAGGTCTTGGTAGTCGTCTGTGGAGATGGAAGGCATCTTGCTGCTTGTTAGCCTAACGTTAGCACCTTTCCAGTATGAGTCAAATAATAATAATAATAAAGACAGTAGTAATAGGAATGAGTAAAGTAATCCTAGCAATTAGTAAATTATTCCTAGGAATGAGTTAAGTGTCCTCTGTCTTTGCAGGTTTTTGTCTCGCCTTGGCTTGTCTTCTGTTTCCAGATTCATGGGAGAGTCCCGAGATGAGAGCTCTGTGTGGAGACTCGGTGAGTTCTTTGAAGGACTTGTTTGTATAAACACCCTCTGAACTTCACTCTAAATGGTAAACAGTAGGTGATCGTCACAATAACTGTCTCCATTATTCATCCACTCCTCTCTCATACCTGCTGATGGAAGCTACATGTGTAGCCACAGCTGAACTGGGAACTGACGGAGACGTGGCAGCCAATCCACCTACGGCCTCTCCGACCACCACCGAACATTTATACAGATTCATACACTAGTGATGCCGCCACTGGAGGCAAGGAGGGTAAAGTGTCTTGCCCAAGCACACAACAACAGATGAGTGAGGGAGTGGGAATTGAATCGTCACATCAAGATAGCCGCCTCGATGTGGTGGTTACCATTGTTTTTTGTTATTTTGTGGTGCAAACCAGTATCGGAGCTCTTCCACCAGAGAAGAGCTTGTGAACATTAGGGAAACAACTTCTGCACACTTGGTTCCAGCTTTCCTCGCCCGACCGTGGAATTACTGCCTCCTCTGGTCAAAGCTGAAACTCCGGAGGAGAGGGAAACCTGCCAGTGTGTTAGTGCGTTTTCGCCGGTGTGGACTTCCAACACCGCTACTCTCCAATGTGCGTTCACTGTGCAACAAACTGGATGAACTGCAGCTACGTGCAGAGACGTTCTGTGCTTCACGGAGACGTGGCTCTGTGGATCGTACCGGACTCTGTGCTGCAGGATTCCAGCTCTTCAGAGCGGAACGCGACACAGAACTCTGGCAAGACGAAGGGTGGAGGCATCTGCTTCTACACTAGCAGCGGCTGGTGTGACGACGTGACAGGGATGGAACAGAATTGTTCTCCTGATCTGGAATATTTTATCATTAGCTGCAAACCCTTCTACTCCCCCGTGAGTTTGCTTCATTCATTCTGGTCGGTGTTTACATTTCACCACAGGCCAACGTGCACAGCGCACGCTCGCCGACCAGATACCAGGTGTGGAGCGGACGAACCCGGACTCCTTGGTTATCGTCCTCGGTGACTTTAACAAAGGAAACCTCACGCATGACCTTCCAAAAAAACAGACAGTTTGTTAAAAGCCCGACCAGAGAGGGGAATGTTCTGGATCACTGTTACATGACAGTCAGTGAAGCCTATCACGCCGTCCCCCGCGCTGCACCGGGTCACTCTGACCACGTCATGGTCCACCTGATTCCTGTTGTGAGGACAACAAAGCAGTGGACCAGTGAAGCCAGGGAGGATCTGCGTGCCTGGACTGGACTAACTGAGATGTTTTCAGGACTGCTAGCAGCTGTCTGGATGAGTTCACGTCTTACATCAGCGTCTTTGAGGACTGCTGTGTACCATCAGCACCAGGGTGAGCTACAACAATGAAAAACCCTGGTTCACAGCTAAGCTACGGTTGGAGAAGGAAGAAGTGTTCAGGAGTGGGGAGAAGTCCAGGTTTAAAGGGTCAAAGTACAGGTTTAACAAGGCAGTGAAGACGCTAAAGGACTGTACTCTGAGAAAGTCTGACAGTTCTCAGCTAACGACTCTGCTTCTGTCTGGAGGGGACTCAGGCAGATTACCAGCTACAAGCCCAAATCCTCCTCCACTAACGACTTGCGCCTGGCCGACGACCTGAATGACTTTTATGTCGCTTTGAAGACAGATGGGACAGTCCTGACACCGTCCCCCGTGACATTTTCCACTTCCTCCACTCCTCCATCTCCACTCCCCCCTCCATATCAGGGCCGGGGTCCCCCAACAACTGCCCACCCTAGAAGCCCCCTCCTCCCCCACCACAGTGACGGCTCTCTCCATTCTGGAGAGTGAAGTCAACAAACTGTTCAAGAGGCAAAACCACTGCAAAGCAGCTGGACCTGACTCGGTCTCTCCCTCCACCCTGAAGCACTGTGCTGCTCAGCTGTCTCTGGTGTTCACTGACATCTTCAACACCTCACTGGAGACATTCCACGTGCCAGCCTGCTTCAAAACCTCCACCATCATCCCCGTCCCCAAAAAGCCAAGGACCACAAGACTTAATTACCTCAGACCCGTCGCTTTGATCTCTGTGGTAATGAAGGCTTCTGAGCACCTTGTGCTATCCCACCTGAAAGCCATCACCGACCCTCTCCTGGACCCGCTGCAGTTCGCCTACAGAGCCAACAGGTCTGTGGACGATGCTGTGAACATGGCCCTCCACTTCATCTTGCAGTACCTAGACTCCCCAGGAACCGATGCAAGGATCCTGTTTGTGAATTTTAGCTCTGCCTTCAAAACCATCATCCCGGGACAAGCTCTCTCAGCTGAAGGTGCCTAACTCCACCTGCAGGTGGATCACAGACTTCCTGTCAGACAGGAAGCAGCATGTGAAGCTGGGAGTGCTTGTCTCTGACTCTCGGACTATCAGCATCGGTTCTCCTGAAGGATGCGTCCTTTCCCTCTTCTCCCCGTACATTAACAGCCTGCACCTCCAGTCATCAATCTGTCAAGCTCCTGAAGTCTGCGGACAACACCACCCTCATTGGGCTCATCTCGGGTGAGGATGAGTCCGCTTACAGATGGGAGATTGACCATCTGGTGTCTTGGTGCAGTCAGAACAATCTGGAGCTCAATACTCTTAAGACAGTGGAGTTGATTGTGGACTTCAGGAAGAACGCAGCTCCACCCACCCCTATCACCCTGTGGGACTCCCCAGTCAGCACTGTGAAGTCCTTCCTGAGCACCATCATCAGCTAGGACCTCAAGTGGGAGCTGAACATCGACTCCCTCACCAAGAAAGCCCAGCAGAGGATTTCTTCCTGCAGCAGCTGAAGTTCAATCTGCCAAAGACAATGATAGTGGTGCACTTCTACACCTCCATCATTGAGTTCATCCTCACCTTCTCCATCACCATCTGGTACACTGCTGCCAAGGACCAGAGCAGACTGCAGGGTATCATATCATCACCTGAAGCATGCAGGAAAGATTATGGCTAAGATTATGGCTAACCCCTACCACCCAGGTCATGAACTTTTGGAGAGGCTCCCTTCTAGCATGAGGCTGCGGTCCATCAGGACCAAAACCTCACGCCATAAAAACAGTTTCTTCCACTCTGCAACCAGTCTCATCAACATGGCCCAGGAACCCCCCATGACTCTGACACTGGTTCAGCCATAACCCCTGCTGTAGATAGTAAACACTCTTTGTAGATGGTAAACAATCATTGTAGATAGTAAAAACTCTGCTGTAAATGGTAAACACTCATTGTAGATGGTAAACAATCGTTGTAGATGGTAAGCATCCGCTGTAGATGGTAAACAATCGTTGTAGATGGTAAGCATCCGCTGTAGATGGTAAACACTCTTTGTAGATGGTAAGCAACTGTCGTAGATGGTAAACTCTCGTAGATAGTAAACACTTGTTGTAGATGGTAAACACTCGCTGAGGATTGTAAACACTTTGTAGATGGCAAATACTTGGAGATGGTAAACACTTGTAGATGGTAAACACTCATAGACGGTCAACACTTGTTGTAGATGGTATTACTCGTTATAGATGGTAAACACTCGTAGATGGTAAATACTCGTTTTAGATGGTAAACACTCGTTGTAGGTGGTAAACACTCTTTGTAGATGGTAAACAATTGTTGTAGATAGTAAACAATTGTTGTAAATGGTAAGCACCCGCTATAGATTGTAAACACTCTTTGTTGATGGCAAACACTTGTAGATGGTAAATACTCGTTGTAGATGGTAAACACTCGTAGATGGTAAACACTCTTTGTAGATGTAAACAATTGTTGTAGATGGTAAGCACCCGCTGTAGATAGTAAATACTCATAGATGGTAACCACTCGTTGTAGATGGTAAAATACTTGTTGTAGATGGTAAACATTTGCTGTAGATGGTAAATACTCATTGTAAATGGTAACCACTCGTTGTAAATAGCAAACTCCGCTGTAGATGGTAAACACTTGTTGTTGATGGTAAATACTCATTGTAGATGGTGAGCATTCTGCTGTAGATGGTAAACAATTGTTATAGATAGTAAACACTCTGCTGTGGTTTGGTAAACACTCGTAGATGGTAAACTATCGTTGTAGATGGCAAGCACCCGCTGTAGATGGTAAACACTTGTTGTAGATGGTAAACAATCGTTGTAGTTGGTAAACACTTGTAGATGGTAAACACTCATAGACGGTCAACACTTGCTGTAGATGGTAAATACTCGTTATAGATGGTAAACACTCGTTGTAGATGGTAAGCACCTGCTATAGATGGTAAACAATCATTGTATATAGTAAACACTCTGCTGTAGATGGTAAACAATCGTTGTAGATGGTAAATACTCGTTGTAGATGGTAAACACTCTTTGTAGATGGTAAACAATTGTTGTAGATAGTAAACACTCTGCTGTAGATGGTAAACACTCTGCTGTAGATGGTAAACACTCTTTGTAGATGGTAAACAATCGTTGTAGATGGTAAATACTCTGCTGTAAATGGTAAATAGTCATTGTAGATGGTAAACAATCGTTGTAGATGGTAAGTATCCGCTGTAGATGGTAAACACTTGTTGTAGATGGTAAACAATTGTTGAAGATGGTAAGCATCCGCTGTAGATTGTAAACACTTGTTGTAGATAGTAAACACTCTCCTGTAGATGGTAAACACTCATTGTAGATGGTAAATACTCGTTGTAGATGGTAAACACTCTTTGTAGATGGTAAACAATCGTTGTAGATAGTAAACACTCTGCTGTAGATGGTAAACAATCGTTGTAGATGGTAAATACTCGTTGTAGATGGTAAACACTCTTTGTAGATGGTAAACAATTGTTGTAGATAGTAAACACTCTGCTGTAGATGGTAAACACTTTGCTGTAGATGGTAAACAATCGTTGTAGATGTTAAACACCCGCTGTAGATGGTAAACACTCTTTGTAGATGGTAAGCAACTGTCGTAGATGGTAAACTGTCGTAGATAGTAAACACTGGTTGTAGATGGTAACCACTCGTTGTGGATGGTAAAGACTCGTAGATGGTAAACACTCGCTGAGGATTGTAAACACTTTGTAGATGGCAAATACTTGGAGATGGTAAACACTTGTAGATGGTAAACACTCATAGACGGTCAACACTTGTTGTAGATGGTAAATACTCGTTATAGATGGTAAATACTCTGCTGTAGATGGTAAACACTCTTTGTAGATGGTAAACAATCGTTGTAGATGGAAAGCACCTGCTATAGATGGTAAACAATCATTTTAGATAGTAAACACTCTGCTGTAGATGCTAAACACTCTTTGTTGATGGCAAACACTTGTAGATGGTAAATACTCGTTGTAGATAGTAACCACTCATAGATGGTAACCACTCGTTGTAGATAGTAACCACTCATAGATGGTAACCACTCGTTGTAGATGGCAAATACTTGTTGTAAATGGTAACGACTCGTTGTAGATGGTAACCCCTCGTGGATGGTAACCACTCGCTGTACATGGTAAACACTCGTAGATGGTAAACACCCGCTGGTCTTCATTTTGTGTATTTTCTAGATGTGTGTGTGATGATGTGCGCATTTGAACACACATTTGCAGGAACTCCAAGTCAGATGTAAAATGGTTTACGTAGTTTATAAATGACGCCTTACACCCGTATGATGGTAGTCTGTTTTCTCTTCGTTTTCTTTCATCTTTACAACCTGACGCTGCTTCTTCTCCTTCCAGGTGGGAAGTTTTTCTCCAGGTAACTGTTCCATCCACTGGGCCTACATCCTGGCCATCCTTGGGATTCTCGACTACGCCATCTTGGCTACACTGGCCTTTGTTCTCGCCAACCGACAGGACGCGCTGCTGCCACCTGAGGCCCAGGAAGGTGAGGAGGAGGAAGGTGATGAAGGTTGATGACTCGGCCCAACCTCCGATGTGTAACTCTGGTTTGTTTGTGCAGTGACTGCAGGTCTGCTGATGACGGCGTGAGTCTCCAGGTCAGTTTCTTCTTCTGCCCCTTTAAGGCTTCAAACGTTTCTTCCCGTTCACGTTTCTTCTGTGTTTTTTTCCTCAGGGGTGTTTGGTTTCCTCTTCATCATGTCCTCTTCATCATCGTCTCCAGGCAGTCATGTTGGTGGTGGTGCTAATCATGGAACCAAGTCATGTGACGCTCCAGGAGTGATATGCTCAGCAGATCCCAGAAGAAACTGGAACTTAAGTCTGTTTGGTTCTTTAAATGAAACTAAAGATGTAGATCTGACTTCAGACCTGCAGTCCCATGTTATTGATTGTTTGTCTTCGTATGTTTACAGTATTTGTGAGGAGTGAGGGGACTTGGGAGTGGATGTAACGTAGGATCTGAACTGCTGCGATAACCAGATTTTCCTTGACATGGTCGTGAGCTGCTTTTACATCTCGGTGTCATAGCGGATGGTGCTGCTGCTTCCAGAAGTCGAGCAAAGTTTTGCTGAAGGCTCCATTAGCTGCTAACAAGCTTTTTTCCATCTGCTTGAACAGAGGAGCTGAAACATCCGTCCAAACGCTAGCATTTTCTTTCTTGTGTGTCATCCCTGTCTTTCTGGCCTCTTTCCTGTCAATCAGCTTTTAGATAAAATCTATCAGAGGCTAAAAATCCTTTACAGCAGAGGAGCTATGTCTTTATTTAAAAAAACGGACAAATTCTTGAAGTTTATGAAGGTTATTACCTTAGCACATCAGTCTAATTTTAATGGTTAGCCTGGCTTAGCATAAACACAGGAGGAGCATGTTAGCATGATCAACAGAAGTGTGGAAGCGGTAGCTTCAGACATATTGCATTTTGTATTATTAGTTTTATTTATTGTGTGCAATGTGTTAGCTAACAGGCAGCAAGAATCCAGTAAACCCTCTGTAATAGTTTTAACTTCTTAACAATAGCTTTAGCATTTGAGATCAACTGCTCTGAAACAGCTACCTGATGGTTAGCTAGTTATTTTGTGTGGCTTGGCACTAACTGACAGTTAGCATATAGCTAGCATATATGTAGCCATACAGTTAGCATATAATTATTTAGCATCTGGTTTCATTTAGGTAATTAGCGTCTTTTAATTGTTTTGAAATTTCTTGTTGTTGAAATTCTCCCGTTTGACTGGTTTCATCCCAATTTTGTGCAAAAAGTGCGTTCATCTGTTCATGCGTTCACTTGTTCTTGCGTTCATCTGTTCATGCGTTCACTTGTTTACGTGTCCATGCGTTCATCTGTTCATGCGTTCACTTGTTCTTGCGTTCATCTGTTCATGCGTTCACTTGTCCATGCGTTCATCTGTTCATGTGTTCACTTGTTCTTGCGTTTATCTGTCCATGCGTTCATCTGTTCATGCGTTCACTTGTTCATGTGTCCATGCGTTCATCTGTTCATGCGTTTACTTGTTCATCTGTTCATCTGTTCATTCGTTCACTTGTTCACGTGTCCATGCGTTCACTTGTTCACGTGTCCATGCGTTCATCTGTTCATGCGTTTACTTGTTCATCTGTTCATTCGTTCACTTGTTTACGTGTCCATGCATTCATCTGTTCATGCGTTCACTTGTTCATGTGTTCATCTTTTCATGCGTTCGCTTGTTCATGCGTTCATCTGTTCATGCATTCACTTGTTCATGCATTCATCTGTTCATGCGTTCACTTGTTCACGTGTTCATGCGTTCACTTGTTCATGTGTTCACCTGTTCATGCGTTCACTTGTTCACGTGGTCATGCGTTCACTTGTTCATGCGTTCTCCTGTTCATGCGTTCACTTGTTCACGTGGTCATGCGTTCACTTGTTCATGCGTTCTCCTGTTCATGCGTTCACTTGTTCATGCGTTCTCCTGTTCATGCGTTCACTTGTTCACGTGTTCATGTGTTCACCTGTTAATGCGTTCACTTGTTCATGTGTTCACCTGTTCATGCGTTCACCTGTTCATGCATTCACCTGTTCATGTGTTCACTTGTTCATGCGTTCACTTGTTCATGCGTTCACTTGTTCACTTGTTCACGTGTTCACCTGTTCATGTGTTCACCTGTTCATGCGTTCACTTGTTCACGTGTTCATGCGTTCACCTGTTCATGTGTTCATCTGTTCATGCGTTCACTTGTTCATGTGTTCATGTGTTCACCTGTTCATGCATTCACTTGTTCACGTGTTCACCTGTTCACCTGTTCATGTGTTCATCTGTTCATGCGTTCACTTGTTCATGTGTTTATGTGTTCACCTGTTCATGCGTTCACTTGTTCATGTGTTCATGCGTTCACTTGTTCATGCGTTCACTTGTTTATCTGTTCATGCGTTCACTTGTTCACGTGTTCATGCGTTCACTTGTTCATGTGTTCACCTGTTCATGCGTTCACTTGTTCATGCGTTCACTTGTTTATCTGTTCATGCGTTCACTTGTTCATGTGTTCACCTGTTCATGCGTTCACTTGTTCATGCGTTCACTTGTTCACCTGCTCATGTGTTCAGGAGCAGACCTGATCTCTGAGTCAGCTTCATGTTAACATCAACATATAAAATGATTTAAAGAAATAAAGACACAACCTCCTGCTTGATGTTTTCCTGAACTTTTTACAGAATTGTTGCTTTTTTGTCTCAGTATATTTAACCCGGTTTTAGACTTAAAGATTTAAAAAATGGGGCTCAGAGTAGAATCGCTGCTCCTCCACATTGAGAGGAGCCAGATGAGGTGGCTCGGGCAAATGGTCAGGATGCCTCCTGGACGCCTCCCTGGTGAGGTGTTCCGGGCACATCCCACCAGAGAGGCCCCTGGGAAGACCCAGAACACGCTGGACGGACTACATCTCTCGGCTGGCCTGGGAACGCCTCGGGATCCCCCCGGATGAGCTGGTGAATGTGGCCTGCGAGAGGGAAGTCTGGGTTTCCCTGCTTAGGCAGCTGCCCCTGCGACCCAACCGATGGATGTATATATTTATTTATATATATATATATAATTTTATATGTATATATATATATATATATGGTTTTTATGTAAATTTTCCACCAGGAAGTGAAAGATGGAGCAGTAACTTTATTGAGTTTATTTCGTATTGTTACATAAATCAAAGCTTCGGTACAGACGAGTCATCACCACGACAAGCAACAGAGAGAAAAGCGACCAATTACAGGGCTCATGAGCTGTAGCCATGGTTACAGAGACTGTCCATCATGTCTTCATTTTTTCTAACAGGAAGTGATGAAAAACCCGTTGGGTGACATTACACATCCCAGAAATCCTTGCTGCGGGACAGAATCAGCCAATCAGAGTATTTCAGATGATGACATCACACATTTACCTTTAAATAACCAATGACATGACAACTGATTTATGACTCTAACAGGTTTCAGATTTTGGTTTAACAGCTGATGTGCCTGCTGAGGCTCATGGGTAATGTAGTGTTTGAACATGTCAACGGTACAGATGGAAACGTGTTTCCTCCTCCTCCTCCTCCTCCTCCTCCTCCTCCTCCTCCTCCTCCTCCCCATGTTTTCTTCTCCTCCTCTCATTCCATATACTCCAGAATCTGACTGATCAGCATCTGGGGGTCGTAGTTCATGGTGGCTCTCCTACGGCGCTTATGACTCCCATGATTCAGTTCCTCCATATCTGCTGTTGCCATTGTGTTGATGCGTTTCATCCTCTGTAGCCTGCTGATATGAGGGTGGAGAATCTCCTGTTGTTCTTTCTCTTCATCCTCAAGCCTCTTTACCCTGAGGAGAGGAGGGCTGTTGCTAGGCAATGGAGGAGCCATGTCATCAAGGGACCTGCGGGTTCTCCTGTGGGTGGAGCTGACTGGTTCACCTGTTTTGAATGACAGGTCCCTCTTTGCCAACCTCATCACTGGGACGTCGTCAGGGCCGATGCTAGACAGTATTCTAGCAACCAGCCGCCTAAAGATGAGAAATGCGAGTGAGGCAGTGGGTGGAGTAAAGCGATTGTGGAGACAAATGATTGGCTCATTTTGAAAGGTAAAAACTGAGCTATAAACATGGAGACTGAACTGTAAAGATGGAGTCTGAACTGTAAAGGTGGAGATTTAAATGTAAAGGTAGAGTCTGAACTGTAATGGTGGAGACTTAAATGTAAAGATGTAGTCTGAACTGTAAAGATGTAGTCTCAACTGTAAAGGCATAGTCTGAACTGTAATGGTGGAAACTTAAATGTAAAGATGTAGTCTGAACTGCAATGGTGGAGACTGAGCTGTTAAGATGGAGTCTGAACAGCAAAGATGAAGACTTAAACGTAAAAATGGAGACTGAACTGTAAAGATGGAGTCTGAAATGTAAAGATGGAGTCAGAAATATAAAGATGGAGTCTGAACCGTAAAGGTGCAGACCAAAATGTAAAGATGGAGTCTGAACAGTAAAGATGGAGACTGAAATGTAAAGATGGAGTCAGAAATATAAAGATGGAGTCTGAACCGTAAAGGTGGAGACTTAAATGTACAGATGGAGTCTGAACTATAAAGGTGGAGTCTGAACTGTAATGGTGGAGTCTGAAATGTAAAGATGGCGTCTGAACTGTAAAGATGTAGTCTGAACAGTAAAGATGGAGACTTAAATTTAAAGATGGAGACTGATCTGTAAAGACGGAGTCTGAACTGTAAAGGTGGAGACTTAAATGTAAAGATGGAGACTGAACTGTAAAGATGGAGTCTGAAATATAAAGGTAGAGACTGAACTGTAAAGATGTCGTCTGAACTGTAAAGATGGAGTCTTAAATGTAAAGATGGAGACTGAAATGTAAAGATGGAGTCTGAAATGTAAAGGTGGAGACTAAAATGTAAAAATGTAGTCTGAAGAGCAAAGATGGAGTCTGAAATGTAAAAATGGAGTCTGAACTGTAAAGATGTAGTCTGAACAGTAAAGATGGAGACTTAAATTTAAAGATGGAGACTGATCTGTAAAGACGGAGTCTGAAATGTAAAGGTGGAGACTTAAATGTAAAGATGGAGTCTGAACTTTAATGGTGGAGACAGAGCTGTTAAGATGGAGTCTGAACAGTAAAGATGGAGACTAAAATGTAAAGATGTAGTCTGAACTGCAAAGATGGAG
>JBAMHW010000015.1:191645-203079 GCA_037177495.1 Rhadinocentrus ornatus | reverse complement strand
AGAAGACGTTTCTGATGCACGGCTGAGCTGGAGTTGCTTTAGTGAGGATAGCAGGTAAATAGTAGCAGGAATAACTGCCAATCCCAGATTTATCTAATGAGTGTAGGATTTATACTTTTTACAACTATCTGGTGACCCCCTGAAGTTATCTCGCGACCTCCATGGAGGTCCCGACCCCCAGTCTGAGAACCTCTGGTTTCAGGTGGAGCTGACCTGATAGTTGCCAGTTCCAACTGGTATTCTACCTCCGGACCTGGTCACAGCCGGGATTAATCCCAGGTTCGGTCCGGCTCGTGCATAGAACCAACAACAACAACAGCAGCATCATCTCCAGAGGAGAGGAAGCCTTCCTCTTCCTCCTCCTCCTCCGGGAGGACCCCGGCTGCCATTTTACAACCGCACATACTCACACGCACACGGAATGATCGCGCGCCACAAGAATTTTTTTTTTTTTTTTTTTTATTCCCTCGGTCCTGCGGACTCCCTCAGTCCGTCCCAAGCCCAGCCCCCCTCCATCCCCACCCCTCGATCCGGTCCGTGGCGCGCGGCTTGCTCCATCATTCCGGACCTCCGCGGCCGGGATGCGACCCGGGAACCGGGAGCATGAACACAAGCCACAACCCAGAACCCCCCCAAGAACCGGTTCCGAACAAAGATGAAATGAAAGGTGGATGCTGCGGGTCGGTACCTGATTCACGACGTCCATCATGGCGCGAGGAGAGAAGAGATGGAGGGAGGGAGGAGGAGGAGGAGGAGGAGGAAGCTGCTCTACGTCATTTATTTTTTATTTGCTCCGAACGTGAAGCTGTTGGACCTGAAACACACAGAGACGTAAACAAACAAACAATAAACTACGTCACTGGATCAATTACCGAAATGTTCACATTTCAGGAGATAAAAATGAGGGGGGGGGGGGGTGAGCCTGTGACCCAGTAAAAGATCAATAAAGCCGTTTGTTATTTTCTCTTGATTCAGTTCATGAGGAAAAAGAAAATTATTATCGGCAAAATAAGTCGCATTGCCACCTGGTGTTTCAAACCGGAACTGCAGTCCCCCGCAGGTGGCTGGTCTGAGGACACTCTTTTACATCCAGGCTACGAAGGGCGGCGAACATGGCACCAGCACACAGCGAAGATGATTGACACACAGTGGCTGTGTCTGAATGTAAAGGGGTCACGCCATTGTCCGAATGTCCACAGAGCAAAAAGTACGGCACTCAAAATTACCCATAATGCATCTTAAAAAGTAGTGAGCATGGATGGTCCCTAGAAGGATCAATATAGACCACAATGCATTGCGGACAGAAGCTCATCATGACGCAGGAACATTTTTATTGAAAAGATATGCAACAAAGAAAAAAAATACAACATAAGGAATAAAAATAAAAATATTTACACAACTTTGGACTGGATTTGGAATGACATCTTCACTCGCATTGTGGTTGCCGTGGTAGTCATGTGGTCTGCAGCGAGGGAAAAATAGGCAGCTTCGTGTCTGAATCGCCAAGAGAATGAGTCACTATGTAGTGTGCTATATAGTGCAGCCCTAGGTAGAGAAGGAGGGCTTAGGATGGACATTCGGACACAGCCAGTAAGTTGCTACGCTTTGCAATGCTAGCGCTATTTTCACGCGCTAACTTACATTAGCATAGAGTGTAAACAAAAGCTACATTAATCAACAAATGCCACGCAGCGACTGTATTCCCGTAGTCTCACTTAACAAATTACGTTGATAGCAATTTCATAAGTTTATAAGGACAAACACACATTACTGCAGCTTCTTCACCGACAGAAAATACCAAACGCTGCTGATTTTGAAAGAGAAAAGTAGATAAAGACATTGTTGATGTAGAGGACAGATTGTCTATAGGGAAGCTTCTTTTTGTCCCTCGCAACACTTGAGAGCATTTTATATTATTTTTACTGAAAAAATTGTTCATCTCATTTTATTAAGCAGAGCGTCCAGTGGCGGTATGAGGGGGATGGGGGGACGACGACACACACACGCCCCAATTGTGTTTGGTTGCTCATCAACAGAATGAAATAAAAAAAACCTTCATGTTGTGAGGAAGTAAAGCAAATGCGTTTGCCTTAAAACCAGAACCAGACTGGTTCCTCTGTGTTTCACGCTGAAACACGAGTCCGGTTTCTCACCCAAACATGGCTTCGGGATCTTTCTCTTGTAGAGAAGAAGGTGAGAGCGTCCAACTAGAGCTGCACAGGCTAAAAACACTGTTGGAGAGAAAAAATTATACCATTTTTAGGGCTGATAGATGGATGGGTTAGGGTTACCAGTCGGTTACGGCCGGTCGGTTACAGTGTAGCGGATGCCAGTCGGTTACGGCCGGTCGGTTACATTGTAGCGGATGCCGGTCGGTTACGGCCGGTCGGTTACAGTGTAGTAGATGTCGGTCAGTTACGGCCGGTCGGTTACATTGTAGCGGATGCCGGTCAGTTCCGGCCTGTCGGTTAGGCTAGTTGGTTACAGCGTAGCAGACACCGGCTGTTTATGGCCAGTCGGTTACGGCAAAGCGGATGCCGGTCAGTTACGGCCAGTTGGTTACGGCGTAGCAGACGCCGGTTGGTTACAGACGGTCGGTTACGGCCGATAGGTTACGGCATAGCAGATGCTGGTCGCTTATGGATGGTGCGTGTCGAGCCTCTGCTTCATCGGGACGCCTTCTGATCCCGCGCCCGGCTTCTAGCACCGTGTTGTCCACTTCATCAGGACTGACTTCTAGCACCAGGTCGTCCTCTTCATCTGTACCGGCTTCTAGCACCGGGTCTTCCTCTTCATCGGGACCCCCATCTGATCGCGGGACCGGCTTCTAGGACCGGGTCGTCCTCTTCATCGGGACCGGCTTCTAGCACCGGGTCGTCCTCTTCATCGGGACCGGCTTCTAGCACCGGGTCGTCCTCTTCATCGGGACCGGCTTCTAGGACAGGGTCGTCCTCTCCATCGGGACACATTCTGATTCCGGGACCGACTTCTAGCACCGGGTCATCCTCTTCATCGGGACCCCCGTCTGATCCCGGGACCGGCTTCTAGCACCGGGTCATCCTCTTCATCAGGACCCCCGTCTGATCCCGGGACCGGCTTCTAGCACCGGGTCGTCCTCTCCATCGGGACACCTTCTGATCCCGGGACCGGCTTCTAGGACTGGGTCGTCCTCTTCACTGGATCTAGAAAGCAGGTGGAGGTAATCTGAGCTTTGTGACATGGTGCACTATCCTGCGGGGAGACCCGTATATCTGATTTATTCTGATCTGAGCATGTACAACAAACTTCCAACCAGATTCTCTCACACAGATGTAAGGCTGGAAAATGATCAGAAACTTCATTATAAAGGAGGATAAAGTGGCTATCGGATGATGAGAATGCATGACTTCCTCCCATTGTCCAATAAAAAGCATGCTTATTATTTTAAATTGAGTCAAAGTGAATGTGAGCGACCTCAATGAGGATAAAGCAGGTATAGACCACCAGACCTGCACGTTATCTAACAGGAAGTGAAGTTACATATGACGCTATTCTATTCAAACATTTAGCTTTTATATTACCATATCCAGAAGGAGCATGTTGTCATGGTAACTTCTTCCATGTCCCACATTACAAAGTGACTAGAGGTCATTACAATAACGGCTCTTCATCGTTGCTTTTAACTCATCATCATCATGATTTTACTACTGGCTGATAGGAGCAACTTTCTATGTCATCTCCACAGCGCCGTCAATCCTTATGAAACTGGGTCACATATTCCACAGGGGGGAAGAAAAGTCCTCCTGGAGCATTGCGAGACCCAACAGGAAGTCGGCCATTTCTCTTTAAAGGGCTAACCCTACTGACATCTTTACCATTCATCAGTGAGCACGACTGCTCATGAAGTCTTTCCATCTGTCCCAAACATGGCAGCAGCGACCTCCTGGACACACGTCAGCACACTTCCATCACCATCATACCTTTACAACCAAATCAATCCTGTCATGACAGAAGCATTCGCTGGTTCCGGTTCTTGAACCAGCGAATGCCCCACGTGGACTTATCGATGCCCTGATTTACGTGGTCTGGTAACGTCATGGTGGGACGACAGAAACGAGACGTTGCGGTTATCAAACATTTTCCTGCGAGATCTGGTTTTACTTGGTAATGGATCAAGACCAGATCTCTAAGTACAGCACACCACCAGCTGCGAGGAAGAACGCGGACAAGCTTTTTCTTTGTTTTTGGTCTTTATTGGAAGTAAATGGAGATTCCGGCTGACCTGTTTCTCAGCTCAACTCAGCAGTTCTCAACGCATGAGGAGGTTTTCCAGGGAAATCCAGGTGTGGAGTAAAAAGCCCTTAACAGCTGGGAAACTGGAAAACATGAGAATCCGATAAAAATCCGGTTCTCAGAATAAAAGATGTCAAACTGAAAAAAGTCTCTTCTGGGAAATAAAAAACTTCACTTTATCTGCAGACGTCACCTTCCCCAAGGTGTCTTCACATCCAACCAAAAACCCGAGACCACTCAAGTGTTATTTACCAAGAGAAAATTATCCGAACATCTTCGGCAGGTACCGGTCAGGCCAGAAACAGAACAGGTCCATTTACTTCCTAAGACTCACAAATTAATCTCATCGCTTTCTTATTTTTACCCAGAAGACTCAACTTCAGTCAGAATTCAGCCTTAATTCAAAAAAATTAAGATGCAATCATTTTTTCTTTCTGTTTTTGGTCCATTTTCATCGTTTTTCATTCCAGCATAAATGTGAACAAACAAATAAAATCCAGTTTTTCAGCTAATATTAGACACAAATTTCCATATAACTGGATTATTTAACATCTCAGACATGGGTTTAAAGTTAATTAGAAACCCTGCAGACATGGAATCTGACCAACAGATGATTCTGACAATAATCTGGAAAAAGTTTGCGTTGAAGTCGGCTGACAGTTACATTTTATAAAATTCTAAAAATATACTTATAAACTTTTTTTCCTTCTTTGGAGGCTATAAAACATATAAAATCATCACACAGTTTTCCTTCATCCAAGGAGCTCAGATCACCTGTCGGACGGAAGTTTGGAAATTTATCAACTCAATGTTTTAAACTTCCTGTTTGTGTCTGGGTTCTTCCTGTAGAGACATTTCTCCTGGACCGTGACGTGTCAGAGTGGCGTCCGTTAACGTGATGCTGATTGTTTTCCAACCCTAACCAGGACAGTCCTGCCCTCACCAACAGGAAGTCGTTAAAGTCCTCCCCCTCACCAACAGGAAGTCATTAAAGTCCTCCCACTCACCAAAAGGAAGTCAATAAAGTCCTCCCCCTCACCAACAGGAAGTCATTAAAGTCCTCTTTAATACTTTTAAAATAATCAGAATAGTGGTAAAAACATTATTATAAACACTTAAATTTCACGTTTATTCTAAACCTGAAAATTTGACACAAAAACATTTTAGTGGCTTTAAACTTCAAAACAGCCTCAGAAACAAAATTCCTCACAACACCTCCTTTGTTACTCATCCCTCCATTTTCAAATTTCCAGTGTCATTTAGGCCTCCTTCCTTTCTTCCATCTTTCCTATCTTCCATCCATCCTTCTTTCCATCCATCCATCCTTCCTTCCTTGCTTGCATCCTTCCATCCATCCTTCCATCTTTTTTACTTCCATCCATCCTTCAAACTTTCCATCCATCTATCCTTCCATTTATCCATCTTTCCTTCCATCCATCCATCCTTCCATCTTTCCATCTATCCATCTTTCCATCCTTCCATCTTTTTTACTTCCATCCATCCTTCAAACTTTCCATCCATCTATCCTTCCATTTATCCATCTTTCCTTCCATCCATCCATCCTTCCATCTTTCCATCTATCCATCTTTCCATCCTTCCATCTTTCATCCATCTTTCCTTCCATTTATTCATCTTTCCTTCCATCCTTCCATCCACCCATCCTTCCAGCATTCCATCCTTTCATCTTTCCATCCATCCATCTTTCCTTCCATTTATCCATCCATCCATCCATCCTTCCATCTTTCCATCTTTCATCCATCCATATTTTCATCTTTCAATCCATCCATCCGTCTTTCCTTCCATTTATCCATCTTTCCATCCATCCTTTCATCTATCCATCCATCCATCTTTCCTTCCATTTATCCATCTTTCCATTCATCCATCCATCCTTCTTTCCATCTTTCCATCCAACCTTTCATCTATCCATCCATCCATCTTTCCTTCCATTTATCCATCTTTCCATCCAACCTTTCATCTATCCATCCATCCATCTTTCCTTCCATTTATCCATCTTTCCATCCATCAATCCAGCCATCCATCCTTTCATCCTTCCCATCCTTCCTTCTTTCCATCTTTCCATTTTTCCATCCTTTCATCTTTCCCATCCTTCCTTCTTTCCATCTTTCCATCTTTCCATCCATCCTTCCATCCTTCCATCTTTCCATCCATTCATCTTTTCATCTTTCAATCATCCATCTTTCCTTCCATTTATCCATCTTTCCATCCATCTTTCCATCCATCCATCTTTTCATCTTTCCATCCATCCATCCATCCATCATTTCATCCTTCCCATCCTTCCTTCTTTCCATCTTTTGTTCCATCCATCCTTCCTTCCATCCATCCATCCTTCCATCTTTACCATCCTTCCTTCTTTCCATCTTTCCATCCATCCATCTTTCCTTCCATTTATCCATCTTTCCATCCATCCTTCCATCTTTCCATCTTTCTATCCATCCATCTTTCCTTCCATTTATCCATCTTTCCATCCATCCTTCCATCTTTCCATTTTTCTATCCATCCATCCTTCCATCCTTCCTTCTTTCCATCTTTCCATCCATCCTTCCATCTTACCTTTCATCCATCCATCCATCTTTCCATCCATCCATCCATCCATCCTTCCATCTTTCCTTCTTTCCATCTTTTCATCCATCCATCCATCCATCCATCTTCCATCTTACCTTTCATCCATCCATCCTTCCATCCTTCTTTATTCTGAACATTTTCAGATTTTACTTCTTTCTTTGTATTTTTTTTATTTTTATCTCTGTTTTTGTCTGTTCTTCCCTCTCTCCATTTTTCTTCAGTTTTTATCCGTCCTTACATCTGACGTCATGCGTCCTTCCTTGTGTCCTCCTCTTGGACCTTGTCTCCGTCTCTGTTTTCAACAGCGACCTCTGCCTCCTCATATAGAACAGCACTCATCAGTTTCTTGATTTAAGCTCCGCCTCCTTTCTCTGACTGATTAGTTGTTCAGGCATCATTCCTGTTGACCACGCCTCCCCTCCCCCCGGATTGGTCCAGAGCTTCAGAATGATGTGACACAGGTCATCTCATCGGCTAGCTCGTCCTCGTCCCGGCTTGTCCTGATTGGTTCCTCATCGCTGTAGAAGGCGGTGGGGTCAGTGACGTTGCCGAGTAAGCCGTGGGTCCCCGAGCCGAGCAGGTCGCTCGCAGCTGACTCCATCTCATCCACCGTCATGTGACACGCGTCTGCGATTTCTCGCTTTGCAAACGCCACAAACTTTGGATCCCGAGCATAAAGACCGAGTCCTTCTGAGATCAGAACCTGTAAGGGAACAGAAGCAGCATCAGCTCTGAGCAGGATCTCCATAGAAACGGCCTCATCGATCAGTAATGAGTCATGTTTCCTCACCGCCTCCACTAGGCTGTCAGCTGATCCTCGTTTGTCCGTAAACTGAGCACCAAGCTGGGTGGGAACTCTGAGGGTGGTGTATGCCCGGTACGGGGGTGGAGCTGCAACACAGTCACATGAGACCTACAGAAATCTCCTACGCTCGCTCAGATACTGTCATACACCCTGAAACAGACACTCAGCCACTCTCAGACCTCCTTTAGGGATGGATATACTTGCTGTCAGCGACCCGTCCACGTACGAATCCTGTCCGCCACGCGTTCCCAGCATTCCTTTGCAACGCAGGCCGCTCGCATTGACACGAGGTAACGTGTGCACGAGTTGCAATACTGACTTGAACACTAGGGGCGCTCATGCGAACAAGACAGGTCGGAGGTGAACACCATGGCGGATAGTTTCGAAGACCATCTCTCGGACTTTTCCGACGTTTCTAGCCTTCTCTTCTGCCTGCAGACCTCCTGGAGTTTTTGTTCCCGCCTGTCCCAGTCTGGTAATTCTGTTTTATTCTTGTGTGGATTTCTTGGAACTCTGACCTTCGGACTGTCTTCTAGGATTGGATGTGAATTATGGACCTTGTTTACTCCTCTTTTGGATGGATTGGAGGATTTGTCTGGACCCTTTTGGAAGGCTCAGCCCACATAAGGAAAACCTTTTTGGCTATGGTAACACCGCCTCTGGTTCAGCAGTTCCAACAGCCTCCCGGTGGAGTTCCCTCTTGCACCCCTTTCTCTCTCTGAGATCTCATACTGGTCATCATACTTAGAATATTCTCTTCGGATCATTGTAGTTCTCATCCCCGTTCTCCTACCTTCACAGGAAGCTGACTGACAGACCAGATTCAACAACCCTGGAAAGGTTCTCCTTAGTATAAAATCTTATTCATCCAATCCTTGGGTCTCTGGCGTGACAGTAAACACTCACGCATCAGGTTTTGGGAGTTGATGACCTGGAAATGCAAAGTGACCGGTATATTGACCCATTCGCTATTTCAAAATCCAAGTGCGGTGTGCTGCCCCTTGTGGTGACCTCCAGTATTGAGCATTTTTGCCATGCTGCCATCGTTTTTACCCAGACGTAGCGGGACGTTGACGCGTACGCTAACAGTAAGTATATCCAGCCCAAAGACACTCTGAGAGACGCTCTCAAACACTCGGACAGGTTTTTCCCACCTGCTGGATCACCGTACCAGGCCGGTCTGGGTGCTGCACCTGTCACACTAACACCTGTTGGATGAAAAGTGAATGAGATCTTTATTTAGGCTTCCCTTCCTGCAGAGTTTTCACATTAAAAGTAGGCCTGAAAAAACCACGGCCTTAATTCTGTGTTGAGAACTAGACCTCATCTTCCTGAGAAGAGCCTTACATTTAGAGAACGCTGCAGGAGTAGTATTTTATATTCTGCTCCGCACGGCTGATCATTAGGTGGCGGCACCAAATCGCTGCGTACCTACTGCATAAAACCAGAAGTCTTTCCATCTACAAAATGGCTGACTGTGACGAGGGGGGTTTGAAATCCAAACAACCTGACGGGAACTTGAGCGTTAAAGAAACAAAGAATCAATGAAAACACCGTCATTGGTAGACGGAGCAGGAAGGACTTTTAGTTTCACCGAAGCGTCCCTATCTCAGCGTCAAGCACGCACTTGTTCAGGCTTAACAACAAGCGCTCTGCAGAGGCAAGCTGGGCGTTTACATTGTAGATGTGATTAATCATGAATCCACAGCTATGCCCCGATTAATCAGAAATCAATATTTGAATGGTTTGACAGCCTTTATTAAAGCCTTTCAGCTGGTCCTGGAAGGCTTTTAATCCACTCACCTCTTCCTGCTCCTCCCTTCTTGCCTTCACCACCAGGGTCTCCTGCTCCTCCCCCCCAGGGTGGGCTGCCTTCCTCCTCCTCCACCAGGATGAGAGGAGCATAGAGGAGGCGGCCGCGGCGAGGACAAGGGTTGGCCCAGGACGCCGAGGAGGTTGCCGTGGAGCGCCCCGAGGAGCGGCGGGAGTCGTAGCTGTTCAAAAGCTGGGGAGGGGAGGAAAGTTACCATTCCCTGAGGAAGTCCGGCATGTGTGTAAGAAATCAGTGTGTATTTTACCTGAGAACGTGCATGGCGTGGTGGTGATGTCGGGTGGTACGTCCCCGGGATGGGAAGGTCGTCGCTGCTGCCCTGACGCCTCAGACACTGAATGTTGAAGGACGGCTTCCGACCTGACGGGACAAGAAACACATTCAGGTGTCTGTGAGGCCACTGCTTATGATGTAATAGGCTAGCTGTGATGTCACATCGCAGCTCACCGGTGGGCGTGGCAGGAAGCAGGCGCCGTCGGGTTGTCCTCCTGCCCTCGCTGTAACCATTACCATAGCTACTGTTGGTGTAGATGCTGTGGCCATCGTAGTGGTCTCTGTACAGAGGAGGCCCGTCAGGATAATGTCTGCCAACACAGACAATAATCAACACATTTATTTAACCTTAAAGGCCACACCTCTCATCACATGGTAAGTCTTCTACCTGCTCCACCCTCCACCTTTAGGGTTAGGATCCCTTCAGTTAACCTTTAAATTTACCCATGAAATTCTCAATGTTAAGGCTCACAAACAAAACATTCTTAAAAATATGAAAATGTTTCTTTTACCTGTCAGTCAGCGTATCTGTCTGTTAGCATACTTGTCTCTTACCGTACCTGTCTGTTAGCATACTTGTCTGTTAGCATACCCTTCTGTTAGCATACTTGTCTCTTACCGTACCTGTCTGTTAGCATACTTGTCTCTTACCGTACCTGTCTGTTAGCATACTTGTCTGTTAGCATACCCTTCTGTTAGCATACTTGTCTCTTACCGTACCTGTCTGTTAGCATACTTGTCTCTTACCGTACCTGTCTGTTAGCATACTTGTCTCTTAGCGTACCTGTCTGTTAGCATACTTGTCTCTTACCGTACCTGTCTGTTAGCATACTTATCTCTTACCGTACCTGTCTGTTAGCATACCTGTCTGTTAGCATACTTGTCTCTTACCGTACCTGTCTGTTAGCATACCTGTCTGTTAGCATACTTGTCTCTTAGCATACCTGTCTGTTAATGCACCTGTCTCTTAGTGCAGTAGACCTCAAGGATCGCTATCCTGCAGGTCTGTCTCCCTGCTGCAACACACCTGATTTAAATTAAACGGCTCTCTGACAGGCTCTGCACAAGTCTGCTAATGAGCCGTTAATATAAGTCAGGTGTGTTGAAGCAGGGAAACATTAAATGTCTGCAGGACAGTGGGCCTGGAGGACCGGAGTTGGGGATCCCTGTTTTAGCGTACCTGTCTCTTAGCATACTCATCTATTAGCATACCTGTCTCTAGATGTACCTTTCTCTTAGCGTACCTGTCTCTTGGCGTACCTGTCTCTTAGCGTACCTGTCTCTCGGCATACCTGTCTATTGGTATACATGTCTCTTGGCGTACCTGTCTCTTGGCGTACCTGTCTCTTAGCGTACCTGTCATTTTGCATACTTGTCTCTAGATGTACCTGTCTCTCAGCATACCTGTCTCTTGGTATACATGTCTCTTGGCGTACCTGTCTTTTGGCATACCTGTCTCTTAGCGTACCTGTCTCTTAGCATACCTGTCTGTTAATGCACCTGTCTCTCAGCATACGTTTCTCTTGGCATACGTGTCTCTTGGCGTACCAGTCTCTTAGCATACCTGTCTCGTAGCATACCTGTCTCTAGATGTACCTGTCTCTTAGCGTACCTGTCTCTTAGCATACCTGTCTGTTAATGCACCTGTCTCTCAGCATACGTTTCTCTTG
>JBAMHW010000015.1:46838-67920 GCA_037177495.1 Rhadinocentrus ornatus | reverse complement strand
TTCATGTTTTTTAATTGCATTACAGGAAATAAAGAACTTTATCACAATATTCTAATTTTCTGAGACAATCCTGTATATTGTGTTTTTTATTTATAGTTAAAAAAACAAAAACAAAGAAACTTACTACTATGTGTGCACATTCACAGAGCTGCTTTTAAATTTCATTCTACAATGTATAATGACAATAAAGGCTTTTTATTTCTATTTCTAGTGCTGTAGGTCCCTTGTAGTCAGTCTTGTTAATGCCTCTTGTCTCCTGGGTTGGTCCAGCTGCTGTTAGACATGCTGCTGTTCAGCCTCTTCTTAAAAAGATCAACTTGGATCCTAACGTTCTCTCAAATTTTAGACCAATTTCTAAGCTTCCTTTTCTTTCTAAGGTTTCAGAGAAGGTGGTTTATCTTCAGTTACAGGAGTATCTAGAACCACATGAGCTCCATGAAACGTTTCAGTCTGGTTTTAGGTCGTGTCGCAGCACTGAAATGATCCTTCTGAGGTTTGCAATGATTTGCTTTAAACTGTTGATTCTGGAGCTTCTGCTGTTTTAATTATCCTCGACCTCACTGCTGCTGTCGATACGATGGATCATGATACTTTATTACTATGTTTGCAACAGTCTGTTGGTGTGAACGACACAGTACTCAAATGATTCGAGTCCTATTTAAGGAACAGGAGTTATTCTGTACATCTTGGACAGTTCTCTTCCTCTGAAGCCTTACTTAAAAACGGGGTACCTGAAGGCTCCATCCTAGGCCTTGTTTCATTTTCACTTTATTTACTTGTGTACATAACGTGTCATTTCATTGCTATGCAGACAACATTCAGATTTATCTGCCTTTAAAATCTACTGGAGATCAATGCATGGATAACCTACAGAAATGCTTACATGTATGAAGTAAAAACATAGATGTTGACGAGTTTCCTCTGTATAAATAAGAATGAAAGAGAGGTCAGTACTGCTTGGAAAACTGACCTGCTGGCAGGATGCAGAAGTGCTGTTGGCTCTCTGGACTCATATACATGCCCTTTTATTAAAAATCTTGGGGTTGTCTTTGATTTTAACATTAAATGTGACTGCTGGTCAGGGCAGTAGTCCAGTCTAGTTTCTATCATCTGAGACTTCGTAGTAAAGTCCAGCCTTAACGTCCTTGTGATGATCTAGAAAGGCTCATTCGCGCTTTTATGTTTTCTAGATTGGACTCCTGCAACTCCCTTTATTCTGGGACTGACCCGTCTCTCCTCCACCGTCTACTGCTGATTTAGAACTCAGCTGATCGACCTGTTGATGGGAACCAGACTGTGGGAGAACATGGCTACTGTGCTGCGTTCCCTGGCTGCCTCTCTGTTAGAATTCCTCTTAAAATTTTACTTGTGACTTTTAAATTCAAGATGTTTCATTAAGGTTTCCTTATAGAAAATACAAACAAGAAAATCCAGAGCATTTGCACATACACAAGAGCAGGCAAAAAGCGTGGGTGGACGGGGAGAGAGAGAGAGTGAGAGAGAGAAAGAGAGAGAGAGAGAGAGAAAAACAAAACCAGAAAAAACAGCAGAACAAAACAGAACCCCGTTCCCCTTCTCTGCCAAAGTTATTAACCCAAAAGCATAATCTGACACATTGGTTGAACATGAAAAGTTTGTAAGATACTAGCCCATGCTAGAGATATTCTGAAGCCGGTTTATAGACCCTACTTCCATGTCTTCTGGAATGTGTTTAAGAAAGGTCCCCAATCTCCTGAAACTTCCTGCTCTCGTGCTGAAGAGAAAATCTGATCTTCTCAGGATCTTGACATCAAATACGATAGCCATTGTTTATGAGTTGGTGGGACCGTGTCCCTCCATTTAAGTAAAACAGAACGTCTAGCCATGAGGGAAGCAAAGGACAGGGTGCAATATTTTTCTGAAGGTAAGAACATCTCCTCCTTAGTGATGCCAAACAGAGCTGTCAGGGGGTTTGGCTGTGGCCTAACTTTTAGTATCAGGGATAGAGTCCAAAACACCTCCAGCCAGAACTGGGTGAGTCTAGGACATGACCAGTACATATGGATGAGTGTGGCTTCAGAAGTTTTACACTTAACACAATAGGGACTGATGTTGGGGTAGATGCACTCAAGTTTGGATTTGGTGATGATTTCCCTGTGTACCACTTTAAACTGAATCAAACTGTGACAGGCATAGAGAGAGGAAGAAATGATCTGTTGAAGTATTAAATTCCAGGTTACATGCGGCAGGGCCATGCCTAGATCCTCCTCCTATAGAGCACTAAGCTGAGTCACTGGGGGCGGTTTTAGGTTTAACAAGAGGTTCTACGTGACTAAGATGGGTCTTTTCTGGGATGGATTTAAACAAAGGACTGTTTCAGTGATTGTTGGGTCAGGTAGAGTGACAAGGCCGGGCCTAAAGCAATACAAATAGTGCCTTACTTGCAGGTATCTAAAAAAGTCTGATTTAAGAAGTCCAAAAGTATTACTTAACTGTTCAAACGAGGCCAGTGTTTTGTCTATAAACAAATCTTTGAAACTAGTGATGCCCTTCCATAAAAACAGTCAGTGAGGGAGGGCTTGAAAATTTGGTTAGATGCATCAGGGCTTAAAAGAGAGAAATCATGCAAACTAAAGTGCTTCTTGAACTGTGTTGCGTTGCATATAGATGCCTGAAGAAAGTATAAAAATTTGGGCAAAACATTCATCTTGATGGCGTTAATGCATCCTACAAGAGACAAATCTAGGCGACCACTGCGCCAATTCAATTTTCTTTGTGTTTTCTTGTGACTGATTTCCCAAAATACACAAATTTATCCTTTTCAACTCTAAAAGGCAAGTTTGTATAGTCCTCTGTACATGCTGTGTTGATAGGGAACAGCTCACTTTTTGCCAGGTTCAGTTTATAGCCTGACAGCTTTCCGAACTGACTAAGCAACTATTGGGCTGAGGGCAGCGAGGTGTTTGGATTAAAAATATAGAGCAAAAGGTCATCGGCATAGAGAGAGACTTTATGCTCTGTGCTGTTTCTCCAGATACCCGATATGTCCTTACTGTCTCGAAGGGCTGCAGCAAGTGGTTCAATAGCCAAATCAAAAAGCATGAGGCTTAAAGGACAACCCTGGTGAGTTCCTTTGTGTAAACTGAAGGGTTTTGATTGCTGGTGATTAGTGCAAATTGATGCAGTAGGACGTGAGTACATTAATTTAATCCATGAAGAGAAATTTGGACCATAGCTGAATTTATCAAGAAGTGCAAAAATAAAACTGAACTCAACACGGTCGAAAGCTTTTTCCGCGTCGAAAGAAATGACTCACTCAGGAACCGTCTCGGTGGAAGTGTAAATATTGTCAAACAGCCAACTTATGTTAAAATAAGAGGGCCTGCTTTTTTTTTTTTACAACAACCTGTTTGGTCTTTTGAAATAATTGTAGGAAGGGCCTTCTCTAACCTACGGGCCAAATCCTTAGCCAGTATTTTAGCATCTGTATTTAAGAGAGAGATAGGCCTGTACGAAGAGCAGTCCAGAGGATCTTTCCCTTTCTTAACAATAAGGCTGATACAGGCCTCAACGAAAGATTGGGGAAGGGATCCTAATTTGAATAAGTCAAACAGAACTAGGCACAGCTGTGGGGAGAGCAGTGAAGAAATTTTTTTTATTTTATTTTATTGGGAACCTATCGGGACCCGGACATTTTCCTGACTACATTGAGGATATGGCAAGTGTAATTTCATCAAGTGTTTTCCTAAAATCTGGTGGTAGTGTAGGAACATCAAGATTGTTCAAAAACTCAGTAATTATATCTTGGCCGGTTTGGTATTCTGAGGTGTAAAGTTGGGAATAAAAGTCCCAGAATGTGTCATTTATTTGTGAATGGTCAATGGTTGTGCGACCACCAGTTAACCGGATCTCAGGGATATTCTGCTTTGCTCTGGAACCTCGAAGTTGGTGGGCTAGTAACTAATCAGGTTTATCACCATGAATGTAGAACTGTGTCCTGTTCAGTAGGAGCATGAATTCAGCTGAATGGGTTGAAAGTCGGTCGAATTTGGTTTGGAGCTCTAGTCACTCTCTATAAAGATCTGGATTCTGAGTTTGGGCATACTGTTTGTTGATATCTCTAATTTGATTGGTTAGGTCTACACGTTCCTGAAGGGATTTTCATCTCAATTGTTTAGTATAAGGTATAATCTGACCCCGCAGGTAAGCTTTAAGGGCGTCTCAAACAATCAAATTTGATGTCTCAGGGAAAATATTTGTGGTGAGGAAAGAAGATATTTCTCTATATGAATTTCACAAACTTTTATTTCATAATAAGGTTGAGTTGAATCACCATCATTGGCTGCTTTTTGAAATGCCAGGGAGGGCTAAACACAAAGTGATGGGCGCATGGTCTGAGATGACGATACTCTGGTAAGCACAGGACAGGGCTAGTGAGATTAGTTGGTTATCTATGAAAAGGTAGTCAATTCTAGAATATGTGTGGTGTACGTGCAAGAAGACCATAACATATCTACCATATTTATCAAAGGTCACGTTATGGGGTTCAAAAGAGATGTTGCGGCTGATGAGGACTGAAACTCCCCTGGCCTTGGCCTGAAAGGAAAAGTGGTAGCGCAGTCCTTTCCAGCCTGCTATCAGATGTTCACTGTTTGAGCCACGAAGATGTTTCTTACAGGAATGTTACCTCTGTTTGAAGTTCTTTAAGATGTGAAAAGACCTTTTTTCTCTTAATTGGGTGGTTTAAACCTTTAACATTCCAGCTTAAAAAAGGAGTGCATCTGTCCATAAAGGTTTATGGTAGGAGCTGTATTATATGTAGAAAGAGGTTAATGATGACAGCAATATACAATCAAGGCTGCTCAGCACAGAATGAGTGGTTAACATTCTACAATAACTATACTTCCTAACAAGTTCTAACTCCGGTGTAACATGTAGAGGTAGATCCAAACACTTCTGATACAAGATTTATGTTTCGAAAATTGCTGTAACCACAATAAACGAAGCCAGATTTAATGTCCAAGGATATGTATTCATTACCAACAGAGAATGAGATAATGAACAAATACTAAGGGGGGAAAAGTATAGTAGGTAAACAAGTTAGCCGTGTCTCAAAATTATTGGGTTGTTTACCCAGCAACTGACAAAACAGTCCTAAGAGTAACCTAAATTCAAGCAGCAGATTGCTTGTAGAAAAAAAAATACAAGGCAGAAAGGTTGAGTTTTAAAGAGTTCTGATAAATATTTGAATCACAAATTAACTAATGTAGCAAGAAAGTGGAACTACTCAAGGGGTATAAGAACATAACTGTAAAGTTTACGCTGCAGCGAAAACCCTTTCACACACAATCCGTCGCCGGTGGCGTGAACTGCTACTTACAGTCCCATCCCTGTTCATAACTGTTACTCGCAGCGAATAAGCAGTGTTGCCTCATAGCCAGCAGCTGAGTAGTAGCAACAGCCTATAGTTATTTTCAACACTCAGTCGACCTGGGAAAGGCTGCTGAAATACCAGTTTGCTTCGCCCACAGAACCGAACCATTGTCTGGGACCGCTGTGCAGGGTAAGATGGAGCCTGGCTGGGTAAAGTGTGTAAATAGTGTAAATGTGTAAATAGTCTGGCTCTTTAAAACCTTTAAACCTGTTGATGTTTCTGAGTTGGTAAAAAGCTTCTTAGTGGCAGCTTTGATGTGGCTGCTGAAAGTCAGATCTGAGTCTATCAACACTCCAAGGTTACCCCCCTAGTCGGTGATTTTAAGAGCCCGAGTCTCCAGGTGTTTACAGATGCTGACCCTCTTCTCTTTGCTACCAAACAGAAGAATCTCAGTTTTGTCTTCATTTAACTGTAGAAAATTCTCCCTCTTCCAGGTGTTTATTTGCTCCAGACACTGACACTATTGGGCTGCAGTCGTCTGGTGACAAAGACACAGAAAGTTGTCATCATCTGAATAACTCTGATATTAATGCCAAAGTTCTGTAATATTTGACCCAAAAGGAGCATATACAAGTTGAACAGAAGAGGTCCAAGGACTGACCCCTTGGGGACTCCACAAGTCATGGCCCATCGCTCAGATTCATAGCTGCTGATCAGAACTAAATAACTCCGGCCTTCTAAATAGGACCTGAACTAGTTAAGGACCGCTCCAGAACAATAGAGAGGATGTCTGCATCCTGAAGTCAAACTAGGAGCTGGTTCCACAGAGATGATCTGATAACTGAAGGTACTGCTTTCTGAATCCAGGATTTATTTCCAAAATATTTTATTGAACTGATTGACTGGAAACATTGATCTGTCACTTCATAACATGTGGATGTGAAGGTCACTGAAGTTTACTGAAGGTCTGGTGTCGGAACTTGCTGATACAAGATCAAATGATGATGCTCAGGTTTATTCTGCTTTCCTAATGCAGATTGTATTTTGGTCACATTTTGATTTCCTGTTCTGTTCTCTTTCCAGGTTTGTCTCCGGATGGCTGCCCCGCCCCCCTCTGCATCACATCTGCCTCTGCCAACTACACGCCCCCTCATGGAGAGGATGAGGAAAATCAAACGGCAGCTGTCACTCACTTTGGGAAGGGGCTCGGCCGGGGGCGGAGAAAAGACCCTCAGTGATACCAGCACTCAGGAAGTGACATCACACAGTGACTCAGGTAACCTTTTATCAGGTGTTATTAGATGAGCTACTGTGAGGTAGTGAATGTCTGAATGTGTGATTCACTGTTAGATAATTAATTTGATGTTTAGTTAGTCAGATATTATTTTGACTGATGTTCCAGTTAAATTTAAGTCAAACAGCACACATTTATAATGATTTATGGATGGAGGGAGGGAGGGAGGATGGATGGATGGATGGATGGATGGATGGATGGATGGATGGATGGATGGATGGATGGATGAGGTGTTTCAGAATCATGCAGGAGAATGGTGTTTTTTACTATCTGGACTCATGAGACATTTAAACAACCTCTCAGCCAATCACAGTAGCTGTAGTAGTGTTGGAAGGATCTTGTGCAGCAGCTAAGAGTCTTAAATAGTAAATAATCAAACAAAGAGAGCCAAGACCTAACCAGCTACTAATCCAGCCCATAAACAATTAAACTGACCATCCAAAGACATGAATGTTAGGTAAACAGGTCTCTTGTAAAACAGACTGTGTCTCAATTAGAACTACCTGTAGAAATAAAGCAGGCCTCAATCAGCATCAACATTTATTCTTATGTCTTATTCTCATTCTTCAAAATCCCCCTCTGTGTTCCCTTTGTCACCATTCCATGACCCTTTCATCACCCTCTATAATTACCCCATCACTCCCAACCGGGAGCCAACCTGCCTCGAACCAACCGGTTGAGGCAGATGGCCGTCCTACCCGAGCCGAGTTCTGCCGGAGGATTTTACTTCCTGTTAAAAGGGAGTTTTTTCTTTCCACTGTTGCCTCTTGCATGCCCAGGATTGGGGATTGGATCAAAGTCAAAATTCTATGCAATCTGTTGGTTTTCCTTAATGAGGCTGCTATTGATTATGGTGTGGCTTAAATTGATTTGTCTGTAAAGCCCTGACATGACATTGTTGTGAAGTTGCACTATACAAATACAGCTGTATTGAGTTGAATTGAATTCCCATATTCCCTCTATCACTCTATTATCCTTCTATCCCCCCCTCTATCGTTCCCATCACCCTTCGATTGTTACCTCTGTTAACACTATATAGTCCATTCATCACCGCTGTGTGACCCCTCTATAACAGTGGTTCACAACCTCTTTTTCTTGGGGACCCCCTTTATGCAAATACTAAAAAGCCATGGACCCCCTGCCCCACCCCGTGTTATAACCATGCTTAGTTTTATGCTTTCAAAAGTGACATTCTCACCATAAATAATGTATTCTAGCTGAGTCCTGTCCTATGACCTGTTTGCAATCCCTCCATTTCCTCTCTATGACACCTCTATAATCCACTCATCACCCCGCTATAGCCCCGTTTCCACCAACAGGTTGGGGCGGGTCAGGATGCATTTTTTAGTGTTTCCACACACAAAAACTGGGCAGGGTACTCTAATATCTGCCTCAACTTGCGCTACTTTCTTGGGACCTTTTTGTTGGGGTACCAGTCTAACTAACCAGACCCCAAAGGGTGGAGTTTGACACACTGCAATTAGTTAAATGTTTGAGAAAAAAGTCACTTCACATGTGACCTGGCACGAAGCAGGAATGGCTTCTTGTTTAGGGCAACAGATTTTCATTTTGTTGATTAAATCTCTGTTTAAAATGGTATCACAAAACACTGCCAAGAAGAAACATCAACTGCCATTCTCCTTTGTTTCTGAGTTGTGTAATGGTTATACTTTAAAAAGGGCGCTGTGCTGCGATGGCATCACGCTGTAGCATGATAGTCCGCCTCTCAAGTAAGGTTGCGGTTGGCTGTGGAAATGCAACAAAATTATAGTTTACAAAATCCATACCCTAACCCTCACAACCCGCACCCGTTGTTGGAAACGAGGCTTATAATCCCTCCATCACCCCTCTATGATCCCTCTATAAGCCATGCGTCACCTCTCCTTTTATGACCTCTCTTTGATTCCTCTGTCATCTTTCTGTGATCCTACTATGATCCCTCTTTCTTTCTGTCAGAGATGCCGTCTCTTCGGTCGTCTGGAGGTCTTAAGGTTAGAGCTTCATCATCTTCGGTTCAGTCATTGCTGCAGTCATACAGCAGCTCTCTGAAGAAACCTCGAGGACTTGGACGCAGCCTCAGCTCCTACCTGAACCACACCACAAGACTGGGTACTAAAACAACAGACACTGTTTTATGTACCACACGACTGTAGGCTCTCAGATGTGACATGTTAAATGAAGAATATTTCAGTATGTTGCATTACATTCCAGTCATTTAGACCAGTGGTTCCCAACCTTTTATTCTTGGGAACCCCCTTTATGCATATACTAAAATGCCACCGACCCCCTGCTCCACCCTGTGCTGAAACCATGCTGGTTTTAGGCTTTCAAAAGTGAGATTCTCACTGTATATAATGTATTCTGTTTGAGTCCTGTCCTTTGATAAACCCAAAGTTAAATGAACAGCTTACAGCCTTATTTTTTCCCTTAATATAGGGACAATTTGTGGACATTAATCACAATGGCTCTAATGTTCAAAGCCTTAGGGACCCCCTGTGCCCTTTGGGGGAGCTCCTTGGGAATTTTCTGTCACTTAAAAAAAAAAAAAATGAATGTAAGCCCAAGGTCCCAAGATGGCAGAAGGATCTCCAGACTGAGATATGAACTGCAGACCCCGATCAGACACGATATCCACGATATCCTCAGGTAGGCCGAAGTTCCTGAAGACATAGCTGAACAAAGCCTCAGCTACCTGGAGAGCAGTAGGTATGTTAGCAAATGGGATAAATTTTCAGAACTTTGAAAATCGGTCTACCACCCCCAGGATCACAGTATGGCCCTCAGAGACCGCTCCCCTACTTCATAATTCTGTTCCGCTGGAGAGCGTTTCCTGGAGAAGTATGCGCAAGGGTGGAGTTTAGGGGGCTCACCAGAGCATTGCAAGAAGACAGCCCCAACACCGGACTCACTAGCGTCAACCTCCTGTGGCTGCAGGAGAAGAAGACGGGTGGATAAATCTTTGCTTGAGGGCCTCCTCAACATAAGCCTCCATGGCATGTTGCTCGGCCTGTGTGAGCTGATAGATGCGGATAGATCCCACAGTCGATGAGGTGGGAAGCGTGTTGCTCGAGTCATACTAAACACAGCCATCAGATCCTGATATTCCCTGGGGATCGCGGGCCCAGGAGCAGTGGATGGCCTCTTAACTGATGTTGAGGCACAGTCTAATGCCCCATAGTGATGGTGAGGGAAAGCCCACGTCCTTGATCCTCCAGTGAACGATGGTCAAGTTTTTAGTGAGCCATGGAAGTCCAAGAACGAGGAGATGATGGGATTAAGGAAAAACAAAGAGGGTCAACTCCTCATGATGAGTCCCCACAGTGAGCTTAAGGGGGCCGATAAAGTGGGTAAAGGAGCCCCTGCTGATAGGCCTCCCATCAATAGCTTGGATGGCAAGAGGAGTGGGAAGCCAATGGAACGTTAGGCGAAGTCGTCGGGCCAGTTCAGGGGAGATGACATTTCCAGCTGCCCCAGAGTCCACTAATGTTGAGACAGGAAAGCTCAAATTACCAGCATGAACAGATTCTGGAATAGTGAATTGTTCTGAGCTGTACAAGGGTGGAAAAACACTCATCCGGGGGTCGGCACTCCGCCGACCTCTTTATGCCCTTGAGCCTGGGGAACATGAGGAAAATCAGGCAGAAGGTGATTCCCTTCTTCACGGTACATGCACAAGACCCTCTCCCATTGGCGCCGTTGCTCCGCTGCAGAAAGCCTAGCATGTTCCAATTGCATTGGCTCCTCCTCTAGTTCATCAGGTTCTAGTTCATCGAAGGTTGGTTGACAGTACAGTATCTCTCACAGTGGAGGTTGTTGAGACGTATTGCCAGGGAGATGAGGGTGCCGAGGGACAGTGTCATCCCGACAGGCTAGTTCCGTCTTGATCTCAGACCGCAGCCCCTGTCGGAAGGTAGGGATTAGTATTGGTTCATCCCCACTCACTCGCTGCAGCTACAGTACGGAAGTCCAATGCATCGTCAGCCACAGACCGAGAGCCTTTTTGTAGACGTAGGAGCCTGTCTCCCCCTTCTCTGCCTTCTGGGAGATGATCAAATATGGAGCAAAACAACGTTAATAAACGTGCGTAAGGATAGAGATTTTTACCTCCTTGATTCCAGATGGCTGCAACCCATTCACGCGCTCAAACTCCCAGGAGGGAATTGATAGTTGCTATCTGTTCTCCTTCCTGCAACTCCGAATGGTAGGTGAGAAACAGATCACACTGTAGGAAGAAGCCAGCACAACCAGATGAGTCTCCATGGAAACTTCTTGAAGCCTTACTGGAGAGGCAGTGGAATGGTTAAAAGCAGCAGGAACAGCCATCGGAGTTGGAGCAGGACTAATGTCAGCAGCTGATGGCGGGTGATGTTGGATCTGCAGATGTCTCAATAAATCTGCCGTCATTGACTCCTGTCTTCACAATCATTGCTCCAAAGCGGTGGCTACTCCTGTGAGTTGGGCAATTACGGAGGATTGCTCGGGGACTAAAGCTGAGGTGGAAGAAGATCCTTTTTCAGAAGGAGGACTGCCCGCTGTGTCCATAGTAGGTATAGCCTTCTGTAAGATTGGACCGGCTGAAAAGCGGACACAAATGCAGGTAGCAGTGTAGAAGGTTTTAATGAAGCTGTCCAGGGAAAGCAGTATATAGTCTGAGAGCAGACTTAAGGCTATACAATGGACTGGTGTGAACTCAGGGTTCAAGTGGAGGGGTAAACAGGTGTGACTCGTAAGGCTGATGAAGATGAGACACAGGTGGAGTCCAAGATGGTGGAAGCAGAGGAATCCTGGGTAGTGTAGTGAGAGAACTGGTGATCAGTAGGCTGGTGAAGATGAGCGTACTGGTGGAGGATAAGCAGGCTTGACACTGAAGCGCTAACTGACCTAATAAACTGGCACACGAGAGAAACATATTTACTATCTGATCAGGTCATTTTGACACAAAGGGGGAAATAATAAAATATCTACTTAAACTATAACAAAGACATAACTAATCAGTGCAGTGCTAAATGGTAATCTTTCTTTATATATTATAGGTTTCTTCTTTCAGACAAGGGTTTAGGTAGAAGATTTTAGTTGTTTCACGTTGACATGTTTAAGGTTAGGAGATCCACGGTAGCCAGGACTCCTGTGTTCCAGGCAACTCCCACACAATTCAAAATATATTAACTAAATGCAAACTACATTGACTAAACAGGTGACAAATTCAAATGTGTGCACCTAGTCAACCACTTTGCCAAAACCTGCTCTTAAAAAATGTGAAATATGGAGAAATGGTCAGTTGTTTATTAAATGTGTTTGTGCATTTAACTCTGAAATGAAGCCGGTTGGTTGGCTTAATTGGCTTAGCATTAGTCTTCCATGTGGGAGACCAGGGTTCAAATCCCCCAGAAGACAAACGTTAAAACCTTCCACTTGGGTACTTCGTTAAGACCCTTAACACTACTGCCTAAATGGATAAAAAGCCTTAGCTAAATGACTGTAACGTTTGTTTCTAGACCTTTATTCAGTGTGTGGCTGCTTATGCTGCCATAACCATGCTCTATTATCTGCATCAGACCTGATTCCCAGTAGCCCTGTAGCTGGAAACTCTCCCATGGATGATGGGTGGACAATATTCTGCACAGTCCGTAAAGTGTCTGTGGTGAGCCTGGGGCCATAGCGTTTGCGGGTCCAACCAGTAGCTATCTGTAATGCTACAGGGTTGAATGTGAGGGTGGAAATGTTATCTATTGTGTGCGTTCAATAATCACCGGCAGATTTCTGTTGTTCACCAGTGTTAGACTCACCAGCTGGTAAAAAAACCCTTTTTATTCAGTTTTTTTGTATCAGGACATAAAAAAACCTAGTCAAAATGCAGATGTTAAAAGGTCAAATCTATCTCACACATTAAATAAAATCTCATAAGTTTTAAAATCCAACTGACCACAGACAACAAGTTAATTAAATAATAAGATATTGAAAGAAGAAAAGCCCAATAAAACAGAGTAAAATTTAAATAAAAACAATACAATCCAACTACAATCTGAATCAACTTTGTTTGGCAAGTATGAACACATACAAAGACTTTATTGCCGGCAGATGTTGCCACTCTAGTACAAGATTAGGTTGAGTAAAACCTAATAAAATAAGTAGCAAGTAATAAAACAGACTCTTCTATAGTGGTGTCTACTGTATACTAGGTGCCTACCGTGTTTATCTGTTCAATGAAGTGATTGCTGTGGAAAGAAGCTGTTCTTGTGCCTGTTAGTCCTGATCTGCGGGAGTCTGAGGTTCCTGTTAGTTCTGGTCTGCAGGGGGGTCTCCTAAAGTCCACAATTCTCTCTACCACCTTGTTCAGCTCCAGATTGTTCTGATTACTTCAGACCTCCAGCTCATCTACTTGATGTGCAGACTCAACACCATCCTGGATGAGACCGATGACGGTGGTGTCGTCTGCAAATAGTGTTAATTTTATCAGCATTTTTAAAATTTAGTCTCAGTTTTAGTTCAATCTCAATCACGCTTGTATATTAAATAAATAATCATTCATTCAACTTTAAAAGCTCCTCCTAAATTCCGGACATGGATTAATCATGACACGATGTCCCACACCAGATCAGTCTCAGGAGATGAAGAACTTGGTCATCTGTGGGTTGCTGTCCTAATGCACGATGTCTGACATCAGACAGCCCACCGCACGCCACTGAAAACAGGTGCCGACACATTTTACAGTGTGTCTTGTAAACATCTCCAACGCTGTCCAAGGACGAAAGTGTTTCTGCTTTTTAGGACGTGGTGGAGTATCGGGTGCAGAGGACATTTTATAAAGGTGCAGGTGTTGTGAGCAGCGCCGGTATGTGCTGTCTGTCTCTAGGCAACCGTGACAGCCACACATTGGCAATGACAGCGAGCAGCACTCAGAATACGGGACAAGAGACGTCCCGTACGGGGCAATCCAATTTAGATAAAAATACGGGACGTCCCGGCTTATACCGGACAGTTGGCAACCCTACACACATTTCTACCAACAGGCTACTATTGCTACATGCTAGAAAGCTAGTAAGTTAGCCAGCATTAGTTTGCGGCCGCCGGTTTAACGTTATTGTTGGAACATTACAGCTGTTGGTTTAATGTTACGTTATAAACCACCACGATGTGTTTGTGGTGAACTGCGACGTGTCTCTGCAGGATTTTTTTGTGTTTTTTCCAGCTACCTTGTGCCCACATTCCTTCCCTTCACTAAAATCAAGTATAAGGTTTTTCTCCACGTCAATGTAGCGAAAATAGGTCCATATATCACGTCTTGTCTTTTTTTTTTGTCTTTTTTTCTTTTAACCTTTCGCCATGAATCCACCTCCTGTCTGTCATCTGGAGATATGATGTGTGTCTTTGCATCTCCACCAGGTTACACCGACTCATCAGCACCTGGAGGGATGAATGAGTTTTCTATTCTTCTCTCATTTGTTAGATCATTACACTGTGACACATAGATGATTCACAGCAGACATTTACTTATTAATAACCATCCGCTCCTCTTTCTGGACGTCCACCTACAACGTTTCATCACCACTTCTTGTTTGTCTACTTTCTTTTTTATGTCCGTTTTTGAGTTTTTGCCATTTTTTGTTTGTCTTTTTTTTGCTGGTGTTCCATCAGGATTCCTGTTTCTGCTTTTCCCAGAGCTCATCTATTGGTTGTTGATCGTGTTTCGTCACTGCGATAATATCTAACATGTTTGATATTGTCGCAGACCCAAGACCAGGGAAAGATTGACATGAAACAGCGCCGATTACCAGCTTAAACCTAAAGATGGAGATAACGGGAGCGCTGGCATTCTAGTAAGACTCCTAAGATTTCCTAAAGACTTCAGGTTTTACTCTGGGACTGTGAAAATTGTTTGATGGGAGCCCAGTCCATGAAAATGCATTGTGATTTAGTCCCAGTTATTGTTTATTAATGGGGGTTTTAGTCTTTTCTAGTTTTCATCCGATAAAAAAATGTGCGTTGACGAAAATATTTGTGTTTAGTTTTTGTTAACAAAATTAACACTATCTGCAAACTTCAGGAGCTTCACAGAGGGGTCCATGGAGGTGCTGTCATTGGTGTAGAGCAGGGTTCTCACATTCTGTCCTACGAGGGCCGCAATTCAGCAGGTTTTCCATGTATCCCTGCTTCAACACACTTCAAATTTATTAGTCATTGTGCAGAACTTGATTGGCTGTTAGATCCATTTAATTTAATTCATGTGTGTCGAAGCAGGGATTTACATGGAAAACCTGCTGGATTGCGGCCCTCGTAGGACCGAATTGGAGAACCCTGGTGTAGAGGGAGAAGAGCAGTGGAGAGAGGACACATCCCTGGGGAGCACCTGATGTCTTAGGTGAACTGCTCTAGCTGCACCTGCTGGCTTCTGTCAGTAAGGAAGCTGAGGATCCACCTATAGAGGGCAGGTAGCACAGTCAGCTGGGACAATATCTCACCTGGTTGCCCAGTAGGTGAACTGCAGGGGGTCCAGCAGGTTCCTGTGAGGGACTTCAGGAGTCCAAACACCAGGCATTCAGAGGACTTCATAACTACAGATGTCAGAGCCTGTAGTCATTCAGTCCTGTGGTGGGGTTTTCTTGGGGACCAGGATGATGGTGGAGCACTTTGAGCAGGAGGGGACTTCACTTAGCTCCAGAAGGAGAGTTGGGGAGAGAGCGGGCGTTGGCTAGGTCAATTGCTGAGAGCGCTAGCGGAAACCCCTTTGCCTGAGCTTCACAAGAGCGCCCGCTCGCCTACCCCATCTCTCCACAGTCCATAGAGTGCCACTGCCCCCACCAGCTAACAGTTCTAAAACACCTTTCGAGTCTGAGTGGAAGGGCTGCGACGTGTCCAGTGAGCTGTCTGATGTTTAGAAGCTTACCCCTGCTGAAAGTGATGAGTTTCGGGCGTGCAGACACACAAAAAAAACAGCAAAAGATGCACACAGAACTAGAGAGCGCGGTACTGAGGCCGTCAGAACTCCTGCCGACTGTAGTCTAGATACTGTACCATCCGCAAGATGAAAGTCAAAAAGAAAAGGTTCGACCTGGTGATTACAGTCTGGGTGGAGCGTCGATGGAGAGATCTTTGGATCTTCTCAGAGAAACTGGCTAGTTGATCGAAGCACTCTTATAGGGCTGAAGATGATGATGGAGTGTTAATGATGAAGGATTTCTTTTTAACACTGTATGGTTGTGTGTTTTCAGAGATCGTTCATGAGGATGTGAGGATGAGCTCAGATGGAGAAAGTGATATGGTTTCCTCTTCAGACAACGTTCAGAGTCCAGTTAGAGTCAGACTGAGGAACAAGAAGATCTCTACTGAGGTAATGCACACAGGAAACCACCGAAAGGAAGGAAGCAATGAAAATAGAGATAATAAAAAAATGTACGGAGGATATGTCCCCAGTATGTCCTTAATATGTCCCCGATATGTCCTTGGTATGTTCTCAATATTTCCCCTGTATGTCCCTGGTATGTCCCTGATATGTCCTTTGTATGTCCCCGATATGTCCCTGGTATGACCCCATATGTCCCCGGTATGTCCCCAATATGTCCCTGGTATGTCCTCGATATGTCCTCCGTATGTCCCTGGTATGTCCTCGATATGTCCCCGTTATATCCATCCTCCCTCTATCTGTCCAGGGTGGAGGTCCGTATCTAACGTCATAATCTCCATGTGGTTTTCAGGACATAAATAAACGTCTGTCACTACCAGCTGACATTCGTCTTCCAGATGATTACCTGGAGAAGTTTAATGTCATTGGTCCGGCCCTGTTTGAGCAGCCAATCAGCAGGCGGCTGCGCCGAGTGTCTCTGGTAAGTTCGCTCACGTCTCTGATGCTGCTGACTTGCCGATGTTGTGGGACCTCATTAACTCTCCGTCTCCATGTGCAGTCGGAGATTGGTTTTGGGAAACTAGAGACATACGTCAAGCTGGACAAACTGGGAGAGGTAAGGTCACACCTGGCTGCCCAGGTTAAACATGAGACCTGAACTACTAAGTTCAAGAAAGTTTTATACAAAAATAAAACATTAACAAACCTACAAGTTCATTAGGCGGTGGGCCAAGGGAAGATTTTATGTATTTGGACGATCCCCACCAAGAAGAACCTCATTTTTTGTTAACAGCATCTTCATTTTTCATCAGTTGAAACAGAAATTGTTGGCACTCTTAACGCTTGCACTTTTTGTGTTTATCGGCAACTTCATCAGAGTTGCTGGTACCGGCAAACCAAGCGGTCAGCTTTGCTCATGCATGACGTAGTAGTAGTTATTGTCCAATGACACTCCTCTTAACTTGCCTTGGGGTGGGGGGTGGCTTGTAACCCACTATTAACAAATGTGGGGTTTTTCTTGCTGGCTTTTAAGCTAGTGCTTTCCTTGTTGATCTCATCAGCCTGTTAAGGATCACACTATAAACACTTCTGAACTGAAACAAATTTGCAAATCACTTTAAGAGGTAAAATCAGGGTTTCGAATTACGGGGGAGCTTGGCTCCCCCAAAAGGCAAAGGAGCTCCCCTAAAGAGATTCAGCTGATACTTTAAGGGGGAGCCCTAAAAATCTTCCAAACGATGCGGATGATCCTTCAGCACCATGGACAGCAGCATTGTTTGTTTGTTGTGTGCTGTGAGCGTCCACACAACCACCTGATGTGCTTCTTTTTGTGGTTAAAGATCTCCGTTGCAGTTTCTGAGTAAACAAGCTGCATACTGTAGTTTTTTAAATAGTAGCCATATTTTTGACCGCACTACTGTCAGGTCTATCCAGAGGGAGGCCGGACACAAGTGCAGGTACCAGTTTAAAGGGTTTAATTCAATTACTATAAATAAGGATGACAGGTAGATTACGAGCAGGAGTATAAGTACAACACATTGTAGCAGTCCTTGGAGGGAGAATATATAGGAGGCTGACCGGGTGCACACTGATGATGATGATGATGTGGAGCAGGTGTGGTCCAAGATGGTTGGTGCAGAGGGCTCCTGGGTATTGTAGTGCTGTAATTCCGAATTAATACTCAGGAGACCTGGAGCGCACCCGTGAGGAGGGAACAGGCATGAAAGTTAAATGCACTAACATAAATGTGACGTGTGAAGTGCACGTGCGAAAATAAGGCTCCTCCGAAAGCCCCCGTGTAATTTGAGCCCTGGGTAAAATGAATTGCTATACAAAGTTCACTATTAAGCTTCTTTTTTTTTTTTTACCCTGTCCTGTCCAGCGTCCTAACATACAGAACGGTGGTCTGTGTGCCATATTTTGCCCCACAGATTTGCTCTACCAAAGGAGACGTGTTCTATGAATGGCTTTCCTCGATGTTTAAAATATTTTTATTATTTTTATTATAATCTTATTTTCTTTGGTCTTGATATGTCAGTGCCAAACCTGAAAGGGAGATAGAGGAGGAGAGAACAAGAGAAAAGGACGGAATTGAAATGTGTAAATGAAAGTTGTTTAGGCCACCTGAATCACATCAGTATTCACAAAAACAAAATAAACTACCACAGTACTGCATGATAAATAAGGACACACAAACATCAGCAAGATCTAGTAAAAGAAAAAAGAGTGCTACTGGGGTGTAAAAGATGGTATTCCTCTGGTGCTCTTCAGTTATGGGATCAAGTTGAATTCACGAAAAGATTGCTGAGGCACTCAAGAAGGTAGAAAATAAAAAGCCTTTATTATTTCATGGCTAATCTATAAAAAAATATCCACACCAGCCTAAAGGGCCTTCGTCAGGGCAAGTGGCAAATGTTTGTCTGGCAGCTTAATTCCTGTATAGTAAATCACCAACAGCTGCTCTGTGTGGGCAGGTAGATGGTCACATGGTACCCGTGACCTGCCAATAACAGTCAGAAATTTGTTAGAAACAGGTTAACATAGCATAATATAACAAGATTTAACAGATATATATATACATCAATAATCTAGTACAAAATAGATATGTCATTACTTCTTTAGGAACCACAGATAAATCAGTTATATTGTCAGACTATTACAAAAAAGGAGAAAAATCCAGTTCCCCATTCAAACATGGGTACTGTGTTGCTTTTAGTGTGTAGATCCAATATGTCTCTCTTTGTAAGAGTTTTTAAGTCTGTCTCCACCTCTAATTGAGTTTACTATATGCTCTATTCCAGATACCTTCAATGAATTGCAATTACCATGGTTGACATCAAGTGAACAGCCAAAGGATATTGTGGGTTTCCGGTTCTAATTGCATGTTTATGTTCAGCCAACCTTGCTTTTAATTTGTACTTTGTTCTTCCGATGTAGAAGCAACCACATGGACATTCTAGTCTGTGTACTACATATAAAGTATTGCAATTGATAAATGATTTAATATCAAACTTACGACTGGATGATACGTCTGTGAAATAGTTATTATTGATCATGTTGCTACAGTGATTACAATGTCTGCACTGGTAACATTTAATGGTAGGAAGCCAAGTTTTTTGTTTTAAAGGAGCAAGGTGACTTTTAACCAGTTTATCCTTTAAGGTCTGGGCTTTTCTGAAACTGATCGTTGGACAGTCTGGAAGAGCTTCTCCAAGGGTACTGTCACTTTTCATTATATCCCAATTTCTTGTGACAATTTGGTTAATTTGGTTAGCTTCATTGCTGTATTGTGTCACAAAGTAAACTTGATTAGAGTTCAATTGATCTTTTTGTTTAGGGACCAGCGGCTGTTCTCTAGGGAGACTTTTAGCTTTATTTAAAGCTTTGAGTATAGTTTGTGGTTTATAACCTCTCTTTTTTAATCTTTGGCTCATGTCTTGTGTGTTGCTTTTAAGCTCTTCTTCTGTGTCACATATACGTTTCAGCCTCTGAAACTGACCAAACAGAATGTTATCTATTAGCCAGGGAGGACTGAAGCCATCTGCTCTGAGAATAGTATGCAATCTGTCGGTTTCCTAAAAATAGAAGTGTGCAAATCTCCGTTGATATCTTTGGAGATTTTAAGATCTAGGAAGTTAATTGCAGATGAGGAGAAATCTAAGCTGAGCTTTAGATTCTTATTAGTATTGTTCAGATATGTATGAAATTGATGTAATTTGGCTTCTGACCCAGACCAAAGTAGGATGATGTCATCAATATATCTACCCCACCATATAATATTGTTTAGATGGGTATTAAGGTCAGAGTAAATACATTTTTCTTCCCATGCTCCCATGAACAGGTTGGAATAATTAGGTGCGAAACAAGCACCCATTGCTGTAGCTTTTTTCTGTCTGAAGAATTGATTCTGGAACAAAAACACATTGTTATGTAGGGTCCATTCTGCCAGTAGAAGTGTGAAAGCAGAAAGGGGGCATCTGCTCTGGATGTCTCTTTTCCAAGTAGTATGATATAGTCCCTCTTTGTGATCAATATTAGTATAAAGTGCTTCAACATCCATTGTGGCCAGAATAGAAGATCCAATGTTCTTTATGTCCTTGATTTTATTTAATACACGAGGGCTGTCCTCAATTAAGGATGGCAGTTCTAAGACAAAGGGCTTAATGAAAAAGTCAACAAATTGAGATGCTGGTTCTGTAATCGATTCGTTGCCACTGAGGATCGGTCTTCCAGGTGGGTTCTCCAAGTTTTTGTGTATTTTTGGAAGCATGTAGAATGAGGTCTTGGGCAATTACAGACCAAGAAGTCATGTTCTTTTTGTGAAATCCATTCTTAATTTCTTGCATGTCTAAGTATTTCCATAAGTTCAGTCTTCATTTGTTCTATTGGGTTAGATGATAAAGAATTATAATACTGACCGTTCTTTAACTCTCTCATGGCCTCTGTGATGTATAGGTATCTGCCCCAAACCACTACAGCTCCACCCTTATCAGCTCTTTTAGTAAGGATGTTCTCATTAGCTGACAGCCATTTAAATGCCTGTTTCTTCTTTTGTCAGGTTATTTTCCACCTTTCTCTTGGATGCAAAGAGTTGGTCAACTTTGTATGTCACTTTTTATAGAAAGTATTAAGGGTGTGATTACAGACGTTTGGTGTAAAGGTGGACTTAGGCCTGAATGATGTTCTAATGTTTCTTGCTGCACATAAGAGCTAGATGCGGCTTGGCTGGGAGTAGTATGGTACCAAACTTTCAGCTGAAGGTTGCGATGGAACAATTCAACTGGAATGCTGGTCCCCCTCTCAAAAAAGGGGACTGGAGGGTGTGCTTCAACTACAGGGGGATCACACTCCTCAGCCTCCTTGGTAAGGTATATTCTGGGGTGCTGGAGAGGAGGGTTCATCAGATAGTCAAACCTCAAATTGAGGAGGAGCAATGTGGTTTTCGTCCTGTTTGTGGAACAGTGGACCAGCTCTACACCCTCCTCAGGGTCTTTGAGGGGGCATGGGAGTTTGCTCACCCAGTCTACATGTGCTTTGTGGACTTGGAGAAGGCATTCGACCGTGTCCCCCGGGGACTCCTGTGGGGGGTACTCCG
>JBAMHW010000015.1:17757-31874 GCA_037177495.1 Rhadinocentrus ornatus | reverse complement strand
ATGTTCATGTCTCCCATGACAATTAGTGGTGAGCCATCATCAGGAATGTCAGAGAGAATCATGTCCATTTCAGAGACTAACTCATCAATACTGCCTCCAGGCGGTGGTAAATGACAAGAATGGATGCAGTGATGGGTTTACGGACCTTTCCTGCGGGATACTCAAGTGATGAGCAGTTGGTTGTAGGACGGAGAGAGGTAAAGTTCCATTTTTTAGAAATAAGGATTCCCGTACCACCTCCTTGTCCAGCAGAGCCAGGTGTTTGGGAAATTCTGCATTGACAGAAAGGGCAGCTGGGGTAGCTGGGTTTTCTGGACGGATCCAGGTCTCAGTCAGGGCTAGGACCTTAATGTCGGAGAGGTTTATCAATGAGCTGATGAATTCTGTTTTGTTAACTGTTGACTGACAATTCCAGAGACCAAAGGTAACAGAGGATGTGGCTGATGTGTGTGCCATTGGAAAGAACAGGTTTTGCAGATTGTGGTGTCTACGGGTGACACATCTTGGTCTGAACCCGTGTCTGACAGGGATGGGTTTGAAGCACATTATGCGTTGATTTGGTTGTGAGGCAGTTAAAGCTCGTGCCCTAGCTCGGTGGACTCGCGCAGGTAGACTCGCAGGTCTTTACCCTATGTGGTATTCCTGGAGACGTCATTCCCCTGCAGCATCTCGAAGCTGAGAAACCAGACAGTATAACTTTATTTCCCAGCCTGGAGCTCCACGTTATGCTGCATTTTGCTTTGCAGGATCATGTCATATGCCAGCAACTGAATATCAACACACTGCGCATTATGAACGTGCCCCATGGCTGATTTAGCAAAGAAACTGGGCAAGTTCAACAGTGGTCAGGGTCAGTGGTCCCATTAGGTAGAGGTCAGGGTGGATAGATTGCAGAACTTAAATTACACTTTTTTTTTTTCAGCAAGCCTTATTTCCAGCCACTCCATGTACACCCATTGTTCCATGTGGTTAATCAGCGGGATGTTTTTAGCCTGGATGTTATGTTTGTAGTATTTCCATTGACTGAACGCTAACTTTCTGGTCATCATTACAGGTGTGTTACCTGCTGGAAGTGGTTAGGTAAAGTAAATGTGGGTTAATTCCTTTAGTTTGACTCTTGTTCACGCACTCACTATTAAAACAAAACAGACAACTTATTCGGTTTTACTTACAACTTGTGGGTCAGGATCAGAAACATGGTCCTTGATAGTAGGAACAGACCCTCCTTTCAGCAAAAGCCTGGTTGTTGTACTGGCCCTTATTCATCCAGCAGTCTTTGGTGAAGCACCGGTCACAAATACAAACATAGCTTTCCCTCACAGCCGAAGAAGCATGTTGATATTGAAACCGTTGCGGTGTCCACCATGGTATCTTACACCTTACACCTTTCTTCTGGTGAATACAAGCTGGAAATGGATGACCAGTAACGGAGTCCCCCACCCACACCCACCCCCGCTGACAGGTTGCCCAACCAATGATGGTTTTCAATGGTTTTATTGTGGTTTTTTTTTTATTATTTTCTTCAACATTTAGAATTTAATATAGCCTATACAAAAATATAAAGAACTTAATCTTTTACATGATTGACTGATGTCTCGTGACATTTAAGTAACAGTGATAAAAAGGCGCGTTTTTATGCTAGGCTACTGGAGCAAGGGAATACAGTGTTTGAAAAATGACTAAACAGTTATCTTTGAGCCATTAAAAAAACAACAACACATGTACAGACTGAAGGAAATTCAGACCAGGATCTCAAGGATGTTGATCATCAATCTTATTGACACAGGGAGCAACGTCCTCACCGTCATTTTAGGAGACATCGGCGATAAAAAGTAAGCACGATTTAAAAGAGAATGGAACTGTGTTCTCAACAGCCAGATATCAGTTAAACCGCTGATTTAAAGAGGACCCATACGGGGTAATGAGAGCATCTGCGTTGTATGCACCTGGATATGCTACTTTTGGCAACAAGTACTTTTTTAAAGGCTCTGTGTGACTTAGATGGGATTGAAATAGCTGACGCGAACACACTGTATTTACTCAGCGTATGCGAAGGGAAACAGATCGGGAGAAGTTCTCAACACTGATGGAAATACTGGACAGCTGCCCTTCAGACAATTTTCCCAGCAGTCTGTTGAGGGCCATCATAACGCTCCCTTTAACCTCCTGCAGCGTTGAGGGACTTTTATCTGCAACAAACAGGATCCAGACGTGCCTGAGATCATCCATGCTGACTGGACGCCTCAAAAACTTGACAGTTTTGCCATTTGATAAAGAAATGATTGAGAGATTGGATTGTGATGACATAATCAACGTCTTTAACTCAAAGAACAGAACACTCCGCCTAGTGTAAAAGCTGCCGGTAAGTTAGTGGATTTATTTAATATTCTTATTGCCCGCAGTGGCATGTTATGAACGTGGTTGTGTAAGTAATTTACAAACTTCAGCTTATTTGATTTGTCCAGCATTTAATTTCAATAGCCGTGCTATATTAGGTTGATGTGCACGGACTGTTCAAGATGCCAAACAGGAGCAGAGCAGCTCTCTGTCGGTCACTTTAGTTTCAGTGTGTGTGAAGTTATGTTCCATAAGCTTCGTAAACACAGAAAAACATGTTTCCCGTTGAATAGCAGCCAAGCAATTAAGCTTAATCAAGTACAAAATGCGATCGCTCTCGTTCTCTCCCTCTTCATCCCTTTCTGGTTTTAACAGTAAAATTTAACAGAGGTCCAGTTGTGAAGTGTAGATCTGTACTGTATGATATCTATAGGTATAGAACTTATTCATATCATAGATTAATTTACAGTAGCTCAACAGATTTTATTATATCATAAAATCTAAATTATTAAATCATAAATCATTCAAAATTATATCATAAATATATCATAAAAATGTAAACACACACACACACACACACACAAATGATCAGCTTTAAAAGTAAATTAGGCCCATCCTGATTTTTCCAGGCCTACCATTTAGCTAAGTTCTGGCTTTGCTACTGACTGACTGAATGCTGCTGAACATGGTGATGAAATAAACGGAAAGAATCACCTGTGTCACGCAGAAAATTTCATGTAGTCAATGAATAAAGACACAATACCAGCAAATTTATGCAATTCTTTTAAGAAACATTTCCTAAGCTTTCAGGTAAAATAAAAAATTATGTGAAAGTGGACTAGTTTTAGGACTCCACCTTAGAGTCGCAGGTAGGTGTTTTCAGGGGAGCCAAGCTTCTGTATGCTCCCCTGTCATTCACAGATGAGATGATTTGAATGTTTATTTGTTGTAATCATGTATTCATATGACATCCACTTTATGGACAAAGACGAGCATTCTTCAGCATCCACTTTAGTTTATCTACACATGCATATGCATATACGGTACCTGCAGGAGTAGGTTGGTGCAGGAGCACCAACAGCAGAAACTCACAAGAGTGAACTTCATCTTTTATTCAGTGATATATTTATTTATTTGAAATAAATTTGATTTGAATCTGTGTGTTTAAACCTCCACTGCTACATTTCAGACTCCTCTATTTGTTTTCTAGTGGTTATCATTTACAACTGCAGTGACCGTTTTCCCGAAATTAAAGCAATGACTTTAAACTTTGTCATAAAAGATATAAATTGCAATCATAGCTGCAAAAAAAGACAAAAGTTGCAACAAACTGGGTGTGAATTGGACAAATGAAATGGGACACTGTGCAGTTAAAACATATGGAAGTCATTATAGCATAGCACTGCACTGAAAACCTCATGAACCTCTGTTCCTTCTCCCAGAGCTCACATCATGTCTGTCCCCTCGGGTCCTCATGTTCTCCTGGAACACTACCGAATCTCTATCTATGCCCCTGCATGATAGCGTTGAAAATAAAAACGAGCAGAGAGAGGAAAAGAAGGGGAGAGGGTTTCTGATGAAAACCCAGTGACAGCAGCTTTAATCACAAGAGTGAAGGCATTTGTTCTGTCAGCAGAAAAGAGATTGTCACTGAGAAAACGTGTTTTAAAAAACAGGCTGCCGTCGGGGAAGGGTGAATGTTGACAAGTATTAACGTGGAAAACGTAAATAAGAATCCAGGTTAACACACAGGCTGCATGGATAGTTTCTTATGCTAGGAATCCTCCCTCTCTTCTTCTTGTGATTTAGACACAATAGTTGGCAGTTGGTTGAACATGATAGAAGGAGGGTGACCTTTTGGGTTGTGTCACTCTTTCTCACGTACACAGAGAAAACATGGAGAGGAAGAGGAGCAGAACCTTGTGTAGTAGCAGTAAAGATGAAGTTAAATGCAAGGTTAAAGGATTTTCGGAAACAAATTAGAAACAATAAGAACCTCAACCACTAAAATATGTTTTGTCATTGTGAAACAAAACTTCCATGTAAAATCCATTCAGCTAAATAAGGTGGCCAGTCTGCTGCCAGCATGTAGCATCAGTACGAAAAGTAGCTTTGGTCCTACATTCCTGCAGAGTGGGACGCTGACTGGCGGCTGGAGGTCTTGAAGTGATGCAACGCTGATGAAACACACAATTTATTTATTCTGACACAATGCTTTTTTAAATTGTTGTCTCAATTTCTGTCTGATGGTTTTTATTTCCCGCAACTCCTTGTCCACCTGGTTAATAGCGGTGATTGTGTCCCTCTGCACAGCCTTCCCAGCTGGAGCACCGCCCACCGGAGCACCCAGCAACTATAAAGAAATATTATTTCTACTAAATAAACTGCCACCATCTCAGATGTATCTGTACATTTTTATTTTAATAATTAAAACACATTCATTCTCTGCCGCTTATCCGGAGTCAGGTCGCGGAGGCAGCCGCCTAAGCAGGGAAACCCAGACTTCCCTCTCCCCGGCCACATTCACCAGGGTCCCCCAGACTGTGCTTCCTCATCGGAAGACGTGTTGGTGGGATTGAAAAGGTCTTCAAAGTATTCCCTACACCGCCTCACAATATCCTAAGTCGAGGTCAGCATCCCCCCATCCACACTGTACACAGTGTTGACGGAGCACTGCTTTCCCCTCCTGAGCCGCCAGATGGTGGACCAGAATCTCCTCAAAGCCATCCGGAAGTCTGTTTAGCCCGCCGATACTATTCAGCTGCCTCTGGAGTCCCACAGGACAAAAAGGCCCGATAGGACTTCTTTTTCAGCTTTACGGCATCCCTTACTGCTGGTGTCCACCAATGAGTTCAGGGGTTACCGTCACGACAGGAACCAACAACTTTGCGGCCACAGCTGCTCTATCTCAACAACAGAGGCACGGAAAACAGCCCACTCGGACTTAATGTCCCCCGCCTCACCCGGGACATGGTTGAAGCTCTGCCGGAGAGTTGAAACTCTTTCTGACAGGGGACTCCGCCAGACATTCCCAGCAGACCCTTACAACACGCTTGGGGCTGCCAGGCCTGACCAGCATCCTCCCCCACCATCTGAGCCAACCCACCACCAGGTTGACAGTTGACAGCTCCGCCCCTCTCTTCCCCCGGGTGTCAAAGACATGCGGCCACAAGTCCGACGATACGACTACAAAGTTGATCATCAAACTGCGGCCTAGAGTGTCCCGGTGCCAGGTGCACATGTGGACATTCTTATGCCTGAACAAGGTGTTCGTTATGGACAAATCATGACGAGCACAGAAGTCCAACAACAAAACACCATCGGATTTAGATCAGGGGGGGCATTCCTCCCAATCACGCCCCTCTATATCTCGTCATTGCCCACGTGAGCCCACGTGAGCATTGAAGTCCCCCAGCAGAATGAGGTAGTCCCCAGAAGGACTGCTCTTCAACACCCCCTCCAAGGACTCCAAAAAGGGTGGGTACTCTGAACTGCCATTTGGTGCATAAGCACAAACAACAGTCAGGAGCCATCCCCCCACCTGAAGGCGGAGGGAGGCTACCCTTTTGTCCACCAGGGTAAACCCCAACAAACAGATGCCAAGTCGGGGGGCAATGAGCCTGCCCACACCAGCTCGGCGCCTCTCACCGGGAGCACCTCCAGAATTGAGGAGGGTCCAGCCCCTCTCAAGGACAGTGATTCCAGAGTCTAAACCGTGTGTTGAGGTGAGTCCAACTATATCTAGCCGGAACCGCTCAACCTCGCGCACCAGCTCAGGCTCCTTTCCCGCCAGAGAGGTAACATTCCTAGAGCTAGCTTCTGCAGTCGCAGATCAGATCAACAGGGTCCCCACCTCTGGCAGCCACCCAGCTCACACTGCACCCGACCCCTATGGACCCTCCTGCAAGTGGTGAGCCCACGGGAGGGGGGGCCCATGTCACCTTTTCGGGCTAAGTCCAACCGAGCCCCATGAGCAAAGACCTAGCCCCCAAGCACTCGCCTCCGTGCCCCAACTCCTGGCCTGGCTCCAGAGGGGTACCCTACCAGGGGCATGAAGCCCCCGACAACATAGCCACAGAATGCGCAAACTCCTCCACCACGGTAAGGTGGCGGCTCAGGGAGGAGATAAAAAATAAACAATATTAAATTAAAACAAATGACTAAATTACCGGCATCAGCACTGTCATTTAGCAGACACTTTTCTCCAAAGCGATTTCCCCCTGTGGGATTTGTACTTCGGTCTTCCACATAAAAGGTGCATGCTCTACCAACTGAGATATCCAGCTGTACATTCCGATGCCTCTGGCATGTCTTCCCTTCTAACACTGCAATGACAGCATCTGCCATCTGCTGCCACTATTCTGCCTTTCTGACACCAGCAATGTCCACGCCGTTCCCACCAGTTACAAATTTTTTTACGTTTTTTAACGTGGTCCATCGGGATCTCTGTCTCACACCCGAAAAATTCCACTTCTTCCCTCTTTTTTCCTCCTTAGCCATCATGGAAATGATGTGATGAATATGTATTAAAGGCGTCCACCTGACCATGTGTATAGAAGGCGTTCTCTCACCTGCGCCCGCTTTAGAGTTGATTCTGATTTATGAACGGAAACAGGTGTAGGGTGTGAGTTGCGCTCGCTTTGATAAATCTGATAGTAGACGTGCGCAGCATTTCCTTACTGCGCCGCAGATGCCACCTGTAGTTTGCTTTGCTATGCTCAGTTTTGGTTAATGAGGCCCCAGATCTCCTTGTGCTTGTATGGGTTCTCTAAGGGTTCCCTTGGTTTCCTGCACAGCCCAAACTCATTCATGTTACGTTAACAGGTGGCTCATAGATAGAATAAAAACCAGTCCACAAGCAACTTGACTCCTGCCCAATGATGTCTTCGACCATAACCAGGAAAGTATAAAAGATGTTAAGTGTGTTAATAGGAATTTTTGGCCATTCCTCCAGAAGCACATTTGTGAGGTCGGACACTGATGCTGAACCAGAAGGCCTGGCTCTCAGCCGCCGCTCTAATTCATCCCAAAGACGTTCTATCAGGTTGAGGTCAGTATTGTGCAGGCCAGTCACGTTCATCCATACCAAACTCTTCATCCATGTCTTTATGGACCTAGTTTTTCGCAGTTTATGGACCTGATTTATCTTCTTCTTCATGGATGATGTCTGTGACCCCATGATGTATTTCTGACAGTTTTTTCACAGCTGTGGTTCGTAAATTCAAAATGAAGAAACCGTGATCATAAAGGACATTTTGTTTTTGTGTATTTATTATTGAAGTTGTAACTTTTTAAATAATGTTCTCACAGACAAAATACTTAAACATTTTACAGATTTGTATTTATGCACAACTTTAGATATACATGCACGGATGTGTACTGTGTAATTCTATCTGACAGCTATCTTACACCATACTGAGCAGCCCTTTTACTCTTCTTCTTTGATTCAACAATGCATGAATTATTATATGAATAATGGGAAACTTTTCCTCTCCACCTTTACAATGTGTAGCACAGCATGGAGGATTGAAACAAAATGAAGGTTTAATGTTATCATTTGGTTTCCTTTGCTAGTGTCATGCCTGCTCCCTCCTCGCGGGTGCGCTCCAAGTCACCTGAGGTACTAATCCTACAATACTCTGCTCCAGCCGTCTTGGACCACACCTGCTCCAGATCATCATCATCAGTGTGCACCTGGTCAGCCTCCTATATATACCTCCTCCACAGAACACTACCTTGTGCAGTTTTAAGGATCCTGCGAGTGACTTACCAGTCATCCTCATTACTAGAACCTAAATAAAAACCATTTTCTTTGCTTGTGTCCGGCTTACCTTTGGATTAACCTGACAGAATACTACACCAACCATGGACACAGCAAGTTTTCCACCTCCCGAGGAGGGACCCTCCTCAGCGACGGTAACCAGTCCCAATCCATCTACTATTCTCACTCAGCTGACTGCCATAGCCACGGCCTTGGAACAAAGAGTGTCTAGACAGGAGACCACAATGGCAGATCTGCTGAGACACCTACAGACCCAGCCTCACCTGCAGCCACCACTCTCCACCACTGGCCATGGAAAATGCGTCTCATTCTTCAGGGAGGGTTTCCACAGCACCTGCCAGTCGGTCCACCTCCTCCCCGGTAAAGCTCCCTGAGGTTTATCACGGTGACGCATCGGGTTGCGCCGGGTTTCTCCTACAGTGTGGCCTCTTCTTCTCCTACCATCCGGAGCTTTCCGGAGGGAGTGAGGATCGCGACAATCATCTCCCTCCTGGGAGGAAGAGCACGAGAATGGGCCACTGCAGTCTGGAGTCGAGGAGGGGATACACTCACGGTATATGTATGTTTTGTAACCCTTTTTCATGCTGTCTTTGACAATCCTCCAGAGGGCTGAGAAGGGGGAGAACGACTTCTTTGTTTACAGCAGGGGAGCCGCTCGGTTGCTGAATATGTCTTGGATTTTTGGACCGTGGCGGCTGCAAGCGGGTATAACGAGCCGCTTTAATCTGTGCTTTCCTTCGGGGGCTCAAGGAGGAGATAAAAATTGAATTAGCGTGTCGAGATGACACACTGTCACTAGACGCTCTGATCTCCTTGACCATCAGACTCGACAATCTCCACCGAGAGAGGCGCGGCCCGGGTATCTGTCCTCCTGCCCGATAAGAGCAGCCCATGCAGCTGGAACTGTCCCCATGTCCCTGGGGCCAGAAGGGATAAAGGGTGAGTGTTACTCCTCCCACATACAGCTCTGAACAGTTTGTTGTTCCTGTAGAAGTGCATTCTGGTAACAGGAGTCTCTCTATCTCAGCCTTAGTCGACTCGGGGGCGGCCGGCAACCTCGTCTCCCCTGTGCTGGCTCGACAACTCCATCTTCCTCTTCACCCGCTTCCCGCTCTAATTGCTGTTTGTGCAATCGACGGACGACCCATCAGCGAAGGCTCAGTCAACCACTTTATCGGTCCCATTGAGTTACGGCTGGGGGCTCATCGGGAGCAGCTCTCCTTCTTTGTGCTTCCCCGATTTCGCCATCCCATGGTTCTGGGTTTACCCTGGCTGGTGGCGAATGGGCCCAACATCCACTGGAAGTACAGAGTGGTGAGATTTCCCTCCTGGTCACCAGACCTCACGCCCCGGAACTGCAGTGTGCTTCCACCTCTGTTAAGAGCCCTTCCACGACAGCAGATCCCTTTATTCCGGTAGTCTATCGGGACCTGGCAGCGGTCTTCAGCAGAACCAGAGCCACGCAATTGCCACCGCATCGCTCATGAGATTGTGCCATCGACCTTCTGCCCGGCACTTCTTCCCCTCGGAGCCGGATCTATCCCCTCACGCAGGTAGAGCGTGCCCAGTGCCCTGGACCAACTTCGGGGTGCAACTGTCTTCACCAAGCTAGATCTTCACAGTGCATATGCCCTTGTGCGCATCAGAGAGGGGGATAAATGGAAAACAGCTTTTAGCAATCACGCAGGTCACTTTGAGTACTGTGTCATGCCCTACGGGCTGGCTAATGCCCCTGCAGTCTTCCAAAGCATGATTAATGACACCTTACGGGACATGCTGAGTAAATATGTCGTTGCCTACATTGACGACATCCTGATCTACTCTAAAACCAGGTCACAGCATGTCCAACATGTTAGACATGTTCTAAAGCGGCTGCTGGAACATCATCTTTATGTAAAGGCAGAAATGTGTGTGTTTCACCAAGCCACCATCTCTTTCCAGGGATACATCATAAGTCCTAACGGGGTTAGGATGGATGAAGTAAAGGTACACGCTGTTACCTCATGGCCACTTCCTAGGACCGTGAAAGACCTCCAACGATTCCTTGGGTTCCATGGGTTCAGCACCGTTGTATCACCTCTCACAGCGCTGCTCCAAGGCAAACCGAGAATCCTGGCATGGACACAGGCAACTAAGGATGCTTTCGAGGAGCTCAAGCATCGCTTTACTACTGCGCCTATCCTGCGTCTTCCTGATGGCTGCTGGCCGTGAAACTGGAGAAGAGGCACTGGCTCGAGGGAGCGATCCATCCATTTCAATTCCTAACGGATCATCGCAACCTGGAATACCTCCGTACAGCCAAACGGATGAACCCATGTCAGGCAAGGTGGGTGTTATTCTTCTCACGTTTTCACTTCTCCATCTCCTACAGACCAGGAAGATGCAATACAATGGCAGACGCATTGTCACGTGGCGACGGACATGCTATGGAAGCTAGGGAGCCGGCACCCATTCTGCCTTCCTCAGTTTTTATCAACCCCATCATCTGGGATCTGGACACGGACATTGACCGGGAGTTAAGGAGGACCCCTGCTCCTCCAGGATGTCCGCCTCACCAGAGGTTCATCCCTCTGAGCATCAGGGACAGAGTAATCAGGTGGGCACACACAATATCTTCCTCGGGGCATCCAGGAGCAAAACACACATCAGACCTGCTCACCCAGAAGTATTGGTGGCCCCGCATGGCTGAGGATGTTCTTCAGTACGTTCGCTCCTGCTCTTTGTGTGCTACGAACAAGTCGCCTCGTCAGCCACCAGCAGGAAAACTAATGCCACTGCCCGTTCCACAGAGACCGTGGTCCCACATTGCAGTGAATGTCTTGACCGACCTGCCCGTCTCTGAAGGTTACACTGTCATTCTGATGGTTGTGGATCGTTTCTCTAAATTCTGTAAGTTTATCCCCTTCACTAAACTTCCCACAGCTCTTCAGGTTGCTCTGTTCAGCCAGGTGTTCTGGAACTTTGGCCTGCCTGAGGACCGGGGACCTCAGTTTGTCTCCCCGAGTTTGGTGGTCCTTCTTCCGCCGCCTGGGGATTGCCGTGAGTCTGACTTCGGGCTACCACCCCGAGTCCAACGGACAGGCTGAGAGGAACAACCAGGAGCTTGGACGGATGCTGCGGTCCTATTGTAGCCGAAACCAACACGACTGGTTCCGGTTCCTGCCATGGGCTGAGAATGCCCAGAATTCCCCTAGGAATGCCTCGACATGTCTAACACCCTTTCAGTGTGTGCTGGGGCATCAGCCCCCCTTGAGTCCATGGAACCCTGACCTGGCAGGGACTGTCATGCCTGCTCCCTCCTCTCGGGTGCACTCCAAGTCACCTGAGTACTAATCCACAGTTCCAGAACTACAATACCCAGCAACCCTCTGCTCCAGCCATCTTGGACCACACCTGCTCCACATCATCATCATCAATGTGCACCTGGTCAGCCTCCGAAATATTCCTACTCCACAGAACACTACCTTGTGTAGTATTAAGGATCCTGCTAGTGACTTACCAGTCATCCTCATTACTAGAACCTAAATAAAAACCCTTTTCAAATTACCCTGCGCTCGTTACCGGCTTCCAGCTAGGCTGTTTTCCCTTTTATGAATTGGTTTTATATGAACACTATTATGATTTAGATTAATGTGGGTCATATTATCAACTTGCTTTAATTGGATTATGACTGGATAATTTATAATGGATTAAATTGTATAATGGCCTACCTCTTTATGATATGGTTAGAGTATTACTATGTGATTATTGTTAGTTGTGATTATGAACACCTTGTCATGGTGGCGATATCCAGCTGAAAGACTGCTTCCTTTCCATGCTATTCACTGTAAATGTGACACCATAAATATATTTGCAATCTTAAGCAGATTGTTCGGTTAGTTTAATCTTTACACAGTACATCACTGAGTAAAATTTTTTTACATCGAAACAGTAAGAAGCTGGTTGCACACAAACACAGAAGCAGGTATTATTATTCTTACAAAGAAAGCAAAATGTTTCCTAAACAAATCAGATGCAGCGCTGCTGAGTTCGATAGACTACATTGTGTGACAAGCCGGCTGTATTTCATGATGAATTGTTTCTCATTAGGTTTCCAGTTTCCCTTATAGGAGTAGTTAGTCCTATTACACAGAGCAGAACAGCACACTGCTGAGCACCAAACAACGTCAGGCAGCCATCGATTTCTAGATGCACAGAAACACAAGTTGTTGCATTTAATTATTCAAATGCCGCTTTAACTATTTTTTCTGCCCATTTGACTAATATTGACTAATGGCACCATGCAAGAGGAAAAAATGTTCTGTTGGACCGCAGCAAATATATCCATAGTAATTACTGTGCTTCCATGAGTTCATTAGTGATCCCTGGTCTGAGTGGAGGTAGGGGTCCACGGATGGCCCCTAGAGGGGCATTAGAGGAGTGTAGCTCCACATTAAATAATGCTAATTAGGGCACTTTTAAAGAGAACATTTTTAAAGGTTTATTTAAATGATTTCCTGCGGCAGTGTGTGCCAGTAAATGACAATAAACTGAGACTGGCAGTGTAATTCAAATTAACTGGTCAATAAAAAATAGAAACTCTTCTAATTACAAGTCTCATGTTTAGCGCTATCATCCCACGTTCACCAACGAAGATGCTTTTGCTATTACACTGCAGCCAATAATGACCACAAACAGTAACAGTAAATACTGTAGGTTATCTTAGTGATCACAAACCTTTGGGTACGAAGGTCTTAACCTTCACATTCAATGTTTTAATGTGTGGATCCTCAACAGATGATCATTCATTTTTTATTTCATACATATAAATTCCCCAAAGTAAAACCAAATTATGCATATTCATTTTCCTGAGCTGTTTATCTTGAGTCCAACAATTTGTGACCCTGAGATAAAATCATCTGCACACAATTAATAAAATTATTATTTTTTATTTTTATTTAAAGTAGCACCATGTAACTTTCTGACCTTAAAAAAATGTTTCTGGCTCATTTTGATTATCATAGGGGCGGCGTGGCTCGGCAATCTAGAGCGGTGGTCTTGTAACCCCGAGGGTTGCCGGTTCGATCCTCAGCCAAGTCCAGTTCATGTCGAGGTGTCCTTGGGCAAGATACCAAACCCCTAATTGCTCCTGATGGGTCTTGGTGAGCGCCTTGCATGGCAGCTTCCGCCATCAGTGCGTGAATGTGATGTATGATGTAAAGCACTTTGGATAAAAGCGCTATATAAGTATGGACCATTTACCATTTCATATTGTACACTGACATATGTGCGTTCCTGGAGCCATTGTTGCCTAGCAGTGTCCTGAGGTGGAGAAACCAAAGCATTATTATTTAAGCTGAGTTTTGCTTTAAGCAACGCGTCACACGCCAGCAACTGGATAGCGACAAACTGGAGACTTTGAATGTGTATCGTGGCTGGGAGCATTATTGGAGGAAGCAGTCTTTCCAGTTCCTTAGTCAGCAGATTAGCTATTGGTTGTCTCTAAATGCCATCATCTAATTTGCATAATTGACCTTGTGCATATAATTGTAATGACCACTGTAGGAGACAAATAAAAAGAAAAGTGAATGAAATAAATAACCTTTAAATAGGAACTTGTGTCTTGTTATATTATCCCCTTCTGGACTGCAAAATGACCCAAAGATCCCAAGATCCAAATAACACCGCCGGAGTTTCTTTTTATTGATTTAATTATATTACCAGTCACAGGTTTGGACACAGTTTCCATTTAATTACAAGATGCAGTGAACTCCGAGATTCCAGATTTAAAGATGGGCCCAGTGCTACTTGGTTTTAAAGCAAGTTGTACTGCAACATTGTTGTCCGTCCATCCATCCATTATCTGCCGCTCATCCGGAGTCGGGTCGCGGGGGCAGCTGCCTAAGCAGGGAAACCCAGACTTCTCTCTCTCTGGCCACATACACCAGCTCATCCGGAGGGATCCCGAGGCGTTCCCAGGCCAGCCGAGAGATGTAGTCCATCCAGCGTGTCCTGGGTC
>JBAMHW010000014.1:33448899-33460840 GCA_037177495.1 Rhadinocentrus ornatus | reverse complement strand
CTTCCTGGTTCCAGTCCAGATGGAGGTTACGGTCCAGATGGAGCTTTGTCCTCAGAACCAGTCCTGAGACCCGTCCTCACACTTTTCCTTAGATCTGGTTCTCAGGTTTTTCCTGAGACCGGTCCTCAGAACTGGTCCTCAAACTTTTCCTGAGACCGGTCTTTAGAACTGGTCCTCAAACATTTCCTCAGACCGGTTTTCAAACTTTTCTTGAGACCGGTCCTCAGAACTGGTCCTCAGCTGGATCATCATCCAGCAGTCGCTGCAGGGAATTCTGGGACGGCAGATACTTCCGGGTCTTTCCTCTCAGTCAGGAAGGTTCTGGTTCTGGAGGGACTGGATCCATCATCACACACACTGGTCTCCACGGTTTCCAGTTACTGCCCACCATGAGTCCGGGGTTGGCTGTGATTTACTCTGTTCGATCTGCAGGGGAAAGGAACTCCCAGGTCGGAGCTGAAGAAGGTGACCTTCGGTCTGACGAAGAATCGAACGGCTGGTATGAAACTTCCTCGTCTCCGCGTCTCGCTGATGGGAAGCGTGAGTGTAGATGACGTCATGTTGCTTCTTCTCTCAGAGTTTAGGAGGACTGATCGGAGCCTGCTGCTAAGTCCGGACGGGTCCTCGCGGGTACCATTTGACCCACAGCAGAAACCAAAGTTTGGGGTCCTGAAGTCTCCGCCCAGCACAAAGCCCACCGCCTTGAAGAGGAACCCGGTCCGCACCAAGAAGACCAGCTCCGCTCGTCAGAGCAGTTCGTGGAAGCGCCGGCCGCTGGCGGCAGACTTCTTCTGACACCAACCGACTGGTTTCATCCAGATCTGATGTCATTGCTGCTTTTGTTTCTGACTCAGTGTTTTAATAAAGTTATTCATTCCGTTTTTTCAAGTTCCAATAAAGTTTCCTGTGTCATTACTTAAAGCTGAAGGTCCTGCTAGACCAGAACCAGGAATGAAAACCTGTTATAACAGGTCTTGGGGACCTCTGCCTCAGCAGATAAAAGTGTCATTTATTCTGTGTCCGTAGTTCTGGTTCTGGGTCTGTGGCTCAGCCCTGGTTCTGGTTCTGCGGCTCTGTACTGGTTCTAGTTTTACATTTTTTACTCAGGCAAACGAACGGGTACCTAAAAGGACTTGGACAACATAGAGAGGGATGGCTGTAGATCACTGGACTGGTTCCCTAACTCCGCAGGATGCTCCGCTGCAGAGGACTGTAACACGGCTGTTCGGGTCAGGAACAGCTAAACTAAAAGTGTCAGTCAGACAAATGTGTCACTGAATACAGGAGACTGGCCTAAAGCAAGACGTAGGGTTGAAGGAGCAAGGGTGGAGGCTAGGGTTGAAGGAGTATCAGGGTATCGGGATCAGGATTGCAAGCCAGGTATTGGGGTAGCAGGGTTGCGAGGTATGGGGATATCGGTATCAGGGTAATGGTGTACTGGGATATTGGTATCAGGGTAGTGGTGTATCGGGATATCGGTATCAGGGTAGCGGTGTATCGGGATATCGGTATCAGGGTAGCAGTGTATCGGGATATCGGTATCAGGGTATCGAGGTATGGTATCAGGGTAGCGGCGTATTGGGATATCGGTATCGGGATATCGGTATCAGGGTAGCGGTGTATCGGGATAGCGGTATCGAGGTATCATGGTAGCAGTGTATCAGAGTAGCGGTATCGAGGTATCATGGTAACAGTGTATCAGGGTAGCGGTGTATCGGGATAGCGGTATCGAGGTATCATGGTAGCAGTGTATCAGAGTAGCGGTATCAGGGTATCGAGGTATCATGGTAACAGTGTATCAGGGTAGCGGTGTATTGGGATATCGGTATCAGGGTTGTGACGTATCAGGGTAGTGGTGTATTGGGATATCGGTATCAGGATTGTGACGTATCAGGGTAGTGGTGTATTGGGATATCGGTATCAGGGTATCGAGGTATGGTATCAGGGTACCGGTGTATCGGGATATCGGTATCAGGGTATCGAGGTATCATGGTAGCAGTGTATCAGGGTAGCGGTGTATCAGGGTATTGGGATATCGATATCAGGGTATCAACGTATCGGTATCGGGGTATCAGGGTATGTTGTAAGAGCTTCTAGCCCTCAAGCTGTGGGCAGATGGATGGAAGGACGCCACTATGATTCCAACTGTAAAACCAGGGAGAGGCCAGCGGTCTGAGCTCCTGTAGGCCTGTAGCCACCTGGTCACACAGGTTAGTACAAAATTAGAGAAAAGTGGCTATTTTGTACCTCACCAAAGTGTGTTTAGACAAGGTCGATGGACTAAGCACTGAAGGTCTGATGTTGCTATGAAAAGCTGCGGCCAGCGAAGCGGACGTTGCGGCCTATGGCATGCTGTGGAGGAATGTGGCTGGATGAGAGATTAACTTGGAAAACTCATATTGAGAACATTTGTGTGAAGTGTGGGAGATTCCTGGGTGTCCTTTGATGCGCAGCAGGATCAGAAAATGGTGCTAGTACTGCGGTACGCTGCCCCGTCGGTGTAAAGAAGCTGGATGGAAGGGTGCGGCGGAGCTTCTATAACAACTCCAGTACCAGCTCTGTTGGAAGACATGGGAGTCTCCCACTGAGCAGGGGCGGGGTTAGAGGGTGGCTACATGTGCTCAAGCCCCGGATGTGAAGCGCTTCGCAGCCTGGAACTGCCTGAGGCGCGCGGACAGGAGGGATGTAGACTGATGGACATCAGTGCTGCAGCGGCACAATGAAAACCATGGTACAACCGATGATTGAGGTTCGTCTCAACCTCATCTGAAAGTGTTCAAAGTTGCTCTGCTGGTTTTTTAAATATTAGCTTATCAATAAAGTTTTCGGACAAAGAAAGTGAAGACACATACGTGGTTCCATGAGTAGAATCCAGACAAGCTTGGATAATAAAGATAAGGTCACTAAGAGAGGCTGATCGTCTGGATGAGTACCAAGAGTAGAGTAGAGCCACAGCTACCAACGCGGCTGGTTCCATGTATGCGTAATGTGTCTGCTTGTATCGTCCACTGAAAGAAGGAAGAACAGCCGTCACTGAAGTTTAAATTGACAAAAGGTAGTCATAAATAAAAATGTAATGAAATCATTGAAGTGTAATCAGAAATATTTTTCTAACAAGCATGATGGGACCTGAAAGCTTTCAGGCTATCAGCTGTTTTCTGGAGCTCAGACTTCTGCGCCTGCTGGCAGGTAACTGGTTTTTCATTCTTAAGCACAATTCACGTGACTAGTTTTATTTAATGGGAGAGTATAAATGTGTGTGTGTGTGTGTGTGTATATAAAATGGGCTGGACACATTAACACGTCTTCTGTTCTGCTGACTGGCTGTGATGACGGAAACGTGCGTCCGCGTGCCCTTCCTGCTGCAGGTGCGTCTGATGGAACCGGGAGAGAGCGGCTTTATTAACATGAGACAAGAACCCACGCTTCCTGTTATCTGTCCAACCCCACGCAGATGGCAGAACGTCGTGATTTTTGGACGGGAAACGGCTCCCACAGGAAGGTGAGACGTGTTTTCTGGCTGTTTTACTAACGTGAAGCACGAACTGGGACTTCTTCTTCTCTGGTTGGTGAGTCTTGGTCAGAGCGAACTTTTCATCCTCCAGGATCCTCCTGGGAATGCACTGGGACTTCCCGAGACCAGCGAAGACAGTTTGGAGAGCAGCTGAAGGGGGTGCAGAGGAAACGGATCATACGGTGCTAGTACGATGCTCGCTGCTCAGTCATCTGTACGGCGCCTCTCTGAATGAAAGCAGAGATTCTGCGTTTTATTGACAAGAAATGTGCTGCAATCAATTTAAAAAAGACACGATCGGGAGAAATGAAACTTTGTAAATCAACACATACATCATAAACTATTTCGACTTTACATTGTAAAAATGAACAAGAATACGGCAACCTGTGGTTCTAACTGGTCCTGGTCACTGGACTCAGGAGTGGGCCGGCTCTGATAGGAAAGCATCCGGATGGGAAATGTGAGTGTGGGGGAAACTGTAAATCACATTCTTATAGACTGTCACAGAAGCAAGATGTTTAGAGCTGTGAGCGACTGGAATGAAGCTGGATAACCGGAAAATCTACTTCCATCAGATCAACATGTATAAGTGGATCTGAGGATGTGGAAGAACCTGAAATGCGGCAAGATACAGTCCGACTGAGTCAACAGCAAACGGTAGATGGCAGCAATACGACATAGTCGCGTCTAGCCTGCTGAATTAAAAGAAGAAGAAGAAGGAGGAAAACGAAGAAGAAGAGTACCCGGAAGATCCCTTAACGTCACACACGTGTGCACGCTCTTGCCATGGCGGACCTACAGATGAAGCTTCTTCGGAAGAAAATTAAGAAAAGAACTGAGAAAAATAAAGAGCGAAAGTTACTGAAGAACCGGACAGAAGAAGAAGAAAAAGTTGGTGAGAATTTAGAATGAGAAGTGCCTCCGCTTGTTTCCCAGCGGTTGTGAACGTATCCTGCTAAGCTAGCGTTATCTCCCCAGGGAGCCAGAGTTAACCAGTTATTACCTTAGTTACTTTTGATTGGTTTTATTTGTTTAAAAAATGTCCATGGCATTACTTAGATTTAAATGTATGTAGCTGTAGAGTTAGAAACGAACTTTCTTAGCTACTATGTAGCTAGCTAGCTGGCACGTAAGCTAGCAGAGGTTTCCCGTTAGATTTACAGCTTAACTGTAAGCATCAGAAGGGATAACTTAATGTGAACGTCGGCGGCAGTAAACCGACTTGTAGCAGGTTTTAATTAGTCCGAATATTGGAAATTGGTTTCAAACGCAATTCAACTATATACAGTATAATTAGGAATGAACCTGTGTACATAAGGGACATCTTTGTAAGGACTGAGTGGGAAAGGAGTCTGGGCCACCTGTGGTTCAGTTCTTCCTGCCACCCTTTAAATCTGGTTTCTGATACAACACTGAGGTTTTCTCTGTATGGATAAGGCAGAAAACTTTATTAATCCCGGAGGAAATTGTGCACACAGTCGTTCATACCAAATAAAGAAAGGATAAGATAAAAATCACAATCAGAAGAATCAGAAATGAGTTATAAAATGTATATAAACAGATCCAGGATGAATCGTGCCAGTGTATTATCAGCATGGTAAACAGTAAAGTGTACCCGTGGAGGAGTTGTACAGTCTGACGGCGAGGTAGGAATGTAGAAAGTTAGCGCAACGCCCACATTTCAAGGTTGTTGATTAACAAAAAGGTTTTCCTGGCAGAAGAAAAGTCTCATCTGGAATGTTTTTATCAAACCTGGAAAGAGACGTTCCTGTCCATTTCTGGTCCAGAGTGAAAGTTTTAGCTCGTAGCCGGAACTGGGGACCGCTGGTGGAAAATAAAGAGGCCAGTTATTCTGCTGGGATGTGATTTCTGTATCTCAGATTCTCTCTGCCGCCGGTTTAGACGTGTTGGGGATGTATGTCCTACCTGGACGCACCTTTTTAGCCCCTTTTCCACCAACGGAGGAGGTGGGACACATTTTTTTGTTTCCACAGGTGATAACTGGGAAGGGTACCCTAATATCAGACCCGACCCGGCCTACTTTGTTGGGACCCCTCTGTTGGGGTACCACAGGGTAAAAGCAGGTTTTGTTTTTGTGATGTCGAGCATGCTGGTGCTTCTCTCAGGAGAACACGGCTACTTCGAAGGAGAACTGGAAAGGGAGCGGGACTTTGACCTGAACCTCTTTAACATAAAACTGTCGTTGGGTTCATGCGATGTTTGTTGCAGTCGGGGTCGAAGAGGGGCCCGCCGCCAGCTGTGAGCCAGACCACGAGTCCAAGAAGCAGCAGGCTGAGGGGTTGGTGGAGGGGACCACCATGGAGGAAGTTCCAATGAAGAAACAGAAGAAGAATAAAAGAAAGCTGAGGACTGCTGAGGAACCACCAGGTAAGGACTGTGGGAGGACTGCAAACTGCTTGCCCAGTTACGTTTTCATGACTGCTGCAACTCTGCTTTTAGCTGAGAAAAGGGGAAAGACTGAGGAAGAGGAGGAAGATCCAGCTGAAGAGGGCGGAGGACAGGTGAATGATAAACCAGAAGAAGCTGCAGATGATGATGAACAGGAGGAAGATCAGCCTGAACTGCCTTCTGGGTTAACAGGTACGACTTAAGCTGTGTGACCACGTGACCGTTTCTGTCGGTAACCAGTCGGATGTTCGGTTTCACACAGCGGCCGCAGAGATGATGCCTCGCTCGCGCTGCGTTCCTATTGGTTGGTTCGCCGACGGCCTTGCAGGTTGCTGCTTCAGCTGGACCATCTAGATCATGTCTGCTTTAGCTAGACGATGACATACGGTAGCAGGGCTGCTCGACTATGGGAAAATGATCAGGATTATTTTGATTGAAATTGAGATCTTGATTATCTAACTCGATTAGAGAAAGAAAAAGTGTGTGGGTGTGTGTGTGTGTGTGGGGGGGACGCATTGTTTGTCTACCAGGTCCCAGCAGCTATTATTTGTCTCAGACCAGCAGATGTTCTGCAGGTGTGATCTGGAATAAATGAGACTGGAGACGTTTCATTTTCACCTTGAAATCCGCCTCATATTCGTCTCTATGGTGCGACTTGACTACAAGTCCCGACTCATGGGATCATGTATAAATTGTAGCATGCAGCTGCTTCCAGCTCCAAGTCTAATAAAGAGAAATAAGACGCTAGCTCACTGTTAAATTTAAAAGTTGTTGTGGGAGGTAGTGATCATGGTATTCTGGTTGAACTGCTAGATCCTCTCTTTGGTTGCAACCAAGGACTCGTGTCCGTCAGCGTGAAGCTTGCTTCCGCGGGATGTTTGCTAGCCGAGGCGTACTTGCTGTTGGCTTGGTACCAAAGTTGTCCATTGAAGAGTTATTGGTAACACTTTAGCGTAGCTTTATCAAACAAAATGTTAGCGTTGCAGCAAACGCATGGCGTGTGTGTAAGTAATGAAATCGCCATCACTACTGTTAACATTGCAGCTATCAGTACAAGTAGCTCACTGTTTGATCCTGTATATCCCAGAATCCTGAAAACTGGGTTGGACTATCTAGAGCGGTCCTTAACTGGTTCAGGTCCTATTTAGAAGGTTGGGCAAGTGGCCATGACTTGTGGAGTCCCCCAGGAGGCGATCCTTGGACCTCTTCTGTTTGTATCGGCTGCCTTTGAGCCGGATATTACAGAACTTCAGCATTAATAATCACTTATGCTGATGATACACAAGTAAGCTAACTAGCCAGTTGGAGTAAGTTACGACGGCTGTGTTTGACTTTCCGTCTGTCCAGTAACTACCCACGTGTTGGCGTCACAGCAACATTAAACACAAGCAAGAAAAAAAATGGTTTTATTTGATCAAGTGTCAAAGTCTGAATTCATTAAGTAAAACCTGACCAGACTCCTCCCTCTAGTCCTGGTCTGGCCTCCTGCTCCTAACAGGTCTTGTGCCGCAGCATTGCAGCTTTAGTGGGATCAGACTCCCCGATTTCTGCTTTTATTCTTTAAAAATCAACTTAACAAATTGATAAATAAATTTAAAGCTTATTGATCTGATAATAAATCAGTAATATTGATTATAAAAGGCGTATCAATAATAAAACCTAATTTCAATGAATGAATTTATTGTCATTGCACAACAATTATTGGCAATGAAACTCTTGAATCCCGAGCTCCCCTAACAATGATAAAAAGAATATAAACCACAATAAAATTAGTTAAACACAAAAAGCAAGAATACTTGAAGTAATTACAGTAAAATCTAAATAAGAAGATGCTGTTATTTAAAGGTGCTGCTGAGCATGGACAAGTCTTGTGGCCGGCGGTATGAAGCCGTCCCTGAGCCTGGTGGTACGGGTTAGAATGCCAGACGGTAGCAGACAGAGCAGTTTGACTGGGGTCCTTAATGGTTTTGGAGGCCTTCCTCCTACACCGCTGGGTGTAGAGGTCCTCCATGGATGGCAGGACCGTCCCGGTGGAGGGCGGTGCAGCTGCTGTACCAGGCGGTGATGCAGCCAGTCAGGCTGATTTATAAAAATAATGAACTTAAATGATCAATATAATAATAATAAGCAATATTATTCTTTTTATCAGTTGATCGGTCGACAGCTGTTCGTCTCGCAGAGTCACGTCACGCTCGTCATGTAGCTGTCGTCCCCCTTCAGGTTGAACACAGCTAAGCTAACAGACGAGAAGTGAGCGGAACCGGCCGTGAAGCCGACGGAAGGCGCCGCTATGTCCAAACCATCTTCCTGGTTGGGACCCCTCACTACACCCTTTATACGCGTTTTCAGACAGGCTTTAACATGTTCAAACACCCGTTCAAACCTTCGGAGAAAACTAGTCCAGTATTACAGACGCGCTGAAAAGAAGAAAAGTCCGTTAAACTGCGAGGTCACGAAAGGTGAACCGTTACAGCGAGGGACCACTGTACGTGAAATCAACCCTCTGTCACCGACTGTTGCAGGAGCGTTCGAGGACACCTCCTTCTCCTCCCTCGCTGAGCTGGTGAGTGAGAACACGCTGAAGGGGGTGCAGGAGATGGGCTTCCAGCACATGACTGAGATCCAACACAAGAGCATCCGCCCCCTGCTGGAGGGGAGGTACGTCCCGGCCGACTGCATCCGCCGCTGGGTGGTGCAACATGAGCGCTAACCCGTCTCTGCTGCTTCCCTGCAGGGACGTTCTGGCTGCTGCTAAGACAGGAAGTGGGAAAACCTTGGCCTTCCTCATCCCATCTATAGAGCTCATTTATAAGCTGAAGTTCATGCCCAGAAATGGTGAGTTGTGGTCTGAAACTTTCTGAGCTGTGCTGGTTCTGCTTCGGCTGGCTGAATCCGGACCTCCTCCCTCCAGGAACCGGCGTGGTGATCCTGTCGCCGACGCGCGAGCTGGCCATGCAGACGTACGGCGTGCTGAAGGAGCTCATGACCCACCATGTGCACACCTACGGGCTGATCATGGGAGGCAGCAACCGCTCCGCTGAGGCCCAGAAGCTGGCCAACGGCGTCAACATCCTGGTGGCCACGCCGGGCCGTCTGCTGGACCACCTGCAGGTGACGACGGGCGAATAAATAGTTTTATGTTCTGTTTCCTCTTGTCTAACCACGACTTGCTGACTTCCTCCCAGAACACCCCCGGCTTCATGTTCAAGAACCTCCAGTGTCTGATCATCGACGAGGCAGACCGAATCTTAGAGGTGGGCTTCGAGGAGGAGCTGAAGCAGATCATCAAACTGCTGCCGAGTACGTTCCTGCTTCATCCTCCTCCACAAACACGCTTTCGTTAATACACATTTCCAGCGCTTAGATGAGAACTTCCTCCCAGCTCTTCCTCTGTCTGACCTCTAGAGAAGAGACAAACCATGCTGTTTTCAGCCACGCAGACCAGAAAGGTGGAAGACTTGGCTCGCATCTCTCTGAAGAAGGAGCCGCTGTATGTCGGGGTAGATGACAACAAAGACAAAGCGACGGTGGACGGCCTGGAGCAGGTACTGTCTGACTTCCTGTGAAGCTGTCTGGTTCACAGGAAGTGGACTTTTCCCTAAATGTAGCCGTGCGCTGTTTCAGGGCTACGTGGTGTGTCCGTCAGAGAAACGCTTCCTGCTGCTTTTCACCTTCCTGAAGAAGAACCGCAAGAAGAAGCTGATGGTGTTTTTCTCCTCCTGCATGTCGGTTAAATTCCACTATGAGCTGCTGAACTACATCGACCTTCCGGTCATGGCCATTCACGTAAGCCAACGTCTGTTTGTTGGGATGCTAATGCTAACCCGTGCAGGGACCTGCCCTACACCATCTCGTCTGTAATGCTCATGTCTGGGCTGGAGGACCGGGCTTCAGACCGAGACCGTCTGCTGAGTCCTTCAGAGGCTTCTCGTCTTTCATCTTGCAGGGAAAGCAGAAGCAGACTAAACGGACCACCACCTTCTTCCAGTTCTGCAACGCTGACTCGGGCATCCTGCTGTGCACAGACGTGGCGGCCCGAGGACTCGACATCCCAGAGGTGGACTGGATCGTACAGTATGACCCCCCTGATGACCCCAAGGTCTGAAACATGACACATTTTACACTTTTATTTAAATGACTCCATTAACAGGCTGTTTTGGATTGAAGTGGATTAATTTGAAGCTTTTCCTGCTGGACACAGGAGTACATCCACAGGGTGGGCCGAACAGCCCGCGGCATCAACGGCAGAGGCCACGCCCTCCTCATCCTGCGGCCGGAAGAACTGGGGTTCCTCCGCTTCCTGAAACAGGCCAAGGTCTGGTTTTTATGTCATCTCACACACCGACTGGTGTTTCCATGATTTAAATGTGAGTTGTTGAATCTTCTGTGGTCTCTGCCCAGGTCCCGCTGAGCGAGTTTGAGTTTTCCTGGAGTAAGATCTCTGACATCCAGTCCCAGGTAAAGTTACCACAGCAGGAAGCGGTCCGCACGAGCTCCCGGCTCCAGTTTAACCCTAAAACTCTGTTTCCCAGCTAGAAAAGCTGATTGAGAAGAACTACTACCTCCACAAGTCTGCCCAGGAGGCCTACAAGTCGTACGTGAGGGCGTACGACTCCCACTCGCTCAAACAGATCTACAGTGTCAGCACACTCAACCTCCCCATGGTGGTGCAGTCCTTCGGCTTCAAAGTTCCCCCATACGTCGACCTCCGTATCCTTTTCCATCTTTACACGGATGCTCTGCTCTGGGGTTAGGCGAGCAGACCAGGTTCTCAGCTCATCCTCGATGCCTGGCTCAGTCCATCATTTCCACCCAAGCTGCAGGTTCCTAGGAAAACCGGAGAAAAGTGGTTTCCTTTAACCTGCTCTTCAGATGTTCACTGCAGTAAAGGTGCGAAGCTGCAGAAGCGAGGAGGTGGAGGCGGCTTCGGGTACCAGAAGTCCAAGAACGTGCACAAGTCCAAGATCTTCAAGCACGTCAACAAAGGAAGCCGAGACCAGAGGCAGTTTTCCCGCTGAGACGGACATGGGGACGGATTCCCAAGTCTTTTTATTACGTTGACTTACCTGTTAGAATAAAGCTCAGACCAGACTAATCCAGTTTTCTGCTTGTTTAAACCTCTTAACTTCCATTGATTTGTCCTATACTCCGTAAGTATCATGTAGTTTTATTTGGAGCCAGATGGCTGAAGGATGACCGCCAGGACCCGATGAAATCCTCTTTATTTTACATTCACATGCAGGTTAAAGTTATACATGTTCCAGGGCTGACTGCACACATTACGCTACGGCTCATATTGTACATATGTGGAATTTAGAAAGGCTAATTGGTCTGACGTGATTTAAAAATCCTGCTGAAGTGCTGTCCAGAGCTTGGGTCTGGTCTGGTTTTAAAGATCCCGATTAAGTGCTCCGGGACCAGCAGCGCTAGATGCTCGGAAGAAGTGGTTCAATAAAAATCTGTGGGCTCAGTAGTGCGACTCTGTGGTCTACTTCTCTATGGGAGCAGGTTTAAGGTTTTAACTCCCCAGTTCCGGGTTTTTCAGAGAACCAGATGAATTCCAGGTGAAAGCGTTCCCGTGTGGGATGGAGCAGCTCTGCAGGTATTTGTCTGAAGTCCAGCCTGGCGGCGGTTTACCCCGAGTTCTGCTTCTGACCCGTCTGGTTACTGCCGCTGGTCTGTCAGATGAAATGAGAGACGCGTTAGAGACCGGACAAGATGGGGAAACACCCCTGCTCCAGGTTTCCCTCAAGGCCTGGAGACAAGCAACCCGTGGAACATCTGCTACGCTGAATAAGCAGAATTTAACGGCCCAAATGGCAGAAGATGGCTCGGTGTGTAAACAGAACCTCATCATTTTCTCCCCAGCAGCAGATCGTCATCACATCGGGGGAGGGAACGGAGACGTTCCTCCATGAGATGGGAAATATGAGCTGATGGAAGAAGTTGGAACAGGAGCAACAAAAGGCTGGAAAAGTAACTGGAACAAACCAGAAACAACTAACCAGGTTAGCTGGT
>JBAMHW010000014.1:33424979-33444375 GCA_037177495.1 Rhadinocentrus ornatus | reverse complement strand
AGAAACATTTTATCTTTTAATACTCTCTCATCACAATATGGGATTAACAGCAACAGATTCTTAGAATATCAACAACTTAAAACCATAATACACAAAATTCCCCCTTCACCTAACCGGATCCGGGGCCTTGGTGGCCTGGGGGCTGGTGCTCCCTGGGGGCGGGCTGGGGGTCCGGGGCTTACGGGGGGCTGGCCTGGCTTGGGAGGCCGGGTCGCTGTGGTGGGGGCCGGGTGGGGAGCGGGGGCTCCCACAGCAACCAGCTGAGGAGTTGGTCGCCCAGAAGAGCCTTCTCCCGGTTGTCCCCCTCCCCGCGCCCCTTTCCTCCCCCGCCACCACACATCATACACACCACACTAAGGGCACTGTGGGGCGGGCAGAGGCGGTGGGCTTGGCTGAGGGGTCCCCAGGTGCGGGATCCCGCGGCAAACCCCTGCAGCTGCCTGCCCCACTTAATTTTAATTACTGTTTAGACACGGACATACATGTAGGGCCTCGTGGGGATGGGCACAAGGGCTGTGGGTGGGCAGACAGGAGCTACTGAGGTGGCCCTTCCCCCAACCCCTCCTGCTGTGACCTCTATCCCCCCGTTTTTATTTGCACAGTAGACAGTAGTACTTCCAGTTCTTAATTGCATTATAAATAGCCCACACTCATACACACAACTCAGGCGGGGGGGCAGAGGGGCCGCGGTCTTCCTACACCCCCGCATCCAGGGACATGCTCGGGGGCTGTGGGGGGATGGAGGTTAGATGCCCGCTGAGGGCCTTGTGTGGGGTGCTGCTGGGCGCCGTTTACCCAGGGACCCCTAGGAGGAGGTTTTTAGAGGGTTGGGTCTGGGCCCTCCTTCCCTTGGCCTATCTGGGCTGCCCTTGGTGGGGGAGGGGGGTGTTGGAGTTGGCTGGTGGCTGGGTGTGTGTGTGGGAGGGGTGGTGGTGGTTGGCCCTGCGGGCATGTCCTTGTCCCTGGGGTAACTAGCCTTGGTGTTGGGTTGGCGTGACCCGCAGTGGTTTTGCCTGGGGCGGCCGGGCTCTGTTGGGGCCCTGTGCGGGGCTCTGCCAGGGAGGATGGGTGGCCCTTGAATCTGTGCGGCGCCTGCACCTGTGCAGCCAGCGCCGCAGCACCCGGTGTCCCCCAGGCCTGCTCACCGTCGCCCTGGGCTGCTCGGTGCCCCTGCCCCGTCGCGCCGGGGGGCTTCGGTCTGGGGGCCCCTCTGCTCTGGACCGAGTGGGACCGCTGCTCTTCTCGCTTTGGCTGTCCTGGACTCTCTGCTCTGTGGACCTGCTGGGCCTTTGGGACCTTGGGCTCTCACCGTCTTCCTAATGGCGCTCAGGGGTGCAGCATGATGATGGCCCCCCTACAAGCACACATTTCATCCTTGTTGCATGGTCACATATGCACGTTCACAGGTGCATGCTCACAAACGTGCATGCTCACAAACGTGCTCATCTCTCCATCCGCTTCTGACTAGATCTTGCTGATGTCTGTGTGTTGCTACGTCTCTCTACAGGTACTGTACTGTTGTACTTTTTTATATTACCATTATCCTATTTTTCTTATTTATGATGTAGTACCGTGGTAGTTTACTTTGTTTTTGTTAATATTGATGTGATTTAGGTAGCCTAAACAACTTTTATTTTCACATTTCAATTCCATCTTTTTTTTTTCTCTCCTCCTCTATTTCCCTGTCAGGTTCAGCACTGACATATCAAGACTGAAGAAAATAAGATTATAATAAAAAATATTTTAAATTTAAAGGGCAGCCATTTATATAACATGTCTCCCTTGGAAGAGCAAATCTGTCCGGCAAAATATGGCACACAGACCACCGTTCTGGATGTTAAGACGCTGGACAGGACAGAGTAAAAGAAAAAAAAAAAAGTTGGAATGGAGACTGTTGCTAAATCTCGCTACGTCGTTTTAAATCAGATATGCGTCTGAACATGACCAAAGAGGGTTAACTCAGTCCCTGCCAAGATACAACCCCCCGTAAGCATGCAAAGCAAATTTCAACAATGTTTCCCTCTCTGCTGGCTTCGAACTTCTCAGCAGATATTAATCGCTCCACCATAGAACATGTATTATTAGATGTATTCGAAGCAAACATGAAAGATGAATTCCATTCGGAAAAACAGACCATTCTTTTGAACTCCTTACGTCTGCATATACATTACGGTTATGAAAGCCTGTGACCACAAGGACTTTGAGGAGGTGGTCTCGGGAAGCTTAAGAATCTCTGAATTGGTGCTTTGAAGTAAGTTTCTTCCAAAACAATTAAGCTCTGGATCACTAGTGACCAGAAAACACTGCTGAACAATCAGTAGAAAGCCTTCTGACTCAGGGAGACAAGGACTAATTGAGTGTACCAAAACTCTTATAGGAAGAAAAAAAACAAAAACTGAACAAACAAGCCTGCGATGGACTGGTGACCTGTCCAGGGTGTACCCTGCCTTTCACCTGAAACACTGCTGGGATAGGCTCCAGCTCACCCCCTAATAGGAACAAGCGGTACAGAAAATGACTGGCATGAGTAGTCAGGAATAAAAAAAAGAGACTTTAAGGAAGAGGAGGACCACACTGATGGAGGTCTGGACAAAACCAACGTTTGAAGGCTCATTTCAGAACAATGCTCAGGATTTTCCTCTCCTATTTTCAGTCACAGCTTTCCTATCACGCCTACACCCACCCTGCTGCTCTGTCATGGATCTGAACACAACCCCACCAACATCAACATACAGAGACCTCCTCTGCATCCGCCTCCAGCCTGTTTGTCTCCTGCAGTCAGGTGAAGAAACAACTCTTATAAGATTTTGACTTAATCTAAATCATATGTTGTAAGAAGTCTGTCTATGTATTTGTCAGTTTAAATGACTAAAGGTGAAGACAGTCAATTTACCACCAAACTCAAAACCCTCACAACTAATTCTGTTTTTTATCTCCTAAACCTTTCTGAAATTCCTGGTTGAAGCTTTTTATCACTAAATTTGAAAAAAGTTCCATTGAAATACTTGCAGGATGACATTTGAAGAAGTAAAAGTTAAACTCTTCCACAGATGGATGAGACAGCAGCATAGCTGTACAATCGTTTGTCCTTTTAGTTCTTAGTGGAGATTGGCGGTGGAGATGAATGACCTTTTGTGGGATGCCACAAAGGAAAAGTGTCCTGCTCCTGTTAATGAAATCAGAGGAGAATGTTGCAATCAAGTAAAAATAAACAACAAAAGAAAAGAAAGGAAAACAAATCAGGGAACAAGAAGAGATTCACTCAAAGAAGCTGGTGCAAGAGCTAATAATCAGTTTGTGTTTTACTGATTACAGGCTAATCATGACCTGTATACAGGCATCAGTACGCCAAATCCATCTCTTCCTCTGTTCCTGTCCTGAATCCAGTGTCCTGTGATGAGCAATCTGTGGTGAGATAAAAATCCAATCAAAGCTTTTTTATCTATTACAAATCTTACCAGGAGATCTGAGGCTGATTGTATTTACAGTATGTAATTAAAGGTGCATTCACACCAGCCCTTCTTAATCCATCACGAGTTCATTCGCTTGGAACGTCTGGCTCGTTTGAGGAGGAGTAAAATCTGGGTTGCCTAAAAACAAAGTTCTCAGTTTACTTCAGGTGAACAGTGTTGCCAAGTCTGCCTGTGTCCAGCAACTTTGGGCTTGTTTTTCTGTAAAGTTGCTTAGAAATATCCTCAGTTGGGGGTTGGGAGTTTTGGGCTTGTTATCTTTAGTTTCGTATTTGGGCTTGTTCTGTTTCCCTTATAAATCCCTCCTTATTCTTTTTCAGCTGGTCACAATAAGGCAATAACCCTGGCCCTGCTTAGGAACTCTGGCTGTGGTCCACAGCAGTCCTTTTTCTCAGACAGTAGTGTCCACTGCCCCGTTTCCATCCAAACTCCTCTTATCCACACACGTATGCGCACAACTTAACCTGACAGAGCGACAAACCCGCGGGAAAAAATAAGGAGATATATCAACAACTGGCAGTCTTTCAGTTTTCACGAGTCCATCCATCTGTTGCCACATTCAGGAATTTAAAAAGTGTTTTTGTCCTCATGTGGAATCTGTTTATTGACCTTGGTTTTCTCAGCGGGTGTTCATCCAGCCAGTGTCCCACATCACATGACATGAGCTGCAAGACTGGAAACAAGAACAAATTACAAATCAATTCCCCTCAAACACAGTTAAAGTGCTGTGCTCTGTATCTGTTCAGAAGCCATCACATGACAGACTGAAGCTTAATTCTGATGAAACTGGCTATAGTGAAACAGAACTCACTACAACAGAACAAGCTTCTCAAAGCTGAATACGTTAATGTTTAAGAGGACGTCATGTAAATATGACCACTTTTTTTTTATTTCAATCACTGTAATTTCTAAAACTTTCATGCATATTAATTTACTACTGGAGTACTGGATACTGGACCACAGTATGGCTTCAAAGATGAATTCCATTTCCGACTGGTCTGAAATAAGTGTTTAGTGAAGTTATGCTTGTCGCCTGGAACGGTAAGCATCATTCACTTCTCTAGAATCTTAGCTTTCCAGTGGTGTATAACGTGTATGTAACTGGAAGCAACACTGAGGAAAACACGTTTTTATTTGTCGTGTACTGCCGACGGGACGTCTGGTACGGACGGGTTAAACAGACTGTACAGGTGGAGCTGGATGTGCGTGTTCAAGCCAGAGTGCATTCAGCAGAAATCTCGGGTCCTTTAGAACAAAATCCTGCATTTCTGTTTCAATAAGCACATTCGGTACGCTGGAGGACATCAAATTAGGCCGAACTAATTAATATTTAACAAATCTATAATTGAACATTTTGCGCTTGTCATACAGTGAGAGACAGATGGGTTTGTAATTATATTAAAAGTCTGATATGGCAGCAAATTATTCCAAACACCTCCTAATGCCCTTCATGGATGCTGAGGAGTAGTTTCCTCTCTCCACTTCAATTTTTGTTTGATTTAAAGAATCAGTCAGCCTTGACACGTATTTTAAACCAAATCAGGATAAAACTCCACCCTCAGCGTCACGTTCGGCTGATTTTCATGATTCTAAAAGAGAAAGGTTCTGTCACTTTGATCCTTGATGATGACAGAATACTCATCCTAAGAATACTGGACATCTAGAGCCTTTGGTTTGTTTGTTTTTGTCTCTCATCAACTTATAGACAGTTTACAATCAAGGAGGAGGACTATGCTGGGAGAAGGAAGTTCTGTCCTTCTTCATAGAAAAGTTGGCACAGTTTGCCCAACGTGAATATTTCTGTCACTGCTGCTTTTAATGGATGTAGTGGCAGTTTCTCTAAGCTGTCAGCATTGAAGAGTTCTCAGCATTTCTGCAGCTCATACTCGTCTGAAGAAAGCGAGGGTCAGGACTGTACTGAGAGATACAAACAATTCATGGAGGCAGATAACTGCTGCTTTAACCCCTGCACACTGAAGGACTTCGGGTGTTCAAGCACAGCAGACAGGTGCACTGCAATCCAAAAAACTATTGATTAGTTGAACCTGAATGTGAGCTTGAGGCAAGAGAGGGCAAACAAAACCCAATTCCATCACAAAGAGGCAGAAAATAACAGAAAAAGCACAAGTGAAAAAATACAGACAATAGCCGGACTGATAATGGTTAATTATTGGAATACACAGATCCTGTGTGTCCAGTAGCTTTTTTTCTTTTTCATGGAGGGAAAAATGGAAGGACAGACAAAACAAAGGAGTCAGTTTCCAGGACAATCAGGTTATTCATTTCCTATCGCATTTAACCCTTCATGCATATTGTGCACACAGTGCTGCTTTCTGGTATATTTGCAAATGAGTCACTTCATTGGACTTTAGTGAGTCATCTAGCACACTGCCACTCACTAAAGAATAAGTAAATACATGATTTAATATATAGATACCCTTGGTGATCAGTTTAGGGTGTACCTGTCTCTCACCTGCTAAATGCTGGGTTGGGCTCCAACTTCCCCACAACCCTTTATGGACAAAGCAGTATAGATGATGCATGGATGGATATAGATACCTTGCAATTTGCCACGGATGGTTTTCGTTGGTAGGAGAAAGGCTATAGCAATACTTGCAAAATCTTAAGGTTATGAAATCAAGTTTTTTTTCCAAAATACTGATACACTGTTTTCTAAGGAACTAACACAACGTAAGAACAGTGAAAAGCATTGTTAAGACAAATAAAACTAAAAGTTTTTTTACTTAACGAACTATCATTGAAAGTTAGCTTGCTTGAGCTTAATTAGCATATTTCGAGCCAAGATCCAAAGTCCATGCTGAACAATATGGAGGTGGATCTCATGAAAGAAAAACGGAGGATTGAAGAAACTCACCCATATGCTTGTAAGGCAGCTAATGGAGGAGATTGTGAATCAACCCCCAATACACCAAGTAAGAATCACGCTTCGAAAAAGTAAAAAAATGCTCAGCTGTCTGCAACTGTGGAACCGACTTTGACAGAAGTACAGAACACAATTATACAAATCCTCTGAAAAAATCAACAACCGGTCAGACCAACTGGAAAAAATTATCCAAAACAACTCGGCTGACATTGAAAGCTTGAGTGAAGCGCTTTATTCAATTCATACAGATGTTATGGATTTGAAAAAAGAAAGCAAAAAACTGAAAACTGAAATTGTGGAGCTGAAGGAGAAAACATCAGAGCTAGAGCAACAGGTGAACGAACAAGAAAGATACAACCCCAGGTGGTGTCTGCGACTTTATGGGGTGGCTGAAAACTCTTCAGAAAATGTAAAAGAAAAGGTGAAAGATGTCTTCAGAGCCCTGGTCCCGGAAACAGATAAGAATGATGTGGTAACAGCAGAAGACATCGTGCACCGTCTTGGCCGACTGAGGACGGGAGAAGACCCGCGGCTGAAACACGTCCAATCATCATACGATTTACATCCAGAACAATGAGAGATCTCACGTGGAAATGCACCAAGCAGAGTGCCTTTCTGCAGAATCAAGGTCTCAGATTCAAGGAGGATCTCACCGCCGGAGACAAAGCAGCCGGAAGTCGTCTTTGACCTGCAGTGGAGAAAGCAAGGAAAGAAGGCAAGAGGGCTTCAGCGGAGTGAGGGCGTTTGTTGACTGTAAAGAAATACGTCCTGTTGAGATGAAAAACTGATAAAGTTGGTACTGATATTGTCAATCTGCTACTTTATTACATTGTTCAGACTTATTCTTTTAATATGACCTAAATAAAGTTATTGGAATTTAGGTTATTCAAACTTCTGTTCCTTAACAGTTTTACTTATCTTTATTTCTGAAAAATACAATATTGTTCTAAACCAAAGTTCAGTTTAATTATGCAAGATTCCTAATGCCTATAGAAAACGTTTTACTTTAAACCTTCACGGTAAATTGTAAAATTGTTTTCCTTTCCTATGTCTTTTTCTGCTTTTTCTGTTAATGTCAGAGGGTTACAAGATTTATTAAGGAGGAAAGCTGTTTTTTGTACTGCAGAAGTAAAAAAGCAGACTTTAATTTTTGTTCAAGAAACCCATGCATGTGCAGCAGATGAAACTTTCTGGAAGAATCAATGGGGTGGTGAGATATGGTTCTCCAATGGAAGTAATCGTTCAGCAGGAGTAGCCATCTTAAAGGGTAACTTTAAAGGTCAGATACTACATAGTGAAAAAGATGCCTCAGGTAGACTAATTATTTTAGAATGTGAAATGGACCAAAACAATTTATAATAGTTAATATTTATGCCACCAATGATAAAGCGAAAAATCAGGCTCTTTTCCAAAATGTTGAGATGAGACTGCCAACTTAGCTCAAAATTCTCTCAAGCTAAAATTTTGTGGGCAGGTGATTTTAATACAGTGTTCGATGAATATTTGGATCGATGGCCTCCGAAAAAGATAACAAATACAGACTGCAACCTAAAAAATACCGTTTTGTGGTTGGGACGTGTGGATATCTGGCGAGGAAGAAAACAGAGGGTGTCTACTTGGAGCAACAGAAGCCTTTCCTTACAATCACGCATAGATTTTTGGCTCATCTTCAATGATCTTCTGGATATGATCAAAGACGTTGTAATAGAACCCTTCATCTTAACAGTGTTGTAGGTTGTGTGACCAGAGTGGCAGAAAGATGGCAGTAGACAGAGGTCTTCCGAAATAGCTAGAATGTATTAATCAAGGTGCATGTTTTTTTAAACAAAACTTTACATGAACAAAATGCAAAGAAACATAATGTAACTTAACAGTTGATCAACTAACCATAACTGAAAACTAGCTAAATCAAACTGAAGTACACATGCACCCTGCTACATCGTCATGCCCCTCACCTCTAGGGATGTTATGCTCGAGCAGTTTGCCTGATCACGTGTCGAGCATGTGACAAGGAAGCGTTGCGAGCAATGTTTCTGAGCATTGATTCAACGTGCCAAAAGTCATGTGATAGACCAAACAACGCCTCGTTACGTCACCAGCGCATGTTGAGCAGCCCGCGGGAATTCAAAGGGGCGGGGCTTTTCAATCTGTCAATGAATTAAAAGGGGTTCCAAAGGCTTAGGAGATCGTGGGTTTTTGAGAGGAGGAGCTTCTGCTAGCGATTGTGCTACATTACATTTGGAGAACAGATTTAGGGAAAGCATCAGCATTAGCATTAGCTTATATTAGATCACATTTAGCTGACAAACATAGACACACTTTTAGTGACAAACAGAGGAGAAATACCACACACATACAGACAGCACACACATCTTCACATAGAGATATACATATAGTTAGGTAAATATATATATATATAAATACTGATAAGTGTAGAAATAGTGTTTGAAAGGCTGACAGAGATTGTGTGTAGACTGTCTGAGTGAAAGGTGTGTGAGTGAGACAGAGAGGAAGGGCAATGGAGGGAGAGCCAGTGCTAACCAAGCGTGTACGCTCCTACGCATAGGAACACTTTGACTTTATTTCACCTGCAAATCTGTGTACCCCAGCCTATTCAGGCAGTTTTTGCCAGCCACATCTGTGCCTTGCGAGCGGGTCTTCTCCAAAGCTGGAGAGGTAGAGTGCCACAAGAGAAGCAGACTAAAGCCTAAATATTGTTTTTAAATAAAAATCTCTGACACATCACAAAGTTGCACATTCATTGGTCTCATCATATATTTTGATACAACTGCATAAAATCAGTAACATAAGTACTATCCCCGTTGCACGAAGCACCCCTTCTGTCATACATCCCCGTTGTTAGCAGACGACTACTGTCATTAAAGATTGGTATACTTTAAATTTCACCATAATTCTGTTACCTAAACAAATGTTGATTTTTTATACGAATGACAGAAAATAAATATTCACTAATGGTAGAATACGTATCTTTTATTGAAAATTTATTACAAGATGAGACAGGAATGACAGATGTGAAGTGTCAACGCTGTCCTTCTGATGCATCAGACGCCCACAGCCAGCAGATGCTCTTTGACTTGGTCAAATGGTTCAGAACAGCAAGCCATTTTCATGCATTTGGTTCAAATTTTACTCGATTCATGAGGCCTCAGTTTCACCATCCCTACTCACCACAAACAAAAGGCCAGCTATATATAAGGTTGAGTTCCATTACAAAATGGCTTCCCAGGCTCCTTCCACTTAACAGGTGAGTCTATCCTTTCAATACTAAATTCAACACACAATTTAAGTCACTCATTCCCAGTCAACTTAAATAAACGATAACACAATTGGTAATTAATGACTCCTGGTACCACCCACAGAACTTGGCAATAGAGAAAAACATTTCCTGTAACAAAACATAGTCGATCTCCCCCCATACTTGAACCCTTCCAGTGACATCAAATAAAACCAGGACAAACCCCATAAATACAGGAAGTGATGTGCTTTATCCTCCTTTTGCTCCTGGAACACATGGTAAGTATGGTGAGTAACATATTCAAATGAAATATTCAACAAACAAAAAGTTTTAACCAAATAAACAGAACTAAATATATCAACACTGGTCTGAGTCTTACTTTAACAGATGTTTATGTATATTAGCTGAACTCAAGTAGAAATCAAAACACAAAGAAACCCGGGATAGTTAGTGTCTGCTGACCACTGAGTAATGGTGAAGCTAACATTATTAAAGTTAAACAGTTATGATGTGAACAGGTTGAAATGATATTAAACAGTGGCAAATGGTGTGGACTCACCCACTTTGTCACACAGACCATAAAGGAACATTCATTAGAATTGCTTTCAATGACAGTTTTACTCAGAAATTTGTCCAGAAACTGAGCACTGAACAAAACTTTACTTAATAATTGGGATCTAAAATTAGATGTTAATAACATCATTGATAGATTTTGGAAACAAGGTTGTCTTGTAAATATGGACTTTGTTGAGAATTAATGAAAAATAAAATACATATGGCTATAAGAAAATTAAAATTATTGGCAAAGCAAAAAAGAGAAAAAGTAAGCATTATTTAAGCAATATTAAATTTATATAAAAAAAAAATGGAAACCTTAATGAGCAGGAGATCACTCATATGAATTCATTACAAAGCCAATTAGACAATATATATATATGGAAAAAACAAAGGGTGCCTTTATTAGGACCAGACGTAAATGGATTGAGCAGGGAGAGAAAAATACTAAATATTTCTTTGGATTAGAAAAATGAAATGCTGAATATGTACAATCAGTAATCTGATGAGAAATGGTAACGTCACCAATGATCATAATGTAATCTCCAAACATGTTGCCAGCTTTTATCAACACTTATACTCAACACCCACCACTTCTGACACAAAGGTTTTTTTTTAAATATCATCTGTACTAATGTCAAAAAAGTAAATGAGGAATTTAGAGATGTTTGTGATGAAAAAATATCCTTACCTGAACTAGCGGAATGCGTGAAACATATTAAAGACGATAAATCTCCCAGGAATGATGGCCTGACTGGGGAATTTTATAAAACATTCAGTGATAAACTCTCTCCCTTCCTATTAGCTGTATTTGAAGAAGCCATCGAAAGTGGTGAACACCCCCCCCCACACACACACACACACAACTTTAAAACGGGGTGATCACACGAATTCCCAAACCAAACAAAGATAAGCTACAGATGGAAAACTGGAGACCCATCAGCTTACTTAACAATGATGCTAAATTATTTGCTCTCATTTTTCCCAGAAGAATTAAACAAGGCTTGAATCAAATAATAGATGAAGAGCAATCTCAATGAATAAAAGACACATTAGCAATAACATACGTTTCATATCAGATATACTAGATTACAATGATCTTTACAAGATGATAGCTTTATTTTGTTCATTGATTTTTATAAAGCATGTGATTCCATTGAGCATAATTTTATTTTAAAAGCTTTATTTTCACAATGCAATTCAGACTTTGTATAATGGTTGTTCTAGTTCTGCTAAATTAAAATCTAGCACTTCATCGAGATTCAGCATTTCACGTGGTATTAGACAAGGCTGCCCTGTATCTCCCTTTTCTTTTTTTGTTAGTAGCACAAGTAATGGTCACTCATATAAAAATGTCACCATTTTTGGGAATTAATGCAGTAGGTAAAGAATTTAAAATATGTCAACTTGCGGATGATACAGCAATTTTCTTAAAAGATCATAATCAAATAGTTAATGTAGTGAGTTATATAAATTCATTTAGTGATATATCGGGTTTAAAAATGAACCTAAACAAATCTGTCTTGTTTCCACTTAAAGGATGTAATGTGTCCCATTACACCGGGACACCAGTTACGGAGACAGTGACTTATCTTGGAATTATAATTTGCAAAAATAAACAAACATTACAATTTTTCTGTTGGTAAATTCCCTTTAAATTTAGCAGACTTCCACAAACAAGCTCTTTAATCTTGGTTACTGATTTATAAGCATAACTTCAGCCTCCATAGATACTATATTTGAAACAACAAAGACATTCTTTATAAGAATAAATCCCTGTTTTATCAGCCATGGTTTGAAAAAGGAATTCTGTTAGTAAGTCAGTTGTTGAACAAAAATGGTGTATTTCTGACATATTTAGAATTCATCCAAAAATTTCATTTATACGTTACACCTAAAGAATATGCCGTTATCTTGCATGCAATGCCGGCAGGCTCTCTCCATATGTTGAGAAATACTTCATTCAAAGAGACTAACACTGATTTTAATAAAAAGATTTTCATTGGTGATGATATCACTGACAAACACTTTACCAACAAACATATCCGGAATAAAGAGTCCTACTCAATTTCACCTGCTGCAAAATTGTCTTGGTACTCTACCATGGGAGATTTTAGTGGGGAAAAAGCAAATAAAGTTACTTACAATTACTGTATTAATAAGAAAGTAAAATAAGTTTCTTATAAAATTTTATTTCCAATTTATCCTGTTAAGAAAACTCTTGAAAGATTCAAGATAAATGCGGATGATGCCTGTGTGTTTTGCAAAACTGATAAAGAGATTATTGCTCGTTTATTTTTCCATTGTCTTCATGCCAAACAATTTTGGTCAGATATGGAAAGCTTTATATGTGCCAAATTAAGAATTAATATCCAAATTAATGTCTTTGTTATGTTATATTGCACACTGGATTATCAAATGATGTGAATTATATTATTCAACTCTTACTTATACTTGGCAAATTTCATATTCACAAATGTAAATGACTGGATATAAACCCCTCTTTAATTTGTTTATTGTGGAAATAAAAACAAATGCCATCTCAATTGAAAATGTAAACAACAAAAAGGCAACTAGAACCCTTGATATCATGAAGGAACTGCACATTGTTTAAGTTTATAAATCCTCCATCTTTGTAACCATTATCCTCTGTATTGTTCATTGTATGTTCATCATTCATGTTCTTCATTGTATGTAACATTTTGTATGTAATAAAAAAAAAATAGAAGGAGGCCCAGGGTGGCGCTGGCCTGCTGAAATCTGATTGGACAGATGCCACTTGTCAAGTGATTGACAGGTTACTGGAGGTGGAGGAAAGAAACAACTTTCCAGAAATGCATGGATCACCAGATTGAAATCAATTTTAAAGTAGTTTCCTAATTAGTCATCCTTTAAAAAACAGACATCTGGTTGCCTTTTTCTAAAAAGATTTAGTCGCATGCACTACTACAAATCTTATGTAAGGCTATTGACCTGACGTTAGCATGATGCTATGTAGCAGTGCTAATCTAGTTATGTTGTAGCAATAGATTAGTTTTAAGATAATGTGGGGAAACCATGTCATATTTAGTTTTCAGTCAATGTATTTAGGGACTACACATCAACTCAGTTAATCAAAATGTTCACATTGGAGCTGAAAATATACTAGATGCTTAAAAAGTACCTCCACATTACATAGCGCTGACTAAGCTAGAGCTACCTCGTGAAATTAAATGAAATTAAAAATAATTTATTAATTCAAGAAGGAAATTACAATGTTGTAGTACATTTTCCTTCTTCTTTTTTCAAATTAAAAACAATAATAATTAATTAGAAGATTATGTCTTGTTCGGGGGGGCAATGGCTGCTGGCAGGAATGATCTCTGGTACCTTTCTGTCTTGTACTGGACTTGGTGAAGCGTCACACTGAACACACTCTGTTTCTTCACTGTAGAGATTGTGAAGAATTGTCCATTTTTTCTGGACAATCAGCTCCAGACTTATCCTTAGCACAGAACCAGAACCAGAGTTAGCCCCAGCACAGAACCAGAACCAGAGTTATCCCCAGCACAGAACCAGAACCAGACTAATCCCCAGCACAGAACCAGAACCAGTGTTAGCCCCAACACAGAACCAGAACCAGTGTTATCCCCAGCACAGAACCAGAACCAGAGTTATCCCCAGCACAGAACCAGCTTTCTTTGTTTGTTTGTTCAGTCTCTTGCAGTCCCTGACTCTGATGCTGTTGCCTGAACAGATGCTGGAAAGATGATGGCACTTTTCACAACAGACTTATAGAAGTTATGAAACATTTTGGAGCAGATATTGAATGACCTTAGCTTCCTTAAAAATTAGTCTGCTCTGTCCCTTTTTTGGTTCTCCACTACCTCCACCTCTCCCCCACAACAATATTAAAAGTATTTATGCAGATGACGGGACTCACAGTTGTGAGTCACCTCAGACACACAACCTTTCAGTCTCACAAACATCTATCGCTATCTCGCTGATACTCCGCCTCTCAGGTAATGTTACGGTTGGAAACGCAATGCGGTTACAGTTTACGAACCACATCCCCACCCTAACCGTCCGGTCCGACTTGCACCTGTTGGTGGAAACAAGGCTTTAGAATAACCAAGCCAAGGTTTCTTGTTGAATAGACTCTAGGAGAAATTGCTCCGAAACTTTGGCATATCCTCCAGGAGTAATTGGAATCTTATACTGCTTTAAAAATTCAACATAAGTAAATAAATTACCTTTTCCATTAAATAGTTGATCTATCAAAATTATATTATTTTGGATGCAAGAAAAATAGAGACCTGTGCTTTTAGATACTTATAAGTATCAGTGAGGTGAAGAGTTGTGCTTGTAGATGAGAGACTATGATAAGAAGGCGATTAAAAGTTTAAGAATTCCCACTTAGTTCCAAATATTTTCTCCTCCTTTGCTTTGGTCCAATACATATGAATTGGCTCAGAGATCCTTACTTTGACTTCAAAATGTTGTAACAACAATTAAATTTCCAATAAAAGGGTATGGTGTTAGACTTGATATGTTCTGAGAAATTAATAGTTAACTGAATGGTTAAATGACAGTCTGTATGGGATCCTCTTTCTTGTCCCCAGCCTTTATACTGCTCTACCCCTAACAACCGACCCTCCTGGGTTGACGTGGTGGTCCGTGAAAGAGGAAAGAGCTGGGAAGGTTTGAGCCTAACCAACCGTTTCGCCACCCTGATGGATGAAGCATTGGCTCGTCCTGCTCTTCTTGAGCCTGAGACACAGCACCTGAGCCCTCCACCCCAGACCGACAGCACCCAGGCGGCTTCCGTGGTCGGCATGCTGATCCCATACCCACCACCGCGGGCCAGTGGTACCTTGACAACGCAGACTGGCGGACAGAGGCAGCGGGACCCAGCCCGGGTAGCGGCTTCCTCCTCTCGCCGCAGGCTGTTAAAGGAGGCTGTCATCAGGTGCTCTGGAGGGTTTTCCCGCTCTGACACAGCGGGGAACCCTCCTGTGAGCTCCGCCAACACCGCAGTCGTTGGCCCTTCACTACAACGGTCCCCTGCTCTGCCCCACACCGTCGTTGCTGCCACCGGGCTTGGGAGCCCTGAACAGGATGCCACAGCAGCCCAGCAGCCACCTTCCTCGCCTCCACTGTCTCCGTCCTCGTACGGCAGGCAGCCTGCTCCCGCGTCACCCCCTCCCCCCTCATTGATACCCCTCAACCCAGTTCCCCATGCAGCCCTCTTCAACACAGGATCACTGTCATCACCAACCTGCGCCCTTACAGGCAGTTCATCCCCAGAGAACCTTCTCCTCCCTGCCCTATCACAGTTCCTCTCTGTCCCTCATCATCCTCTGCTCCCTGCCCCACTCCAATAAAAAAATAACAAGAGCACACCATCAAGCTAATATGGATTACAAAGAGATTGCAATGTTCATACTCTGCCTCTTTAAAAGCTCTCTGGATGTCCTGGGTGGCATAGATGGCCGAAAGAGATTTGACCTCCTCGTCGGTCCATTTGTTGTTGGCTTTGTCCATTGTCGTGTTGTTGTCTGTAGCTGAAACCGCAGCGGCAACAGTGAATTTTAAAAACACCGGGGTCACAAGAAGCGGATAAGCAGAACTTCGGTAATGGGCGTAGCAACGGATGACCAAACACCTACGTCATGTGGATTCCGATGGAACCACGAAAAGACCCTGCATAGGAGCAGGAGCTAAAATGGTTATAGGAACGTTGGGTCTTTAGCTCTAGTTCCTATATATCGGAATGCGCAAAAAAACGGCCTGGTTCCTGAAAAGGTTATAGGAACTGCAAAAGGTTCCTACAGTCGGAAAGGGGCAATTGAAGCAACCCCCCCTGACTACTCATTCCTTCATCAACCTAAGCTGCCCGGAAAAGGAGGGGGGGGTCGCTGCCATTTTTAAGAACAATTTTAAATGTATTCCTGGTCCCTAAAACTTTTTTAAATCATTTGAGCATCTTTGTTTTATCATATTGTGTAAAGAGCCCGTGTTTGTTTTAGCTGTTAATAGACCCCCGAAACCCAATAATGCTTTTATTTAAGAGTTCTCTGATCTGTTATCCCAGTGTATGGCCCTCTACAACAAAGTGTTGATTTTAATATTCACGTCTGTCGCCCTTCTCAATCTTTTACTTCTGATTTTATTGAAATTATTGTCTCCTTTAATTTAGCGCAAACAGTTCACTTTTCCACTCACTCCAGGGGCCATACACTGGACTTGGTTTTATCCTTTGGTCTCAGCCTGGGAAATTTTTCAACTTAGGATATCTGTGTGTCTTATCACAAAGCCGTTTTATTTAATGTTATTTTATCTGCACACTCTGTTACTCAGGGTTTACCTTTCTGATCTCATGTTTTTAACTCCTCTTCTGCCTCTAGGTTTTCTCAACATTTTACCTCCGCCTCGACTGCTTTTTACACAGATTTTAGCCTGGTAGAGCTGCTCTCTTCTTTTCATCAAACCTCAAATTCTATTTTAAATATTGTTGCTCCTTTTAAAGAGAGAAAGCCCAACTTAATTTCCCAACCCTGGCTCAATGAACACACCCAATTGTTAAAGAGGATTTGCAGGCAAAATGAGAGAATATGGAAAAAGTCCAGGCTAAATGTATTCTATCTCGCATGGAAAGAAAGTCTTAAATCCTATCAACAAGCAGTCAAAGAAGCGAGGACAGCTTTTTATTCTAACATTATCACAAAAAAATCTATCCAATCCCAGGGTTTTATTTAAGGTTTTAGACTCAACTACTAACCCTAAGCCCTGTCACTTTAATGATGCATCCACAGAACTGTGTGAACTGTTTTTAAATAACTTTGTTAAAAAGGTTAATGGCATAAGAAATTGGTCCGAGTCACACCATTACTGTAATAAGAGAATTTCCCAAGTGTTTTAATTGTTTTACTAATTTTACTCCTTTATCTCTCTCTTCTTTAGCTGATGTTTTATCTCACATGAAAACAACCACATGAAGTCTTGATGTCATACCCACCAAATTCCTCAAAGATGTTTTTAGCACAGTTGGGCCCAGCTATTTTAATTGATCATCTTAAAACCTGGGTTGGCATCGCAGACACTACACTTCATTGGTTTTATTCTTACCTTTCAGACAGAACCTTTGCGGTCACCATAGGTAATTTTACTTCCTCCTCCGCCCCCATTGCCTGTGGTGTACCGCAAGGTTCCATTTTAGGTCCCATTTTATTCTCTATTTATATGCTCCCACTAGGACACGTTATAGCCCGCCATAACGTGTCCTTCCACTGTTATGCAGACGACACACAGATATACCTCCAGCTGAGACCAGGGGACACCAAAAGTCTGTCTGCTGTGTTAGTGTTTCAACGATGTGAATAGTTGGATGGCACAAAACTTTCTACAACTTAACAGTTCAAAATCTGAAATTATCTTTATCAACCCTCCTAACTCCACCACTCATATTGAAGATAGTCTTGGTCCTCTCTCCTCTAACATCACCTCCTCTAACGTTATATTTGATTCCAATCTTAATTTTCATCTTCACATCAAAAAAAGTCATCCAGTCCTGTGTCCTTCACCTCCACACCATCAGTAAAATGAAACCTGTCCTCTCCCGGCCCGATTTAGAAAAAGTTATTAATGCCCTGATTTTCTCTAGACTACTCGACTACTGCAACTCCCTGCTCTCCGGTCTTGACAATAAATCCCTCTCTCGCCTCCAACTTGTTCAAAACGCAGCAGCTAGGCTTCTCACTAGTTTTAGCAGATGTCAACACATTACCCGTTTTAGCCTCGCTGCACTGGCTCCCTGTATGTTTTAGAATTGATTTTAAGGTTTTACTGATTACCTTTAAAGCTAATTTAGGTCTGGCACCCAACTACATTACAGAGTTACTGACACCCTACGAGCCTCCCCGCAGCCTTAGATCCTCAGGCAGGTCCCTTTTAGCTGTGCCAAGGTTGAAACTCAAGACCAGAGGTGACCAAGCTTTTTCGGTCCGAGCCCCTCGACTCAACCTGCCGGAAGAAATAAGGCTGGCACCATCAGTATCATCTTAAGTCACTTCTTAAAACACACTTCTATCGACTGGCCTTTTCCTAACCTATGTATTTATTTTATTTATGACTTATTTATTGTCATATATCTGTCTGTCTGTCTAAATGTACTCATGCATGGGTTAATTTTATTACCTTACATTGCTGTGTGCTGTTCAGCACTTTGTAAACCTTGTTTTTAAAAGTGCTATACAAATAAAGATTTATTATTATTATTATTATTATTATTATCCTCCTTTGGTTTCACCTGCAAAACGCTACACTATCTGGTTTTACCTGGAAAATGTCCATTACCACCTAATGACGTTCCACCATCTGGTTCCTCAAAGAAAATTTTACGCTTTCTGGTTTCACTCGGAAAAAAAAGTTCCATTTGCTGGTTCCACCCAAATATGTTCCCCCCAGAAAACAAGTTCCAACAAGACATTCCACCATCTGGATCTGCTTGGAAACATTCCACTGTCTCTGACTGTCTCTGTTTTTCACAAGTCCACCTTCCATGGTAACAGACACCTGCAGACCTTCTTTATGAGTGATGAGGCAAACGGGAGAATGTAAGTCAAGGAGGCGATCACGATGAAGATCTTGTTTCAGGTGATTCCTCCCATTGTCCATCCATCCATTTTCTTCCACTTATCTGGAGTCGGGTCGCAGGGGCAGCTGCCTAAGCAGGGAAACCCAGACTTCCCTCTCCCCGGCCACATTCACCAGCTCATCCGGCGGGATCCCGAGGCGTTCCCAGGCCAGCCGAGAGATGCAGTCCGTCCAGCGTGTCCTGGGTCTTCCCCGGGGCCTCTTTCCGGTGGGACGTGCTAGGAATACCTCACCAGGGAGGCGTCCAGGAGGCATCCTGACCAGATGCCCAAGATCCCTCATCTTGCTCCTCTCGATGCGAAGCAGCAGCGACTCTACTCTGAGCCCCTCCCAGATCACCGAGCTTCTCACTCTATCTCTAAAGGAGAGCCCGACCACCCTGCGGAGAAAACTCATTTCGGCCGCTTGTATTTGCGATCTCGTTCTTTCAGTCACTACCCACAGCTCATGACCATAGGTGAGGGTAGGATCGTAGATTGACCGGTAAATCGAGAGCTTTACCTTTTGGCTCAGCTCCTTTTTCACCACAACAGACCGATGCAGCGTCCGCATCACTGCAGACGCGGCACCGATCCGCCTGTCGATCTCCCGCTCCAT
>JBAMHW010000014.1:33373625-33389582 GCA_037177495.1 Rhadinocentrus ornatus | reverse complement strand
AGGCTGTAGATGTGACCAGGACTGAAGGATGAAGTCCTTGTGCTAAGATAAGGGGAATGAGGAGATGCACCAGGTTATCGTGGGTAAGTGCTGACCCAAATGAAACACTAATGTTTAGCACTTACCGGTAGTGACATACCAGCATTTTGCGATTCTTCTGCCGCTTTAACTTACAGAATGAATTTCCAACTCTAGATTTAATTTGTTTCCTCCTTACTGAACCCCACCTGTAAACTACGTCGCATCCAACACCAACGCAGGATTCTTCTCCGGCTGAACATGAGTTAGATTGTATGCATATTTTTATTTATTATAATTATATATTTCACCCTCCTACATGCTGCCTGATGGCAACGCCTTTTTTTTTTCAGGACAATCTGTCCAAGTCCACATACGTGTTTGCATATCATCATACTTAATGCTATAAATACCTTTAAAAGGCCTCATTAGTGTAACAAAGCACCTGGTTTACACTGTATTAGTCGACCTCAGTAGATAACAATAGAAACCATCAGCACACGTTTATGTCTCCCCCATACCTGTTAGTATAAAGTACGACTTAAAACTCTAGTAAAACAGCTTTTAAATGTACAAATACATCTTCACTGAATTAAAGTACTTCAACTTAAACTACATCATAAATCAGTTTACATGGTGTTTACACTGATACGGTTCACATCTGGCAACAGGAAACTGGTTATACTAGAAATCATCATTTAAAATATGAAATGCAGTAATGAGGCTAAAACAGGGATGCAGCAAACTTTTTATTAAAACTTTTTATGAAAACATTTCTCTCTTGCTGCCTCCTCTTCTCCACAGCAGCCCAGGTGGTAAATCCCTCAGTGCCACTGCTGACTCGGTAGTTTGATGCCGCAGTGACCTACGGTAAAAATACAATGGCAGTTTATATGAAAGCAAACAGTATTTATGTACTTTATGGGTACTTTGAAGACTCTCATCTAAAGTACAATCAGCTACGGCTCAGTCAGCGGTACCATGGAAACGGGCTGGTTCTCTAACCAGCGAATCAGTCTTTAGATCAAGGACCATTTCGTTTACACCACAGACACCGCAGTGCTTAATTTGGAGGTTTAACAATGATGAATAAATGTACGAAACCTATAGAATTAATTATTTCTAACATTAATAGCCTATCTTTGGCTGTGAAACCGGCTAAAAAACTGATAACATTTACGTGCGCTAACTCTACTGAGTCGGTAAAACCGCAGCCTCCAACAAATGATCAGATCCATAACTGTCGTCAGGGAAAGAAGAGATCGGTAGCATGTTGCCGTTTATATTAGAATTATGACAGAATAACTTCATACTTACATCTATACTAAACAGCCTCCGCCTGCATCGGTACCGCTCGGTCGCTGGCCGCTATTATTCATCTCTGGAAAACTGGTTGAAAGTCCCTCCCCTTCCGCTACGTCAGCAAAATGATGTCTGTTTAGTGCGCGTAGTGTCCATCGTATCGCACTAGATTTTTGGCTAGTTTAGGGCAGCATCCGGGTACTTTCACTGCACTGCGTTTTTACTGAAATTTCTCTGTCAGCGCACTAAGCACTTAAATGTAGTATAGAAGTATAGAAGTGCGCGGTTTGGGACACACCCCAGGTGTGTAATTCTGGCTCTGACAGAGGTAGAGAAGTTGTAAAGTCTGATTGCAGACGGTAGAAGCATGAGCTCATATGGCACTAGGGACGGGGGTGTCCCCACTGGATCCGTCCCCCCTTCTTTCCCAGCGTAAAGGTGGATTTATGCTTGCGTGCAGCCAGCCACGGCATAGCTGATGCTGGTGAGTTTGCTTTCGCACTGGAGCTTAGGGGATGCGCATCGTTTTGGTGTCTGTTGCAGTTTCTCCTCTTAATCTGAAGGTGGCAGCAGGGGTGGTATCCGCCGGTAAACTCACCAGGGCGGAGTTATTTTGATAATTAACTTCAGTTTGGTTACTGTTTTCTGTTGAAATGGTGACCAGTATGGTTCAGTGTCTTTATTAGTTTGTGAAAGAAAATTAATAAATAATTCGATCAGCCTCTCATCAACTTGATCCACTGATAATTGTTTTTAGAAACGGTGGTTACCACACAAATTCAGCCACAAGATCCAGATATCCGGCAACACGTGATCCTAAACTGACCAATTACAAGGGAGAACCTCTGCGTAACCGTCTGCGTAGCAGGGGTGCACATCAGGTCAGGTGCGCGTGGAGCCTCTGCGGAGCTACGCCGAGCCTACGGCGGTTACGCAGACGCCAGGCAAGCATAAATCCTCCTTAAGGTGACAAACATCGCCGGTAAAACAGAGGATTAATGTCATTGCAGTGCACATTGAGAGCCCTGCGTTTGTGTACTTTGCTAATGGTGTGTTTCATTTGTACAGAAATGTGGGAATTTCCAAGCTGTAAGTCAGAATTTTAATCAGAACCCCCTGTGAAGTCACATATCCAACTCGGAAAGTTTAATTAATCTCACTAACTTTTTTGGAGAACAAATAGTGGATGTATTATTGTTTTGCAATTATTACCCCAAAGTTCTGCACAGTAATTAAAATATGGAAGAATTAATGAGCAGTAAAGCATTTGTAGTAGTTTACAATCTAGATCCTGTTTCGCTTTATTTAATACTGCTAAAGTTTATTGAAACTCTACTGTGAATATGTCTAATGTGTTGTTTCAAACTAATTTGTTCATCTATTATCAACCCTAAAAAATTTATTTCATTCACTCGTTCAATCCAACATAATTTGATTCTGCAAATTTGTTAGATAATTTCCAAACACCATTATTTTGGTTTTCGTCAAATTTAAAGACAATTTATTTCTATAAAACCATAATTTCATTTTTTTATAATTCTATATTATTCTCCTGTATTAACAACTAGAGATTACTGCTCAAACAAAAAGCACTGATATCATCTGCAAATACGGCCAGCTTTAACACTTTTGTTACCTTACACAGATCATTTATATATAGAATAAACAATTTGGGGCCCAAGATACCACAAGAAATGTCCAAACTAGTGGAACAGACGTCCCCAAGCTTGACAAACTGTTTCTTTTCTGTCAGATAAATCTTGATCCAGTCAACTACCCTACCTCTAATCCCATGTCTCTCTAATTTATACAACAAAATATCATGATTAATTGTGCAAATATTCCCATTATATGCAATTTTTTGTGTAGTGAATTTGTTATATCTTCTATAGAATCTATAATTGCCATTGCTCTATTTGACCTGAATCCATTTTGATTTTCATGAAGTATTTTGTATTTTTCTATGAATTTATTCAGTCTAATTGTAAAACGTTTTTCTAAAATTTTGGAGAATTGAGAAAGAAGTGAAACGGGTATATAGTTTGTAAATTGGTGTTTATTTCCAGATTTATACAGTGGGATTACTTTGGCTATTTTCATTTTATTGGGAAATGTACCAGACTGAAATGATAAATTAGAGATATATGTGAGTGGTTTTGAGATTCCATTGATAACTTTCTTCACAACAGTCATTTCAACACCATCACAGTCTACAGAAGTTTTATTGTTACATTTTAGAGCTGTTTCAATTACTTCTTTTTCCTCCACTGCAGTAAGATACATTGAACTTGGGTTCATTTAACCAGACAGGGATTATCTTGTCCTGAGTCAGGGATGGTTTCTGCAAATTTTGGCCCAATACTTACAAAGAATTTATTAAAACAATCAGTAACATCAATCATATTATAATTTTAATTTTGTTTACATTGTTATTATTATATAAATTATCCCAGTTGTGTGCAATTAGGTCATTTTTCAAAGCCCCTAGTGCATCAGATGTTCTCAGTCTTCTGTATTAACTGTTTTATCATGATCAATAGACTTGCCGCCACTATTAAACACTGTAAATACTGGCAAATAGTCACTGATATCACTTAGTAAAAGTCCACTAGTTGTATTATTAAAGATGTCATTGGTAAATATTTTGTCAATAAGTGTAACACTATGACATGTTATCCTGGTTGGTCGGCTGATTTTAGGGTACAAGCTCATGCTGTATGTTTTATTGATGAATTCAGCCGTCTTTCTGTGTTCCTTTGCATTAAGCAAATCAATATTGTAGTCTCCACAGATTATTATAGTTTTGTTTGTTTTAGTTGCAAATATTTCCTCCATCCGGTCACTAAACAGTTCAACACACGAGCCTGGTGACTTGTACATGCAACTTTCAATCAGGTTTTTAGTTTTTTCTCTGTAAATTTCCACTGATACACACTCAAGCATATTTTCTATAACCAATGACATATTGTCTATAACTTTAAATTTCAAGTTTTTGTCCACAAATAATCCAACTCCTCCTCCACCTTTGTTACCACGATCCATGTGTATAAATTCATACCTATCCAGTTCAAGGGCTACTCCTTTTTCCTCAGTAATCCATGACTGATTTAAAAAGTATGTTGATGTTAGCGAAGTTTGCATATAGACATCTACCATTAATATGTATAACTGATAATTTTCCATCCTTGTTAATTTCATTATATTGTTCTTCCGTATAATAGCAATATTCATTACTTACAGAGGTGAAAAAGTTGTTATCTGGGTCAATATTACATTCCAAATCCCATCTAGTGTGATCCGTGTATTGAAATGTTTGTAGTTGCACACTGTCCTGCTCATTAATTTCCTGGAATATATTACTATTGTCTTCAAGTGAAGATGATTGACTTATTTGATTGTATGCCATAGTTTATATGGGAGGTTCTTACCTCATTATGCAGATTTATTGATACTCGTCCAATTCCTCCATACTTTTAACCATCAGAACTTTTGCTTCTTCTGGTGATCCATTAAGCTTGATGAATATTTTGCAGTTTGTAGTCCAGGTATGTTGAATTTTTTTTATTTTCCTCAATCTCGCCTTTTTGGCAATGTCTGCATTGTGCCTTGTCAAGTGCTCATTGATGTAAACATACGTCCCTTTCCTTCCTTCTTTCATCTTGTGTTTTCTGTTTACAAACCGTATGATGATGGCAGGTGTTTCATTTTTATTTTTCCTTGGTAATAAGCGACATGCTTCAACATTGTTGGATTTCATCTCAATACCCTTTGATTGTAAGAAGGCAACCACTTGTTGCTCGGTTGAGTTGGTCTCCTGCTCATTGGCCATATCCCCGCTATCAGCAGCTAAAGCCCAAGCGTACGAGCGGGGTTTAACCTGGAGCCCAGTGATGATGTCATTTATCCTCATGTACTTCTCAAGATCCATAACCCGGCTCTCCAGTTCCGCGAGACGCTTGTCCCGCTCCTCGATTTGGACACGAAGCACCTTGACATCCTCAACCAGCTCTAAGATGCGCTCCTGCTGTGACTTAACAGTAGAGACATCTGCTGTAAGAGAGTCCAGCGTTCTAATAATGGCAGCCTCATCAGCTGACACAGTCTTTCTCCTCTTTGGACCCAGTTTGCCTGGTACGTTAGTGCGATCAGCTGTTAGCATGCTGGCTAGTTTACTTGCCGGCAACTAGCTTTGCTCCGCAGCCCGCAGTCCTGTCAGATGTTTTCTTTCAGGCAGGGGTCACTTCAACTCTTCAACTAAATGCGCAGTGTCGTTCATCCAAGATTGCTGATCGATAAATCCAGATATTTGGTCATAAATCTCCAAACACCAGAGTACTCACAACAACTGGTTAGCCAGTGCCAAAGATGCAGCCGTTTGCAAATATCCTGAACTGAAAAAGGAGTTGAGAGTCCAGCTTGCCATGTTTAAAAACAACTACAAGGTCAACACAAGCTGTGCATGCTTTAAAAAAATTCTCCCTGAAGTCTGTTAAATCAACCTTCAGTTTGGGTTGTTCAAAACTTTTGAGTAGAATCTGAATAACTTTGATCCAAAAAAACAGGTTTATCCTGATCCCAACAGAGGTTAGGATTACAAGGCAGATTTCAGGAAGAAACAGCTGATCAGATAATAGAACCTTTTATTCTTGCATATGCTTATATTGGTATTTCACACCTGACTTGTTTAACGGTTACAGGGATAAAATGGTTAATGGGGGAATAGGCTACCTATTTACCCCTTCAGCATGGTAAAGCAAAAATAAAAACGTGACATTATCATCCCCACGAAATAACCCCCCAAAAAAATCCAGTAACATACACAAATAAAATATTTAATTTTCCTGTTATTCATCAGTGCATAATCAAAAAAGAACTTTCTAACGATTGCGTCCCTCACTACAAGTCCCGACTGTCCCTCATTCTGACAAAGTGACAAAGGTTGGTCTGGTACCTCCACATGGGGCTCTGGTGCATCATTAACATCGTCACAGTGAGGGACAGTCCGCCTGGTCGCAATGGTATGCAGTACAATACATGCATGTATTATGTTACATGCTCCCAGTGGTTCAAATCGCAAAGCACACAAACCGTCTTTTCTATCTGTTGCTCTTTACATGGCTGGCAGCGCACATTGATCCACATGTTGAATATCTGGTGTCCAACTGTGAACGGTGATCCTGAAAAACAGGATTTTGAATCAGGAGGATCCAGTCCTGTTTTTCTTTGAACCATCGGGGTAAAAGTAAGCTGGATTATGTGATCCGCCGTCCCGAAAAATGGGATTCCTAAATCCTGATAGGTTTTATCCAACAACCGGCCCATGGAGTTGAAATCATTTGCTGACAGCTTCGTCTCCCCCATTTAAAATATCCCATTTGCGATGGATTTCCTGTATCGTTCGTTACAGCAGCTGGGTTGAATGAGTCTGTTGCTGAAGCTGCTCTTAAGCTTATTCCTTCCCTGTCCTGAAGAAACAAGTCAGCAGTATAAATTTCAAAGCTGTGTGAAGCTGCCTTCCTACTAAACATAGAAGGAATAATATCTGATGAATTTCTAGCCTTAAGGCGTGTTTCCTAGCTGGAACAGACATAAAGCAGGATTAGATGCTCAACACTTCTAGACAGGGAAGAAATAAGTGATGCTTTAAGAGAAAAATAAATTTTTCATTTATTTACCATTTTTATCTACAACATTTTCTCTTCAAATTTCTGTTATGACATTTAAGCAGTCGGAGAACAAGTGTCACATGATGAGTAATAAGACAATGACGTGTTCAAACAAAAGTTATTTGAATGGGAAAATGTTCTCATAAAATCTTCAATCATAGTGAGGATTCTTAAATCATAAAGTTGTGTGTACATCACTTGTTACTGTTAAAGACAGATGTTGAGAAGATGAGGAAAGTTTGGTTTTTCAGTTTTTAAAACTTAGATCCTTAAAATTAAGAGACAAAGTAAAAAAAAAAAGAGAGAATTTTGGCATTTCTGCAGTATGTCTGGAACAAGTTTCATTCCCTGTGTTGGAGCATCAGCAGAGCTGTAGGAGGAATATGAATCTCTGCATGACTCTGGTTCACCTCAAATGCTCTCAGTGGCTGACATGCATGACAGACATCCCAAGCCAGTACTCCTTCACCTGTGACCTGCGGTATGTGTGATTAACAGACTTTGCAAAGTCTATCGAGGGCTAATTCTGCATCCATCTTGCATCCTACCTGTACTGTGAGATTTCAGTCAGTAAAAGATCGATTTATCTTGACTCTTGTCTTATCTAGTATGTCAAGTTCCTCTTGCTAGCATGCAACATGTGTAAAGTCAAACCTGGCTGCAGCGTCATGCAGATTCTCAGCCTCAGGCCGCTTGTTACAGTCCTTGCCTTGTCAGCCTGATGCCGTATGAGGAACAGCTGTGCACGGGCTGCGTCATGATGATTGACAGCGAGAGTTGCACCTCGACTCCGCCTCCCTCTGTCGAGATTGGTCGCCTGCAGTTCCGGAATCTCCAGATGGGGCTGTTCGTCAGGGACTCTTTGCCCATATAAGCCCTACACCACCATTATTCGGGGCAGCTGTGTACCGTGGGCACACAGTTCACCAGCTTTGGGATTACTCTTGGACTATATTGTTGATTGGCTATTAGAGCTTTCGTTGATAGGCTTTGGTTTAGAGAAAAGACACTCTTGTCCGTATTTTGAGGTCTTTGGTTTATAGATAATTTGGTTTTGTGATACCCTCATTAGGAGGAGGTTTTGGTTATTTAAGAACTTTTGCTTGGTTATAGAATAGTGGAAGTCCCAGCACTTTAACGTCTGGTTGACATTTATTATTTTGTGTTGTTTTGACGATTATTAGTGTACACCTTAAAAAGGACACCTTTTGTTATTTATTTTGTTTACCGGGAAAGGTGTAATTTTGTTTAAAGGACCATTTAAGTTATTGAGAATTTGACCCCATTTGAATATCATTATTTTTGGCAAATTGTATTTAAGTTTTGATTATTGTAATAAATATTCTGATAATACCATTTAGTGTGTCTCCGGCCCGGTATGTTATTGACCCTTTTACCCCTAGCCACAAAAGGGGTCATACCAAAATAGGGGCACATCCGGGATTTTAATCAGATTATTGTGTGAATAATTGTCTAATTGTATCGTGGCGACATTGGTGTCCGGTCGTGATTCCTAAAGCAGATTGGAATACTGAGACACAAATTGTAACACCGGCACCCTTTCGTCAGCAGATACTGCAGTTAGCCTATGATGACCATTGGTCAGATCACCTGGGAATAAATAAAACTTATAGAGTGTGTTGAAACAATTTTATTGGCCTGGTTAATAATGGACTGTTTGGGTCTGTTGCCCCGAACTAGGTTGGGAAATGTGTTCCTTCTGACACTAATGTATTCCGCTACATGCTACCCAGAAGCAATTCCGTTGCGCCGGATAACGTCTCGCTCTGTGACAGCAGCTTTACTGAAATTCTTCTCCACCTTCGGACTGCCTCGCATTATTCAGACAAATCAGGGCAGCAACTTCATGTCGAAAATGTTCAAGCAGGTTATGGCCGGCTTAAACATTAAGCATGTTACATCTACCATGAACCATCCAGATAGTCAGGGAGCACTCGAGAGGTTAAAGACTGTAAAGTCAATGTTACCAAATATTGTTAGACAGAAGGAAATAACTGGGATGAAGGAAAATCCTTTATGTTGTTCGCCGCTTGAGAAGCACCTCAAGAATCCTTAGGATTTAGCCCCGCAGAGCTCATATTCGGCTATGATCTTTGGGGACCATTAAAAACGTTGAAAGAAAAATTATTAGAAACCCCGATGTCTGGAAAAGGAAACATATTCAAATATGTAGCCCAATTTCGTGAACGTTTAAAACGCTCTCATGAATTTGCATCCGCTTCTCTAAAGTCAGTGCAGACTAAAATAAAAAGGCGTTATGAAAGGCGTTATAAAGGCTGTGTCTCATCAATTTTAGGAGGGAGACAAAGTGGTGGCTTTGCTCGCCGTTACAGGAACGACGTTGCAAGCTCGATTTTCCGGACCCTATTTAATAAAGCAACGATTAAACGAGACCAATTACGTTATTTCTACTCCCAATCGCCGACGTAAGACACGTGTCTGTCATGTGAACCTCTTGAAGGCTTATGTGTCACCTGACTCAGACTCGCGGGTAGGAAGGGATTCGTCTGCGATATTACCAACACCTTTAAGTTTAAATTCAATGTCGTGTGGTGTTGCTGTTACACTGCTAGACACTACACTGGTTGATGGTGATCCCCAGGTTAACATTGAGTCTAGAGAGCACCGAGGTTATTAAACACAGAGGTGTTAGCTTTGCTTCCTTCCTCCCTCCATTATCTCTCTGATAGTCAGCTATTAAGTCTCCTCACATTAATCGACAAGTTCTGTGTTCTGTATAATGACATTCCGTCTTGCACCAACATCATCAGCCATGATATAGAGGTCACCAATAGCCGCCCAATTAAACAGCATCCATATCGTTGTAAAGAGACAGCTCATGCGACAGGAAACTGATTATCTATTACAAAATGGCTTTGGAAAGATCAGTAACAGCTCTCCCTCCTTGGTGGAGACCAAGCTGGATGGCTCTCCCAGATTTATTACCGATTATAGGAAGGTTAAATCAGTAACCATAACCGACACCTATCCGTTACCCCATGTGGAAGATTACATAGACACTATCGGTTCCGCTCAGTTTGTCACTAAGTTAGATTTATTAAAAGGGCGTCTGTGATTTCCGCATTTGTTACTCCGGACCGATTTTTGCAGTACACAGTCATGCCTTTCGGAAGGTGCAATGCCCCAGCGACATTTCAACGGCTAGTAAACACATTATTCTCCAATTTGCCGAATTGTACGGCATATTTAGATGATTTGATTGTGTACACAAACACTTGGGAGGAACACATGGCAACATTAGAAACCGTGTTCTCACATTTGGCTGGTGCTTCTTTGACCCTGAATCTGGCCAAATATGAGTTTGGCCTTGCAACCGTAACATATTTAGGAAGACAGGTGGGACAGGGGGTAGTGCGCCCTTTAGAAGCGAAAGTGTTTGCTATTATACAGTTCCCTGTCCCAGAAAACAGAAAGGCATTGAGACAATTTTTAGGAATGGCATGTTACTATCGTAACTTTTGTAGGAACTTAGCCACAGTTGTAACTCCCTTGATAACGCTAATGAGTCCCAAGCAGGAATTCCTGTGAACTTCAAATTGCTAACACGCCTTTGACAGCATTAAAGCACTCCTCAAACATGCACCGTGTTAGCCGCTCTGAACATGTCACAACCCTTCAAGCCGGAGATAGACGCCAGTGCCATAGGGGCAGGCGCCATGCTCCTTCAAACCAGTGAGGAAGGGACTGATCACCCTATCTGTAACTACTCCAGGAAGTTCGGCCGGCATCAACTGCATTACTCCACACGTGCACGGGCTGCGTCATGATGATTGAGAGCGAGAGTTGCACCTCGACACCGGCTCCCTCTGTCGGGATTGGTTGCCTGCAGTTCCGGAGTCTCCAGATGGGGCTGTTCGTCAGGGACTCTTCACCCATATAAGCCCTGCACCACCATTATTCAGGGCAGCTGTGTACCGTGGGCACACGGTTAACAAGCTTTGGGATTACTATTGGACTATATTGTTGATTGGCTATAAGAGCTTTCGTTGACAGGCTTTGGTTTAGAGAAAAGACACTCTTGTCCATATTTTGAGATCTTTGGTTTATAGATAATTTGGTTTTGATACCCTCATTAGGAGGAGGTTTTGGTTATTTTAGAGCTTTTGTTAGTTAGGTTATAGAATAGTGGAAGTTCCAGCACTTTAATGTCTGGTTGACATTTATTGTTTTGTGTTGTTTTGACGATTATTAATGTACGCCTGAAAAAGGACACCTTTTGTTATATTTATTTTGTTTGCCGGGAAAGGTATAATTTTGTTTATAGGACCAATTAACTTATTTAGAATTTGAACCCAGTTGAATATCATTATTTCTGGTAATTAAGTTAGTTAAGTTTTGATTATTGTAATAAATATTCTGATAATACCATTTAGTTTATGTGTGTTATTGACCCTTTTACCCCTAGCCACAAAAGGGGTCACAATACGGCTGCAGCTGTATAATGTGAACAATAAATATCACTGTGCCATCAAACAAGTCAGGAATGCAGCGTTTTAATTTAGACAGAAAATATTTTAATTCAATGTACTATGTGCTAGCTTTGACAGAGAGTAAACATAAACACTAGCCTGGGCTACTTTCTTATATAATCTCAGTAAAAAACTACATCAACAACTCAACAGCTGTAATACAAAACACAGCAGTCCTTGGTTTTATGGTCCACAGACATTTGAGAGTCTCTTTAGCCATTTTTCAACCCTGAGATTGGTAAAAAAATATTCTAATGAAATCTTTCTTTTTCTTGATGCAATTAGTTTAAAATATACCAAAGCTCACTGTGGATCACATATGAGTGATGTCAACATACCATTTATAATTCTTTTTTTCATATATAAAACAACTGAGAAAGGGCTGTTAATATGGGGCAACAAAGTGTAAATCTAAAGAAACACCGAAAGTTTCTGCATGTTCCACTTCTTCCAAAACTGCACCATATTACAATGAACTGCCCTGGATTTAACTCTGTACCAAATGAGGCATGGTCTTTGGAAGGAACTGATACGATCAACTTCACACCCATCAGGGGAGCTTGTGTACATCTTGCCTTGGGTCTCGCATCCTCATACATATTCAAAGGCCTTTCACAGTTCATTATAAACTCACAAAATCTCTGCTCCTTCCTATCCTAGATGGCCATGTTACATTCATTAAAAGGGAAGAATACAAAGCCTCCCCAAATTATAACGATACAAATTCCTCATGCAATTAGAATTTAACTATTCACCGTCTCACATCTAGGTCTCGCATCAGAAAACATCAAACACAAGCCTGCCTAATGGATGTCTCTCTACGTTGCACAATTAACACTCAAGGACAAACAAAAAAGAAATTGGAATCATAGATGTCTGATGTTTAGTTTTTTAAGGATTTTTTGTCCTTCAAGGCCATTTGATATGCAGGTCTAAAAAGTAAACACCTTTGTTTTCCTCTATCAAGAGCAGCCCCCTGAGAGAAAATAAATGGGATATAGCCATGCAGATCGGCTGCTGTGTTTGCTAAAGATAGGCCGCGACTGAAAAATGTAAAAGGGAAAGATTAGAATCACAAAATCATTCAAAATATCAGAAGCAATAAAAAAACAAGTCTGCAACTTTTTCATGCAACTCTTTACTAGGAATTAGCTCATAAGTATGATCACCTCAGATTTCTGCAATTAACTGTAATAAAAGTGCAGTAAACTGGAAAAAGGAGGAGAAAAAAGTGCAGATACATGTGTGGATGCTTGTTTCAGCGAGACCCTGGCTGTGCAGATCAGTGTATGTGTGGATGTTAGATCAAGCCAGATGATGATCTGGTTGACTGGTGTTAGCAGAGCTGATCTCACAGTCCCGGCTTGTGGAGAGCTGAACGCCAATCGCCTCTCCTGCTGCTTCCCAGACCAAACTGGTTATTTCTAATGAGACAGGCGGACAGCGTGCTGTCACACTGATGGGGGCACCTGACACATGAAAATGAGACCCCCCAATCCGCATGCTGGGATGAAGAAGGAACACTGGGAGGGACCGGCAGGGTGAGGTAGTGAAAGGGGGGGGCTAAGGGGAGGAGGAGGGCGGCCTACCAGCTGTCATAGGACTGAGTGACAGGTCAAGGAAGGTGGCGGAGCAGCAAAACTCCTCCAAGTGACAAGAGACGAAAGGCACATCTCTGCATGCACGGCAGTGCTGCTAACTCTCCTGTCTGACTTGTCTCTGTCATCTGACAGGCCTACAAGGACCAATCCTGTTCCTCTCAGAGACTATTCAGCAGCCAGCAACATCAGCAGAACATATCTCACTGATCTGCCTGCAGAACTTCTGGGTCTCCTTTTACCTCATCCAAAATTGAAAATGCCAGTTTTTCCCATCCTACTTTTGCTCGCCTTTGATTTTTTTAACTCATGAGAAATACAGTGGCTCCAGTGACGTTTACCATCTAAATGTAGCAAAGCATATCCGGCTATTCCTCCAAGATGCCCTGCAGACATGCCTTTCTGAGTGATAACTGTGGGATTATCTCTCCATTACAGTGATTCTATTTGACAAGCCGTTCTGTCACATCTCAAACGGCTGCTTCCCTTGAAGAGCCAGGTGCTCTCTGCGCGTCGCTTACATCCGCAGATTGCAGGAGATTTGAGACAGCCCCGTGTTACGTTTCATCTGCGGGGGAGAAAGCAGCGCTCGGTCTCGGCGACACTCCCATCCTTCAAGGTGTTCTTGTTCCATCTGCCGGAGGGTCCGGCGGGAATACTTCTCTCTGAGCTCCTTCCTCAGTCCCAGCGAGCAGCCTTTCATGTCAAACAGGATACCAGACAGGAATCCCAGCTAGCATTCGGCTTTACTTAAGACTTACATGTTGACAGAGAGAAAGAGGAGTGTTCTCTTATCTCTGAAAGGTCTTTTTCTTCTTCCTTTTTCCTCTTACACAGCCCATATGCCAAACTTGAAACACATGCCGGATTGTAGAATATGGATCAAGAGGCCCACAAAATACTGTAATTACAGCAATGAGAAAACTGTAACAAAACTGTCCAAGCAGAGTCATGCTTTGCATCCATTTTACTCAATTTATTTCCTAACTGATGTGCAAGATACCAATTAAATCAAACATGCTGAATAAACAAGGGAACTAGAAAGTATCTCAGGGATTGTAATAATGCCATTTATGAGCTCAACATGTGTAAAAAAAAAATCATTATCAGTGATTAATGGTTTATGATTGTATCATGTTCGGTCATGACCAAAATAACTAATTAGAGTAAACAATTAATTTCAGAAAACACACATTTATTGATATTACACTGAGATTTCAAAAAGCAAAATGCATTGGCATTAATTTTAATAAATTTTTAAAATTTTAAATTAATTTTTAATTTAATTTATGGCTCAATTTTATGGCTTTTTTTTTTTTTTTTTTCTGAATCTCCAAAAATGCTACACATTAGTGCAGGGATTACCAACTGTCCTAAAGGTTTTAGATGTTTCCCTACTGCAACACTCCTGATTTAAATTACATGATTCCCGAGCAGCTTGTTGTTCTGCACAAACCTCTTTATAACCCATTTATTTGAGTCAGGTGGGTTGCAGCATCATAAAATCATAGTATTTTTATTTATTTAGAGCCAATAAATACAGCCAACATTACTAAAGCAGCATTTTCCTAACCAACAGACCCAGTAAAAGTGTGATGTTTACAATGAGTCTGACCATTTATTGGTCCCAGTTTTAGTCACTGTGTTTAGAAAAAAGTCCCATTTGTCTTGTGAACAGAGTGAATATCAATCTGAGTTAATATTATTTTTGTACGAAGATAGTAATAAGCTGAAGTTTATGCCACTGTGGTGCTAAGCTTATTATTAACATAGATGCTAACATTAAGCTTTTACATTAGAGATAGATGTTTTACGGTGAATGTGGTGATCCACGTCCTTTTTTTTTTTTTTTACCACAGATGTTGTAGTTTTCTGCTCTATTATTTGTTCCTTTCTAAAGGTTTCAATACCCGAAAGCTACAACGGTGCAGTAACAACCAAAGTGTTCACCGGGGCTGCCATTGTTTTTGTTGATTGTGCATGCGGACTCATTTGTGTTTGTAAGACGTTACATTTGTGTTACATCTGAGGAAGTGACATCTGACAGGAGATCATGAAGAAAACATTGAAAAATAAAAGATTGTTCCGAAGACTCAAATCTTTAAATGTGAGTCCAAGTTGAGTCTGAAGCAAGCGTCAACCTCCGGTGGTAAAATGTGAAGCCTATGCAGGAGTGCCAAATGTTGCAGTTCACCCCTCAACCGCTACGGGCCGGCTCCAAAACAGAGTCAACCCCATAGACTCCCATGTTAAAAAGACCAACTTCACAGCAGAAATAAATATGTTAAAGCCTGGTACAAAAATCCATTATAGGATTAATAGGCTCCTTCCTGAGCTGCCACCTTACCGTGGTGGAGGAGTTTGCCTGACGATCCTAGTAGCTATTTTGTTGGGGGCTTTATGCCCCTGGTGGTCACCCATGGCAAACAGGTGTCTAGGAGAGCGACCAGACAGAGCGCAGCTCAAAACACCCCTATGATGATGACAAACCATGGACCGAGGAGGTGGGGCATGGAGGCAAGCGCTTGGTGGCCGGGCCTCTGCCCATGGGGCCCGGTCGGGCTCAGGGTGACATGCCCCCCCCCTCCCATGAGCTCACCACCTGCAGGAGGGGCCATAGGGGTTGGGTGCAGTGTGAGCTAGGCGGCTGCCAAAGGTGGAGACCCTGGCGGTCTCATCCTCAGTTGCAGAAGCTAGCTCTAGGGATGTGGAATGTTACCTCTCTGGCGGGGAAGGAGCCTGAGCTGGTGAATGAGGTTGAGCAGTTCCAGCTAGATATAGTTGTACTCACCTCAACGCACGGCTTGGGCTCTGGAACCACTGTCCTTGAGAGGGGCTGGACCCTCTTCCATTCTGGAGTTG
>JBAMHW010000014.1:33347979-33358246 GCA_037177495.1 Rhadinocentrus ornatus | reverse complement strand
TCCAACATTTCCCTCCTGTTTATCACATACTCTTCAAAATTCTCACATCACTCGAACACATCTGCAGACTTTTTACAGATACTGAAAAACAGCCACTCCTGGTTAGGGTTTTCGGCTGCGAGATCATATTCATTTGAAAGAGAGTACATTTATACCTAGAGGGAGGTGTTGGTTTTGGTATCCTGGAACAATACAGTTAAGGCCGGCGAGTTGTCTACATCATCATCACTATCATCAGGATGATCATTGCCTAATAAGGGATAGAGCTGAGAGGAGTCCTGAGAAGGGACAGTAATGGCTGTGGTGATGAGGCGGTTAATTAATGCACGAAGACAAGGTATACAACAACATCCACATAAGGTCAGTATGGCTGCAAAGACTGCTAATGACACTAGGACAGATGTCACCAAAGCGAGGTATTTACCAAAAGCATCCATCCATGAATCCCATGTAGAGGTGTCCACTCCGGAATGTTCCTTCATTTTCCCTTTGAGGGTTCTAAGGCCTTCAATGGCAAGGGTCAGGCTTCCATCTGCCGCTGTATTATTTGGAATGAAAGAACAACATTGTTCCCTGAAGATAGCACAGACACCTCCTTTTTCTGCTAGCAGCATGTCAATGGCAATACGATTCTGAAAAGCCATGAGAGAGGTTGCTGCCAGTTGTCCAGTCTTTCCACCTTGTAGTGGATGTAGTTAATCCTGTCAACATTCTTGTTAGCTGTACACCACCAACACAGTATAGATTCAAAACCTGCTGCCACCTGATCTGCTAGTTTATATTCATCTGACACTCCTCGTGGTACTCCTATTGTATCAATATAGGTTGGATCATTGTCATCCTGCCAGGTCAGTGTTGATCTTTTCTGTCTTTTCCATTTTTCTGGAATTACACTGTTTAAGTTGGATAAGAGTTCCTTGGCAGTCATAGGAAAAACATCTACTGGTAGTAGTAGAGACACAATGGCACATCATTAGTCATATACCAATTATATGACGAATCACACGTGGGTCTTTTTCCCCTACGCTGTAGACTGTGTATTGGTATTACTACTGTAGTAGAATTATCGCCTTGAGGGCAGATCTGAGGGATGGACAGGTGTGAATTGTAAGATTTACATATTGCAGCCCCTGTTAGCATTGGTCCACTGCTCCTTTCTGTTCTATTGTGTGGGTCTGGGATTGGGTCCCACATGAACCAGAACAGGACACTAAGGCCTCCTAATACCATTATTATTAACAGACAACCACAGCATACTTGGATCTTCTTTCCCATGTTTATTGCGTTGATAGGTCTTCTACTGGACTTTGGTGGGTTATAATGTCTTCACTGACTTTCATGTCCCCCCGGACTCTATACGTCTGGTCGAACACTATTATCAGATTTTACTCACCTCCTCTATCAGAACTATCAACTGCAATAACTCTTTTGCAATAGGTTTGATGGATCCAGGTGGATCGTTCAGCTATTTTCAATGCTGTGGGGGTGGTCAGGAGTATTTGATATGGACCTTCTCACTTAGGCTAGTACCAGTGTTTCTTCTTTACACTTCTTACTAGTACCTAATCTCCCTGCTTCCCAATTGCTCTTCCTGTTGAGAGGCAGAGGTGTTACTGTCTAAAAGAGTTTGTTTCTTAGCTTGTCTTTCTAACATTTTTCTCATGTAGTCAGCTAAGTTTGAGTCTTCATCTATTTCCCAGTCATTTCCAAACTGGGGCAAGTTGTAAGGTCGTCCATACAATGTTTCATATGGTGTTAGTCCGCCATTGCTAGTGATGTTTATGTATAGTTTTACTAGATCTAGGCATTGGGTCCATGGTCTACCTGTTTCTTCCATGCAATTTCTTAATCTTGTTTTGATGGTTCTGTTCATTCTTTCCACTAGTCCTGCACTTTGAGGGTGATAAGCACAATGATTTTTTAGTTCTATGCCAAATAAGGTTCCTATTTTTTTTATTATTTGGTTTACAAAATGAGATCCATTATCACTATATATTTTTTCAGGAATTCCATATCGTGGAATTATATCTTTGCAGAGAGCTTTTGCCACTGTCAGTGCATCTGGATTTTTTTTGGGAAACAGTTCTTTCCATTTGGAAAAGGCATCTATTATCACTAAGCAAAAACGCTTTCCTTCACTTTGATTTAGTTCAGTGAAATCCATATTTATAACTTGGAATGGATATTTAGGAGATGGAAATCGCCCAGGATGAATTCTTAAATTTCCTTGTGGATTAATGTTTAGCACAGATAAGACAGGCCCTACAATAAATTTTTGTGTAGGAATTGAATCCACATGTTGTATAATGTTGATGCACTTGTCCAATCATCCCTCCTGTTGAGACATGTGGAACCATGGCTCAAAATTGCTGCCCATCTGTATAAATTTTTTGGTAGAACTGGTTTTCCCTCGGGTCATTTGTAAATTCCATCATGTAGCTCAGCCCCCTGGTTTTTTCAATGTGCTACTTCATGTGTTGAACTTTGCCGTTGCATATTTTTTAAAATGTCTTGGTTCATGGTGCTATTTTCAGTCACAGTAAGGACAAATATGTCCTGTTCCGCCCCAGCTTTTGCGGTTTTATCTGCAAAAGTGTTGCATCGTGTTACTGGATCCTTTCCAGAAATGTGAGCTGCGCCTTTATATATTGCCAAAATCGCAGGCAGCCGAACAGCTCGAAGGAGTTCAGTTAATAAGTCTGTATGGGTGACAGGTTTGCCTGTGGAGGTAACCATACCTCTATTTTCCCAATACTGTGCAAAGGTATGTACAGTAGCATAAGCATATTGGCTGTCAGTGTAAATTGTGGCCTTTTTGTTTGCTCATAATTTGCATTCTTCAGTTAGTGCTACTAACTCAGCTGCTTGTGCTGCGTTGTGTGGTGGACGTTGCTCTGCTTTCAGTACTTTATCAAGTGTGACCACAGCATATCCTGTTTTAGTTTTACCAAAATCATCTTTCTTTGCAGAGTCATCTACAAATATCACTTCCCCGTCTGGTAAGGGTGCATCTGCAAGATCACTTCTGCTTTTTGCATTTTGTTCCGCTAATTCCTGACAGTTGTGCTGTGTACCATCTTTGGGTAGCGGTAACAGTGTTGAAGGGTTTAATATAGTACATCTTTCAATAGTCAAATGCAGTTGTGAAAGCAGCGTTGACATGCATGAGAGATGTCTAGCCGGTGAGAGAAAAGTCATGTTTGTTGGCAGCAACAATAGAGAAACTGAATGGGGTACTTTTAATATTAGTGGGTTGAATAGTACTATTGTGGAGCTAGTCTCGACAGCTACAGTGCTCGACTGCTCTAACACAGTGTGGAAGAGCACAAGCTACACTGTCTAGTTTTGAGGAGAAGTAGGCTATAGGCTTCATTTTATCACCATGCTGCTGTACAGGTACAGAGGTCATATAATAACCTTTGCAATCGACCATCTGAACAAAAGGTTTAGAGTAGTCTTGCAGTGCTAGGGCCGTGCTTGACACTAAAACTTGTTTCTGTGCCCAGAAGGCTTGTTCTGCTTCTGTTTTCCATTTCAAAGATGATGTTATTTTTAAGTCTTCCTCATACATGAGTCTGTTTAGTGGGTAAGTTATTTCAGCATAATTAGGCACCCAAGTTCTGCAATAATTTGTCAAACCGAGGAAAGACATCATCTGTTTTTTAGTATTAGGTTTTGGAGCTTGTAGGATTTCTGTTTTTCGGTCCTCAAGTATAGTTCTTCCACCAGCACTGAGATTATGTCCTAAATATTTGACCTGTTTCTTGCAGATTTGTAATTTTTCTTTGCTGACTTTGTGGCCTTTTGAGGCCAAGTGTCTCAGTAGATGCAGTGTATCTTTTTGGCATGTTTCCAGATCAGGGGATGCTAAAAAGATGTCATCAACATATAACAGAACCTGACTTCCTCCTGGGGGTGTATATTTGGACAGGCTAGAACTCATCACTTAGGAGTATATTGTTGGACTCTCACAATAGCCTTGTGGTAATCTGGTGTAGGTATACCTCTGACCTTCAAATGTGAAGGCAAACCAAAATTGACTATCCTTGTGTATTGGAACTGAAAAGAATGCATTGCTTATGTCTATTACTGTGAAAATATAGCATCTGGCCTTAACATATTCAGTAATGTATATGGATCAGGCACACAAGGTGCATGTTGTATTACTGCGTTATTTACTGCCTGCAGGTCTTGTACTATCCTCCATCCTGAAGACGGGGCCTGTTTTTTTGCTGGAAAAATGGGCGTGTTGCAAGGAGAATCTTCACAAGGGATTATTACTCCAGCGGTTTTTAGATCTCGTATAACAGGTCTTATGCCATCCTGTGCATTGTGTTTTAATGGATACTGTCTAACACATGGTCTGTATTCTGTTTTTGGTCTTCTCTGCACTGGCAGGGCGTTTTTAACTAATCTCACATCTGTGGGTCCTGTAGACCACAACACACTAGGGACTTCGGCTATAATAATTTTGTCTGGAGTACACTGTTCTAAGGCTTTTTCCTAGTCTTTGTCTGATCCAGGGGTTTGTTTGAACCAGAGAGTGACATGCAAATCGATTGGCTGCATCTGGTTTTGTACAGCCGTGATGCTCTGTCTTCCTACTTCCAAAAGGGCTGACTCTGTGCTATGCGGAAGGGCATTTGGAATGTCCAGTGTATAGTAGTAGTATAGGGGTCCTGTTCCTTGTAGGACATACAGGTCTCCTTTTAGTAGACAGGATAGTCGTTAAAAGACGATTGTCTTTTTACGACTATCCAGTTATCTGGTGTTGGTACAAGTGCTAGACCTAATTTTAGGAGTCCATCTCTTCCTAATAGATTTACTGGACATGCTGGAAAGGTGAGCACAGCCAGTTGGCAATTTTGGCCTTCTGGGTGTGTGTCACGTATCCAGACAGGATTGGTTTCTCTGATTTGTGCCGTCTTTCCATCTGCTGCTCTTACTGACACTACTCCCCAGAATATGTGTTATGGGGTATGGGTTCCCTGCAGGTAGTTCTGCAGGCACCCGTGTCACACAAAAAGGTCATATGTTTTCCATTAACTAAGAGGGTCACTTCTGGTTTACTGTTTTCAAGTGATAAGAGTTTCTGATAGTTAATCAGGACTTCATGGCTTTGAAGAGCTGTGTCCTGATTGAGATGCGCTATTGTTTTGCGTGTTATCTAGTCAGGACATCTGTTGTCGCGCCATGTGGCCTTCTTTGCCAAATGTCCAGCATCCTGTATTATTAGATCTCATATTTCCTCTACCTGCTCCCCTGCCTCTTCGACCTCTAAAATATTGTCCTCGCCCCCTAAATCCTCCTCTGCCTCTACCTCCTTGATAAAACACTTCATTCTCTCCCTGGTAGAAAGTATCTCTAGCCTTGTTTTTCTTATTTCCAGCTACATTTTCTGCATGTAGGGCATGGTTTACATATTCTTCCAGGGTTCCGGTAGAGAACCCTATATAATGTTCATCTACCCATTGTGTGATTGGATCTTTAGATCCGGCGTGTAAGGCATTTTTTAGTTGTTGTTGAAATGGTCCCTGGAGGTTCTGATCCTCAATTAGCCCACTATTTGCTTTGAACACTGCAGTCAGACTTAAAATCATCGAAGGATTCATCATCTGTTTGTTAAATGCGCCCTATTTCAGTGTAATTTGCTCTTTTCCTAAATCTGGTTTCAAACCTACAGGCGAGATCATGCAGCCTATTCATTAATTCCTGGCTATCATGAGTCAAGATGTTGCCGTTTGAGTGGAAGGGCTCCAGTCTCCGCGAACGCCATGCCAATTGTCTTTTAGTGCAGCCATATAGATTTTTTGCACTTCTGTACCATTCAGGTGGTATGACCGTGTTAGATTTTCCATATCCTGCATAAATTGAGCCACATCTTCTTTGTGAGATGTTATGCCTTCCACTACCTTCCTTACATCTTCCTGGGTCCAAGTCCGGTACACCAGGAGAGTTGGTCCACTTCTGTCTTCGGGAGGATTAGGGTTTGCTACCTCAATAAGTGGGAAGGCGTCTGCTTCTCCTTTTTCTTCCCCAGTTTTTTTGTTCATTTTTTCTTTTGACTTTGTCTGTTGTCTAGTATTATAAGCTCCTTTTCCTCCTTCATCATATGGAGGTGGTGTTGATTTTTTCAATGGGGTGAGGTCAGTATATTGATGCCCATCGTGGGGCCAACGTTAGAGTTCCTGGGGAATGTCCCCTACCTGTTCTTGGTGGATTTTTTGTTAATTCTGCAATCCTTTCCATATCTTCCCTATCATTTTCTTCCAGCCTGTTCTGCACTTGCTTTTGCTTCCGTTAACTGCTCCTGTTTCATCATCTTCCTTCCGTTGATACATTATTTTTTGTACTTCAACATCGTTTTTGTTTTCACTTTTCTTGTTCTGTCCCTCTTCTCTCTTTTGCGCTATTGCTAACCAAAATTTAGTTTCTTCAAATCCATTTTTCTTTTTTTGCTTCTTGTTGCCTTTTGTTTCTTTGATTATATCTTCCTGTAGTTTAATAATGACTTGGGAGTTTAATTTGCCGTTAAAGGAATATTTTTGTACCCATAATTTGAGGTATTTTAGTTGACTTTTATCCTGTTTTTCAACGTATTTCCAGTCTTTACATTGTAGTTCCTCTAACTTGCTCCCCCCTTTTCCCATTTTAAAATTTAAGTCCAGTTTGTCAACAACTAGGGTGTTCTAAAAACTGGATTATTTTGAAGTGGGACAACAAGTGAAAATCCCCAATGTGTTAATTCTCACTTCAACTCTAACGAGTAGAGAATTCTTGCCTTTGCATCCACAGAGGGTCTGTTGTATCCTTTCCCCTTCTTTATATGTGGGTAATACTAAGTAGTGTCAGTCCTCCACACATACACACAGTCACACGTTTTATAGAATTTAAGCTGTTTGCGATTTAGCAGGACTCCGCCGTCCTTTTTTTTAAAACGGAATTTAAGCTACCTTTAGCAGGACTCCGCTGTCCTATTGTAACCTGATAGGTTTTACGGAATTTAAACTATTTCTTTGCAGGACTCCGCCATCCTATTGTAACCTGATAGGGTCTAGAATTGTCAGGGTTTTTCTTATTAGCTTCCTGTTTTAACGCAATGATTTTACTAACTCGTTCTAATAGAAACTATACTCACCACCAATGTCTTTCTCGGACTACCGTCAACCGTCGGATCCCAGGAAGTGGACCAATTACCAGTCCTGGAAAAGGATCTTTAGATAAAACTTGCCGTGGGCACGGTCTGTCTGGTATTCTTCTCACTCACTGGAATCCTCAGGTATATTGGTATTCGGCTTGAAGGATCAAGTTAATCTCAGATTTAACCACCTAAAACATTTGTAATAACAACACAAAGAAGAGAAAGACAAGGTTTTTCTATTTCACTCATGAGGAGAACAGAGCGTACATGCAGTTTACACACCAATCTGCCCTTCCCGTCTGTCTGAGCCCTTTTTTTTAATTTCCTTAGGGGCGGTCCCTTGGTTACACATCGTTGCTGTTATCTAAGGGTGGGGTCACACAAACAGCAACGTAATTCATACATATCATCAGAAACAGGAAAATAGGCATAGGCGAGCCACATCCAGAAAAACAATTATCAGTACTGGTTTCAACCAGGATCTGTATAACACCGCAACTTCGAATACACATTATAATGAACACAGATAAAGAAAACATAAATGCTTAAGAGTATATGATAAAGTAAAACATAGTAAAATATTCCAACATTTCCCTCCTGTTTATCACATACTCTTCAAAATTCTCACATCACTCGAACACATCTGCAGACTTTTTACAAATACTAAAAAAACAGCCACTCCTGGTTAGGGTTTTCGGCTGCGAGATCATTTTCATTTGAAAGAGAGTACATTTATACCTAAAGGGAGGTGTTGGTTGTGGTATCCTGGAACAATACAGTTAAGGCCGGCGAGTTGTCTTCATCATCATCACTATCATCAGGATGATCATTGCCTAGTAAGGGATAGAGCTGAGAGGAGTCCCGAGGAGGGGCAGTAATGGCTGTGGTGATGAGGCGGAGGATACCCAGTCAAAAAATGGAAATAACTTGATCTCCCAATACCAAGGCAGAATTTTCCTTTACAGTTTGGACATGTAGATCATAGTTCTCTTTTGTTCTTGGTGGAAAGGCTCCTGAATGTACTTCCTTTTGCTGATAGTCTGAATGGTCTCCAATACAAAACCTACAGATGTAATGTCCAGAAAAGCTTTCCACAAGTCCACTCAGAGAATGAGCACCAAGATTGGCAGCACAAACACAAAAAACAGTGTTTCTGATACATTTACTGAGTTGAGAAAAAAAAAATTCCCTCCTTCTCTAATGTAATGAGATCTTTTAAAAGAGACTCCAGAATAGTTTCATAGCCAAATGTTTTTACATCATTTGCTTTACAAAGGAGAGCCAAATGAATTGATGTTAGCTGTTATCTCAGTTCAGATGGTACGTCAGCAAGTACCCAGTATGCAGTGGTAACTTTGTGTTTTTTTTTGTGAAGTTCCAAGTGGATTAAAAATTTCAAAGTTATCCACGTAGAGTATAAGCGAAATACTAAAATCTTCAGTGATACAAAGTTTGTTTAACTTAAAATACTTTCCATCATGGAAAGATGCAAACTGTGAAGTGTTTAAAAGTTTAGTCAAAATGTTTTTTAAATGTCTTCTTTACTCAACAACAGCTGTAAGCACTGAAGAATAGGTAGGTACTGAAAAGTGCAATTCTTTTCTGGATTTAAAATGTACTCTACTGGTTCAATAACACAGAAGCTTTCCTTAGAATATTTCTTCCTCCTATATCTAGAAGAAAACAGACCATCAGGACAAAAGGCTGTACTAAAAGGATTACAGTGGCGCAGTTTTTCTGCCAATTCACTGATAACAGATTGATCAACTGTACAATTATTCTTAATCAAAACATCACTTACTGACTTTGAATACTGAATTGATGATGTACCGATAAAATAGCTGTTCCACCAAGTCATCAATACATTTGTCAGAAACATTATAAATACTTTCAAGTTTTAACAAGAGTGCACCAACACTTTTCAAACTTTCATCTGAAGTTTGCCTTTCACAGCTCAACTAAATGGTGACATTTGTTTCCTTTTGATCTTCTGATTCCGATGCTGAAAAGTTTATTTTATTTGCTGTACCAAAAGGTTGCTTTGCAATCAATTCAGTTTTAAGTAAAGATTTGTGTTTTTTTCTTCTGAGTTGCACAACTTCCATATATGTTTGTCTTGAAATAACACCCATCAAAGGCACATTCTATGGTTTCATGTCTTTTCAGATGAGAATTGATATGTTGAAAATAGTCTTTAGTGTTTTGATGAAATGAGTTACAAATCTTACATTCACGTTTATTTCTTTCATTCAAAGTGTGAGATCTAGACAAATGTGTGCGTAGGGCATCTCATGTCTTGAAAGAGCAAGGACAATTTAAATGAAGACAGGGCATTGAATATCCATGACCAAAGGTATCGTGCTTCACTCGATAATGTTTGAGTAGTGTCCCTTTTGATGCAGCCTTGTGTTTGCAGAGTTCACACTGCCATCCCATCAGCTGCTACCTAAAAAATAGATGAGATATTGTGTCTCATTATAGGGAGCTGTGAAAATATAGTTTAACTGTATTTACATTGCGTTTGGGCAATTTATTCATTTATACTCCCAACAAATGTGGAATATGTGGAATGGAAGAACTACCTTGCAAATAACTCAAAATTGTGCCTCCTACAGAGTCAAATACATATCCAAATGAAAGTAATCCAAGCTGTATTCATACAAATACGTCACTGTGGTGACAAAACATGGCAAATCATAATAGCATAAACATTTATAAAATTGGAAAATGGTCATCATTTTGAGTTGATAGTTGCATTCAGAAAAAGCAACAAAAAGCAAACATCAAATATTAGCTTGGTGTCATTTTATTGTAAATTGGTGTGAAGCAGTATAATTGATTCTTGATTTCAGGATTAAAACAAACCTCCTTAAGTACTAAAATTAATTCCATTGACCTCCTTTGCTTGGTAGGACTGGATTGTCTTGGTGAACCAGATGCTAAAAGAAAAAAAAAGAAGGTCACTGGTTCGAGCCTTGGCTGGGGAAGGTTCAAATGTGGGGGGCTGGTGGCCTTTCTGTGTGGAGTTTGCATGTTCTCCCCGTGTATGGTGTGGGTTCTCTCCGGGTTCTCCGGCTTCCTCCCACCGTCCAAAGACATGCATGTTAGGTTAATTGGTGACTCTAA
>JBAMHW010000014.1:33240694-33252557 GCA_037177495.1 Rhadinocentrus ornatus | reverse complement strand
ATGGTGTTAAAAGTAGTTCCAGGCTGGTGCTCAGCGTGGTGTAAAAAGTAGTTCCAGGGTGATGTTTAGCACAGTGTCAAAAGTATTTCCTCGGTGATGTTCAAGGTGGTGTAAAAAGTATTGTAAAAACTAGTTCCAGGGTGTTGTTCGGCACAGTATAAAAAGTAGTTCCTGGGTGATGTTTGGTATGTTGTAAAAAGTTTTTTCCAGGATGGTGTTCGGCACGGTGTAGCATCCCCTCTCCTTACAACTGTCTGGAAACGTCTGGGACGTTTAGGAAAGTTAGGAGACCAGTTGCTGGAGTTTTAGGAGAGGAATGTTTTCCCATTCTGGCCCATCAGTACATTCAAACTTCACATCAGATGGAAAAGGTAACATTGTATAAGAAGTACAGCATGGTGGGCATCATGGAAAACCCCCAGATAAACAATCTCTCATGTTCAGGTTTGAATTACAAACACGGGATGTCTTACTTTGGGCCAGCTGTCTGCAGCTCCATTTGAAATTTTACATTTATGGAGAAAAGCCTAAAAAAATAAACCACATAAAACTGAAAATAAAGCTTTAAAATGAAACCATGGGCTGTAAAGTGATTACCTTTATCGGTGATTATAAATCTCCATTCCATAAAAGTTGGGACAGCGTAAAATGCAATGAAAACAGAAATAAATTTTAAAAATTCTCATTAACATATTTATTTAATTTTTAATCTGATGGCAGCAACATGTCTGTAAAAAGTAATTAAATCAGAGACACCCGGAGAAGCATCTGACAACTAACCAGGTTACCTGGTAACAGGTCAGTAACATGACTGGGTTTAATAGGAGCATTTCAGAGAAGCAGAGTCTCTCAGATGGAAAGATGGACAGAGCTTCACCAATCTGAGACACACTGGATCTTAAAGTTCAGAAAAATGTTCCTCAGACACTTAAGATCCACCATCTACAGTGTAGAATATCATCAGAAGATTCAGAGAATCAGGAGGAATCTCTGTGTGCTGGGACAAGGCTGGATGCTGGTGATCTTCTGCACTAAAAGCAGACATGATTCTCTACTGGACTCGGGAAGACTTCCAGACACCACTGTCTGAACACAGTTCACTCTGAAATCCACAATTGCCGCTTGAAGCTCCATCATGCAGAGAAGAAGCCAGAGGTGAACAGGATCCAGAACCAGTGCTGTCTTCTCTGGACAAGAATAAAAAGAACTGAAAAAGAAGAAGTCAAAACTGTTTATTTACATTTTAAATCAGTAATTTGCTTTGTGTTTTACTTGTTCTGAGGTAGCGACGCAGTGTTGTGTAACCATCTCGTCAGTAGTGACCCCTGCCGTTTAAGAGGAAAGTTGCAGGCACCCTCTGCATTTTGCATGAGTGAACAGTTGTGACGATGATGCTACAATTTACTCATGCAATGACTAACGCATCATGCATGACAGCCCCTTTAACTACTCAATCTGGTGTAACGGAGGATGGTGGTGGTGAGGACCCAAACGCAGGCAGGGGAGGTGGGAGGCAGGTTGGTGAAAGTAAAGGCTTTATTTTAACAAACTCAGGGCAAGGAACCATACATGACCAGGATAAACCATAACACAACAAGGGAGTCCACATACACAGGAGTTAACAAACATACACCCACACATGCAAGCACATACATACCCATACAAGCATACACAGGGATACACAATGCACATTCAAGGATCTGACCACCGCAACTGAAACCAAGGGACATATATACACACACAGGGACAAATTGAGAACAGGTTAAGTGAATCAAAATCAGACCAGGTGAGATAATGAGCCAGGGACAGAAAACACCAGTGAAAACTGAACTACACATGACAAAACCAAAAAACCTAAACCATGGACTAAACAGAAACTAAACATGACAAAAAAACAGATATAACACCGGGAAAACATGACAGAACTCCCCTCTGAAGGGCCGGATACCAGACGGCCCACCAAAGTCGAAGAAAAACCAAAACAGTCCGACCAGGGAGGGCGGAGGGAGTCCAGAGGAGTGATCAGACCCAGGCAGAATAACCAGGGCCACAAAGGTCAGGAGTTAGTTCAGGAGGTCGATCCGGAAGTCGCGTTAACAGCAGACTTGGTTCAGGGGGTCGAGCAGACCACAGGGAGAGATTAGGCCGGGCAAGCAGGGACTCCGGAGGTCGGGCATCCTCCTCAATGGCGTGGACCATAGGCGGCCGTGCAGGAGACATCTCCCTGGCGGCGTGGTCCACAAGCGGGTGAGGAGCGTCTCGACAGAAGACCCCCTCGGAGACAGGAACCAGAGGAGAGGCGTCTCGACCGCAGACCCCCTCCAGAAACTGTCCATCTGTAGAGCTCACGAGACACCATAACAGGACGAGCCCAGGTACCAGCGAACACAAAACATCCACCTGGTCCCCTACAGGCGGAGGAAGATGAGCGACCCCCTCAGCAATCTCCTCGGAAGCAGAAAGAGAAGCCTCCCCTCCAGGGACCTCCTCAAGGACAGGGACATGGAGAGGAGCATCCCCTCCAGGGACCTCCTCAGGGACAGGGACATGGAGAGGAGCGTCCCCACCAGGGACCTCCTCAGGGACAGGGACACGAGGTAGATAAGGCACTAGATGGGTCATGGGCTCTGGCGTCGGATGTTGTGGTGCTGGGCAGGACTGCGGAGCAGGCGTCGGATGCTGAGGAGCCGGAACAGGACTGGGAGCCGACGTGCGGCGCTGAAGCACTGGAGCAGGGCTGGGAGCCGGAGACGACCCCCGTGACGTGGACCGTGGAGCTGGTGACGACACCCATGACGTGGACCGTGGAGCTGGTGGCGACACCCATGACGTGGACCGTGGAGCTGGTGGCGACACCCATGACGTGGACCGTGGAGCTGGTGGCGACACCTGAGAGGTGGCCAGCCCAAGTGGTCTTGGGCTTATCACCAATCTGAACTCCTAGATAGGCGACCAGTCTGGATATTCCAGTGGCTCTGGCTCTGCATCCAATCCAAGGAGCATTCCCACCAGATAAACCATAACACAACAAGGGAGTCCACATACACAGGAGTTAACAAACATACACCCACACATGCAAGCACATACATTACCATACAAGCATACACCGGGATACACAATGCACATTCAAGGATCTGACCACCACAACTGAAACCCATATTTTCAGGATTTATAGGATTTAAATGACATTTAAAACCACAAACTGATCATTGAAAGGTTTAATATTAACCATATTTAATTTGATTCCTAGAAGGTCTAAGAGCTGTAATTTAACCTAACTAGCAAATGTAATTTAAAAAATGCATGCAAGAGAAGAAAAACAAGAACACAACAGATCCACATCAATGTCTTTCACATGAAGCTTCCTCCAGTCTGATTTTACTTCAGCCACTGGTGTACAGCAGTCTTACGGCGATCACTGAAGATGCTCCTCATCTTCAACATTCCCTTTGTTTAGTACTGAGATAAGAAATGTTTCTGTATTGCTATAGACTCTTTGCTTTAAGTGTGGACAGTGACAATAATGAGATGCAGGACCTGCAGGAAGGAATCGGTGGTCATGGCCTCAGCGTGTTTTTACATTCATATATATTTACAAGTGTTTAGTAGATTATAGAAGTCTGCACTAATTCAACCTAAACAGAAACTTGATGTTCTTTTATATATAAAACGTAAATGTGATGCTGCTTGTCTAAGACAGTGTAGCTCTGTAGGTATTGACAGATATCTGAGGCGTGTTTATGCAGATAGCAGCCCTTCCAGGGATCAGTCGTTCTTTGTTGGCTAATGACGCCATCTACCCTCCCAAACCAGTAGGAGGTTCATGGGCTATTCATCTTCTTTCGACATGTCCGGTGCAACAAGCTGATCCTCCTTAAAGCAGAGCTTGAAGAAAGTCAGCACTGAGCTCAGCATGTAGTGGCGGTCCTTGATGGGGATGATTTCATGTCCTTCATCAGGGAAAATCTGTGCAGGAAGAAGACAAAAACTATGAGAAGAAGGGACAGGAACGAGGTCAGGTAGGGGGGTGAATGAGGAGCAGCGAACAGGAAGGAGATCAGGTAGGGGGGCGGCTGAGGAGCAGCAAGCAGGAAATAGGTCAGGTAGGGGGGTGGCTGAGGAGCAAGGACAGGACAAGGGTCAGGTAGAGGGGCAGTTGAGGAGCAAGGATGGGAAAGAGGTCAGGTAGGGAAGCAGTTGAGGAGTTGAGACAGTAAAGAGTTCAGGTTGGGAGCGGCTGAGGAGCAGCAAGCAGGAAATAGGTCAGGTAGGGGGGCAGTTGAGGAGCAAGGACGGGAAAGAGGTCAGTTAGGGGGCAGTTGAGCAGCAGCGAGCAGGAAAGTGGTCAGGTAGGGGGGTGGCTGAAGAGCAGGGACGAGAAGGACATCAGGTAGGGGGACAGCTAAGGGGGGCGGTTGAGGAGCAAGGACGGGAAAGAGGTCAGGAAGGGTGGCGGTTGATGATCAACGAGCAGGAAAGAGGTCAGGTAGGGGGGCGGCTGAGGAGCAGGGACGTGTACGAGGTCAGGTTGAGGGCAGAAGGCACCTTCACCTGCACCTGCTGACAGAATCATTTTCTACATCCATTTATTAAATTATACCAAAAAAGCTGTCAATACAAACAGTTCTGCATGTCTGTGAGAAAACCAACATTATCAGACATTATTACCTCTCCAGGATGTTAGTTTATTGTAAATGTGTAGAGAAAGGCTCACGGTTAGACTGATTAATAAAACATATGTGTTTGAGAGGAGATGCCAGCGTTTACCTGAAGTGTGTAGTTGATGCCTGATGCAGACAACATTCTGACCAACTCGGCAGAATGCTGGAAATGAACAGTGGCTAAAAATGAGCAGAAAATGTGAATAAGTTGTATCACAGCTTGACCCTGCAGAGAATGAAGAACACCTAATAACAACCATGCATTCATGAATTAAGTAATAAACAGATATATAGGTTACCAACACATGCCATGAGAAAACATACTAGCTTCATGTAGGCCAGAGGTTCCCAAACATTTTCTACAGGGCCCCTTTTCTCCAACAACAATAATGTCAATGTACAAAGAAACGCCATGAATTAGTCTTTAGTTTATTGGCTGCTACTTCATTACTACTTTTGCTACCTAATAAACTACAGTTAAAGCCATGTCAATGAGTCTGAGAGGTTTTAAACCAGGACATCAGGCCGGGATTCAAATCTGGACCAGCTGTAGCCTCTGAACAGCATTTAGCTCAACCACAAAATAAATGTATGTGTGTACAGGCAGATGCCGTTTTTTTTTTTTTGAGACATACAACACTTTGTGGTCGCTCTTCATTAACCACCGTTGACTAACAGCGGGACCAGCCCAGGGACAGACAGGCCTCGTCATATTTACTTGTCTTTTTGTGAAATCTCTGTTGTTGATTCATCGCTAGCCCATTGGTACTTTCACACCTTTGCCCATTTTCTGCTTGCTGTGCACAAACAAGAAGTTTAGCCTTGCTGCGCCATAACTCTGGCCCCCCCCTAGAGGCCTGCCCAACAGTTTGGGAACCACTGATGTAGGAGAAGAAAAAGAAGAGTTTATAGCAAACATACTGACCATCGGCTGTGCCGTGGATGATCAGGAAGTCGTTGAGATCAAGTGTCATGATGTCACTGAACAGGCTAGAAATCTGACAAAGATAGAAAGAGTCAGACCATCACCATCTTCCTGCTCTCCTCACCAGTGTAAACCAGTCTGTAGCAGCTGGAGCTTTATCCCAATATAAACCAGTCTGTGGAAGCTTTGAATCCCAATATAAACCAGTCTTTAACAGCTGGAGCTTTTAATCTCTTCCAGCATGTGACATGGACGACAGGGACGTTTTTGTTGTTTTGCTGAGCATCATCCGACCTTGGTCTGAACTTGCTTAGATGTCCAATCCTGGGAAAAATGACAGCTGCCAATATTTTCTGCAAATAAATAATCGTTGTCACTATAGAATGGTGGACTCCAAAGAGTTTGGAAATGGTTTTCAGCCAGAACCTTCCCAGACAGGCAATATTTGCTTTTCTGGGATGATTGTTGATGTCGTTCTTCATCTGCATTGTATTAACACACCTGGCTAATCAATGAATCAAGTCTGTTTGATCACCAGCACCTGATAACTACTTACTTGCCTATCTTAATTCCTGGAAGCAGTGAGGCTGCATTCAGTTTTAAATTCATTGCTTCTACATGTTGGCTTAGTTAATTATAAATAAATAATGTATCTGTGTAATATGGTATCAGTTATTATCATGTGAGATTGTATTTATTTATGATAAAGCACCACAACATTTGTTATTTAAATTCCTGGAACTGTCCCATAGCTGACCACACTTTTACTTCCAGGACGCTGCATCATGTTACAACTGAGTTTTGCTTTACGCAACGCTAGCAACACGCCACCAACTGGATCTCAAAGGACATTATCCAAGGAAGAGAGGAAAAGAAAGAGTGAAAAAGACATAAGACAATGGTCAGGTTTTGACTGACTTTTACTGGATGGGGAGATCTCAGAGAAGAGACGGTACGAAGACGATGCTGGATTATGCGTTGTTAGGGAAGATCTTGGAGAAAAGAAGAGATGAGACAAGACGATGCCATCGTCAGAGGAGATCTCGGAGAAGAGATGGGATAAAGACGATGCAGGATAAGCCGTTGTTAGGTGAGATCTTGGAGAAGAGACGGGACGAGGACGATGTCGGATTAGCAGTCGTTAGAGGAGATCTTAGAGAAGAGACGGGATGAGGACAAGGCTGGATAAGCCGTCATTAGGGGAGATATCAAAGAAGAGACAGAACGAAGACCATGCCGGATTAGCCGTGATTAGGAGAGATATCGGAAAAGAAACTTAATAAAGACAACGCCGGATTGGCCATCGTTATGGGAGATCTTGGAGAAGAGGCATGACGAGGACGATGCTGGATTTCCCGTTGTTTGGGGAGATATCAAAGAACAGATGGGACAAAGACGATGCTGGATTAGCCGTCGTTAGGGGAGATCACGAAGAAGAGACAGGACAAAGACAATGTCGGATTAGGTGTTGTTAGGGGAGATCTCGGAGAAGAGACAGGACAAAGACAATGTCGGATTAGGTGTTGTTAGGGGAGATCTCGGAGAAGAGATGGGACAAAGACAATGTCGGATTAGGTGTTGTTAGGGGAGATCTCGGAGAAGAGATGGGACAAAGACGATGCAGGATTAGCCATGGTTAGGGTAGATCTTGGAGATGGGATGAGACGATGGACGATGGCGGATTAGCTGTCATTAGGAGAGATCACGGATAAGACACGGGACGAAGATCTCAGGAAAAAGACGGGACAAAGACAATGCCGGATTAGCCGTGGTTAGGGGAGATCTCGGAGAAGAAACGGGACGAGGACAATGCTGGATAAGCGGCCGTTATGGGAGATCTCGGAGAAGAGACAGGATGAAGAAGAAGCTGGATTAGCCGTTATTAGGGGGCGCCTTAATGAGAAAATTTGCAATATGCGCGAATTTGAAATGAGAAACTTTTTAATGTGGGTTTTGAAAAACAACATAATTTGGGTGGCTACACCATGAATGAACAGAAATCATAGCCAGACATTTTTTTAAAGTTGTTTAAGGGACATAAAGCAATTTCCTTCTTTATAATTATTGTTTAAAGGAACTTGCAAAAGTCAGCTCATCTTTGATCATACCTGGAACTTGTGATCTTCTTTTGGAGGAAAGCCAAAGTATTTCTCCGTGCAGGCAGACCCTTTATATGGGAAAAAGTGGTTACTAAGGAGATATTTATGGAGATAATGCAGTGCTTCTTTAATTCAGACAGTGGTAACGCTTGGAATGTAAATAAATTTAACGCTCATAAGAAATTGTTTATGTAATAATGGATAAATGCCACTGATGGATAACGCTGCCGTCTCTCCATCATAAGTCGTCGTCAAACCTTAGTTTCATGTTGAATCATCTCCCACTCACCGTAGAGCCTCCAGTCTGTTATAGGAGCTACAGCGATGCCACACTTCAGCACCGAGCTGTGAGACAGGAGCAGCAGTGTGGCCAAAAAACCTCCATAGGCCTGAAGAGTAAAAGAACTATTATTAGTAAAAAGTAAAGAAATTATTTTCTGAAGGTTTTCAGGTTAGATATGGAGTCTTTACCTTTCCATAAACTCCAACCTTGTTGCCGTCTACGTAGGGTAGCTTGACCAGGTGCCTGAAAATTTAGAGTGGACTGAGTTATAGATAAAGAACGTTTACCAGAGGCCACCTTCCCCACAGAAACATCATTCATGAGAATTTTTTTAGCTAATATATAAAATGTTTGACGTATAAAATCTGTTTTTCTGTTCCATGAGGGGCGAATTCCATCGGCCGAAGCCTGAACTAAGTCATTTGAACTGAGTCCTCCTGAATCTCTCCTTCAAGATCCATCTGAGAGAAGAACTTAGGGGGAAGTTTTGTGGTGCTTTTGAGTGGCCGTGAGTGGACATGATGAGATAGACTCTTCTTTATTCTGTAATAGCCACGCTTATTGTCTCATTGGGGAAAATATTTATGTGTAATTTGAACCAACATTTGAATTGAAATGAACTTTTAGCTCCAACTTGGCATCGTTGCAGGTTTAGTTAACACGTAGTGTCATGATTGTGCTCTGTGTGTGTGTGTGTGTGTGTGGGTCTGAATCTGCAGGTAGGGCTGTGCAGGTTGCCATGGGGACTCAGGGCGGAGTCTGGAGCTTGAATTGTCACCACCTGCAGCTCATCAGCCTGATCTCCTCTCTGCTATTTAGGACCAAGCAGGAGCTTCAGTCTTCGCCAGATTGTCTCTCTTTGTTGTGGTACTTGGACACCGACTCCCTGGACACTCACCAGCACCCAGAAACAAGACTTCATTTCATGCCGGCCAGCCACCTGCAGTTAGTGCCTGCCTGCCACCTCACTCTCTCACTGCAACCAGACATTATTCCTTGGACTCATCTCTTCATCTTCGGTCTACCTCTGGAATACAGTAAGACGCAGATCCTGCTGAGATTATCCAACTCCTTGTCAGAGCCACGTTAACCCTCTGTCCTCTCATAGGTAAGATTCCCGGACCTGGACCAAAGTATCTCATGCTGATTATAAATAAATTCTGTACACTTCCTCCCTCGACTCTCAGTGCTGCTATTGGGTCCACCTTCCGTGTAACGGTCCTGGAAACCTTCTGGGGGAGCGTGAAAAAGTACTGCGCTTCCTGAGAGAACAACAGGGTCACTGTAATCATCACCTGGACAAAGTTTTTGAACAGATACAGAGTATTGAAAATGTATTGTCTGTTTTTGCTTCAGCAGCCCCTGGACCTTGCTCCACCACAACCACGCCAGGACAATCTTCTCCACCCTGTCCAGTATTTCGATACCCTGTCCAGGATGTACTCCTTTGGCAAGGAGCCCTCAAAACCTGCATGCATTCTTCCCCCTTCTGTGGTGGTTGGAGGGGTAACATGGGATGTGCAGGATAAGATCCGTCGAGGCTTGCTCACTGATCCGTATCCTGGAGGGGTCCTCCCAACCGCGATACGTACCCACGACTGCTTGTTCAGCCGTCCTTCACTGGATCCATTCCGCCAAGTTAGCTTGCCATCCTGGGATCCAGCAGACGCTCACCTTGGTTCAATGGCATTTCTGATGGCCATCTTTGGACTCTGATACGAAGGAATACGTCTCTGCTTGCTCGATCTGTGCTCGTAATAAAGCCTCCACTCGACCTCCATCAGGACTTTTACAGCCTTTGGAGGTTCCCGGCCGGCCCTGGTCAGATATCTATCTAATTGGACTTTGTCACGGGCTTGCCTCCCTCTCCAGGTAAAACCACCTTCCTAACCATTGTAGATCACTTCTCTAAAGCTGCTCATTTCATCCCCTTAGATAAATTGCCGTCTTCGGCAGAAACGGCGGAGCTCCTGGTCAACCATGTCTTCTGCCTCCACGGCATCCCGGCTGAAATCATATCTGACCGGGGACCACAGTTTGTTTCCAGAGTGTGGAAGGCCTTCTGCACCGCCTTGGGGGCTAGGGTGTCCCTGAGCTCCGGCCACCACCCCCAGTCTAATGTTCAGACGGAACGGCTCAATCAGGAGCTAGAAGCGGCCTTGCGGGGTGTGGCATCTGACAACCCCTCTATGTGGTGCCGCTATGTGGGTTGGATCGAATATGCCCACAATTGTGACAACCTCTGCTACCGGTTGTTCTCCATTTGAAGCCTCCCTTGGGTATCAGCTTCCTTTGTTTCCCATGGAGGAGTGGGATCTGGACGTCCCGTCTGTGCAGCATCACCTGCAGAGGGTTCAGCGGGTGTGGACGCGGACGAGGGCGGCCCTGTTTCGGTCCGTGGATCGGAACAAGCGCCTGGCTGATTGCCGCCGTCCTGCTCCTGATTATTCGCCCTTATGAGCTCATCTCATTGGTGGGTCCTTTGGCTGTTTGTCTTCCTCCTTCTCTGCGCATCCATCCCAGGTGTCCCAGGTCAAGCCTGTGCTGTCTAGTCCATTGTGCCCTCCGGCCAGGCCCCCTCCACTAGCCCGGGTCGTTGGTGGTGGTCCTGCCTTTTCTGTGCGCCGCCTCCTGGATGTTCGGCGTCGGGGTTTCCAGTATCTGGTCGATTGGGTACTGTCATGGTTGTGCTCTGTGTGTGTGGGTCTGAATCTGCAGGTAGGGCTGTGCAGGTTGCCATGGGGACTCAGGACGGAGTCTGGAGCTTGTCACCACCTGCAGCTCATCAGCCTGATCTCTTTTCTGCTACTTAGGACCAAGCAGGAGCTCCAGTCTTCGCCAGATTGTCTCTCTTAGTTCCAGTACTTGGACTGGAGACTCACCAGCACCGAGGACCAAGACTTCATTTCATGCCAGCCAGCCACCTGCAGTTAGTGCCTGCCTGCTCGCCCTGCCTGCTACTTCACTCTCTCACTGCAACCAGACATTATTCCCCGGACTCATCCCTTCATCTTTGGTCTACCTCTGGAATACAGTAAGACGCAGATCCTGCTGAGATTATCCAACTCCTTGTCAGAGCTATATATATGTATATGTGTTTAAATATATTAGTATGTAAAACCTTTAAAATAGAAATATATATCTTATTTTTTCCATTACTCATGTTTACAGTCTTTGACAAACTGTTGACCAGAAACAAAACAAAGTCTTAGTCTCATTTCCACTGATCTTCATCACTTTGAATAATTAAAAAAAATCCATTACTGTACGTTTCTCATCAATAAAATGTTGAGTCTACGTTAAATGGCCTGATTTTATTCTAGAGCCTTACCGCACAGATTACTGGCTAACTAGTACCTTACGTCCACTCCCGCACCTTCTTACTGGCCAAGGACGGTGCAGAGGGCTCTTAAATGGAAGATTAAACAGTGTAAGGCCAGCTACAGGAGGAAGAGGGAGGACCACATGCAGGAAAACAATGTGAGGAGGTTTGAAGAGGGCTCCAAGCTATCTCAGAACAGGGTAAATACCAGAGGAGGAACCCTGAGTCTGGAGACCGAGACTGGGCCAACAAGCTAAAACTGTTCTTAAACAGATTTGATACTGGACCCACCTCCACCCACTTCAGCCTGAGCACAGACCTGGTCTGCTACATCGTCAACCTGAGAGTGGAAAGAGTTCCTGTCCTGTGGAAGACGTCTTGTGTGGTTCCAGTCCCTTAAACTTTGCACCCCGAGGAGCCCAACCACTTCAGACCTGTGGTCTTTAGGTAGATTTATGCTTGTGGGTGGCACAGAAACCTCATCCAGCATTGCAAAGGTGAACATCCAGGGACTTGACATGGAGAGAGGGAGGATGTACCAGTACCTGGGTGTCCACTTAAATAAACTAGACT
>JBAMHW010000014.1:33167789-33178022 GCA_037177495.1 Rhadinocentrus ornatus | reverse complement strand
GTGGTGTTGAATGATTTGACACGGCATCCTCCTCGCATCACTTTAACTTTGCAAATACTGCATACTGCTCTTGGAGTGAAAAATTTAGTGAAAATCATGAAAAATTACCACAAAGCTGACATTGCTTTTAGCTTCAGTTACATCCGACAATGCAGTGCTGCATCGCTGTTATATAAAATAAATATCGGCTGTTAATATCGGCCCAGTGTTGCTTATCGGACCGATACCGATACGTTAAAGAATGACTAATCATCCCAAAGACTATTATACAGCCAGAAATATCTATTTACCCTCATATCTACCTTGGATGTTGTGAGAGAGTTACTAACAGCATTTCTAAGCACACACATTCCAACATCACAAATCATTGTAGCACCTACACACAGCTTACAAAGCTGCTGGCATGTCAGTAGATTCTTAATTTTTTCACGATCCATGATTCATGATTTTCATTTGACAATAAAGCCCATAAAAAACTAAAACAAGATATGGACCTTAAATCACTTAACCTGTTTGTAGCTCACAGCCCAGTTGTGTATAATATCCTCCTGTTATACCACAATAGTGATTTAGTCACAATGAAGAAATAGTACTCACCAAGTCAGCAGCTGAGCATTGTGTCTCCTGTAAAAATGTTTTCCACACAGAGTGAAAGAATGAGAGGAAGCAAGAGGACATGTGGTCAAAGGAAAGGGCTGAGCTGAGAGGAAACACAGGCTGCAATATAACACAGACGTCAGTGTGGGGGGCTAATGTTTTTACATTATCTGCAGAAGTCAGCACATCAGGTGGTAGTTAAGACTTCATTAGAAATCTTTGAAGATGATTACTGTTCACTCTGATTTAACTGATGTACACTGACAGGATGTGTCCAGTTGTCTGGACTAAAATGACTTGTTCATGTCAGAGGAGAATGGGCAGACTGGTTCGAGATAATAGAAAGGCAACAGGAAGTCAAATAACCACTGGTTCAGCAGAAGACCACACCAGGTGTCACTTTGTGTCAGCTAAGAACAAGAAACTGAGGCTGCAGTTTATACAGACTTACCAAACCTTGACAACAGAAGATGGAGAAATGTTGACACAAATTGGCTAACTTTTCAGACTCGAACTGTAACAGTTCAACAGATAGGACCCACAAAAGATTGGATGAATAAGAATGTATTGTGCTCAGGTAGGTGTCTCAAAAAAGTTATATCTGGTCCTTGGCAGCTGGCTCTTCTGTGGACGTAAGAGAACAGAGTTGAGAAACTGATCAACCGTAGTAGAGTGACTCAGGCAGGGAAATAATGTACCAGCAGAAGTGATGGGATCCTGATCAGGCATCACTCATAAAAATGATTCTAGGCTCTAATAATAATCAGTCAATATTATTATGTAAAACTTAATTAAATTATCTAAAAACAAATGTTTATCTATTTATATTCTGAGTTTCTTGTTTTCCTTTGTTCTACAGGTTAAAACAAAAGACCAAATCAATAGTAACTTCCACCCGGGGCAACCTCTTAACAAAAGTAAGTAAAGGTGATGGCAATAATTTGTATATATTAGTGCTTTAGTAAAATGATGATCTTGATCTCCTATTCCTTTCCAGGTACAACATGTGAACGGGTGTGTGGGAATGTAAGGTATGTAAAGAAACAGTTGAAAGTCGATATGAGTTGCTTAAACATTGTAAGCTAAACTTGGTCATCATGGGAACAAGTTCAGACATTCCTGCCCTTATGCTAGCTGCCCTTGCACCTATAGATTATGGAATAGTCTATTAAGTCATATATACCGTGGTCACAAAACTGAGACATCTTTACAACCATCAGGCTTAACTGTATTTTCATGCAATTTGTGTAAATGCAATGAGCTTTCAAATGAGCGGAATTATTTCAGTCATATACATGAGCATTTACGGCGATACGAAACCATAACATGCATTTTTAAAGGGGGCACATTTGAAACAAACATCTACAATACATTTCAAAGTCATAAAAATAGGAAACATAATCCTCACTCAATAAATGACTTTAAAACTGAGGTTGTTACTGTAATAGGTGTGTGGTAGGGGAGTCAAACTCTTCCTGATAATTCTTGTGTTGCAGAAACAGCTACTGAGTCTGACACAGATGAGTTTAGTTACTCAGACAATGAAAATCTTTCCAAAGTTGTTGAGCAGCACATTGCTTCAACTTTACTGAAGTTGGAAAATATTCTGTTTGTGCCAGCTACAGCTGCTAATGAATTAGTACGCAAGTTATTTTTTGTTAAGCTCATCATCGGTTCCAGTTACCTTTAACAATCTGCGTGATGTTCTTAACAGCCATAATCTTCAAGTTGACGAATCGGTTGTCAGAGAGCTTGCTGACGTTGTGTGCAGCTCCAATCCTTTGGCTATAGCTTTAGCAAAAGATGGGCCTTTAGCTACAAGTTACAAAAGGAAAAAGTACTACCAAAAACAATTCAATGTTGTAAATCCAGTGGAGTACATCCTTGATTCTAAGACCAAAAGGACATTTCAGTATATTCCTATTTTATTTTCTCTGCAGCAACTTTTGAGTAACGAGTACTTGAGAACTTGTAAACCATAACCACAATCAGCAAGATAACACGGTGGGCATAGAGCAGTACAAGTCAATAAGAGATGGAACTTACTTTAAAGAGAATGCCTTTTTCCATAAGGACAAATTGAAAATAGTTTCTTTATATGTTGATGACTTTGAGGTTTGTAACCCATTAGGTACATCTAGGAAAACTCATTAACTTTGTGGTGTTTACTGGATTTTGAATAATTTACCACCTGGATCTCAGTCAGCTCCGTCTTCCATCTATTTAGCTGTATTGTGCAAAACCAGTGACGTCAAGGCATATGGGTATGATGAAGAGACATGGTGTTTTTATTTCAGGTCTTGGACAATTTGTGAAGGGAACAGTCCAGTCTGTGATTGCAGATAACTTAGGAGCACATGGGTTAGCAGGCTTCATTGAAAGCTTTTCTGGCATCTACTTCTGAAGGTTTTGTACAGGTAAGCGACCAGACATTCAGACATATGCTGTTCAGTCAGGCCATTTCAGTCTTCGTACCAAAAGCATATATGAAACACATTTAGGAGTTGCAAAAGAGAGCTCTACCATCTGTTGTGGAGTAAAGAGAGAGTGTTTTTACAAAAAAACTGTCTTTTTTTCATGTTACTAGGGAATACCCTCCTGACATTGTTCATGATTTGTTTGAGGGTATTGTCCTAACTGAGATTGCCCTCTGCGTTGGTGTCTTGATTTAAAAAAAAATATCTCTGTCAATTCCCTAAACAATTTGATCCAGAGTTTTCCATAGAAGTGGGGGGATAGAACCAACAAACCGCACATAATACCACGCACGTGCATTTCTTCCAGTACTATTGGGGGGGAATGCCCACGAACACTGGAATTTATTGAGGTTGCTCCCATGTATTATTGGAGATCTGATACCAGAGGCAAAACCTGCTTGGTTTGTTTTGCTAGATTTAAAAGAAATAGTTGAACTTGTTGTTGCTCCCCTTCATACTAAATAGACTATTGCTTACCTGGACTGCAAAGTTGCAGAGCACAGAGACAGATTCTTGGAGCTTTTTCCTGCATGACTCCTACCTAAACATCACTATCTTGAGCATTACCCTCAAATGATAAAATTTTTTTGACCTTTAGTTGGGCAGTGGACTATGAGGTTTGAGTCTAAGCACAGCTTTTTTAAACGAGTTGCTTGGCACACCAAGTGTTTCAAGAACATACCACTCACAGCACCAGGTGATGATTGCATATGAGATAAATGCAGGCCATCTGAAGCGCAAAGTAGAAGTTTCCAATGTTAAGACTTTCCGTTGATGTACTGAACAGGGAAGTGGTGGTCAGCCTCAGACAGAAATACCCTGATGTGAATGAAGTCAATCTGGCAAATAATGTCACAAAGGAATAACCTACAAAATTGGTATGGTTATTCCTTGTGGTTCTTGTGGTGGTCTACCTGAGTTTGCAGAGATTCTTTAAGTGTGCATCATTAAAAACAGCTTGAGCTTTGTTGTAAGAATGCTGTGTGTGTGGTATCATGAGCACTTCAGAGGATATGAGTTGACTACATCTCCTAATAGAGAGGTTGCCCTGGTTGAACTTGAAGACCTGGTTGATGCTTATCCACTCAGTGACTACACTGTAGATGTGAAGCGGATGGTTGCCTTGAAAAGGCATGTCATTGTTTAAGGTAGGTGCAAAATAGGTCTTGGTCATTTGATTATCAGGAAGGTGTACAACAAATTATAAAATGTTTGGATAAAATTAAACTTAACATTTAAGGGTTATTCAACCCACATGCCCTATTAAGAACATTTGTCGTTATGAGGTGCATCTATTGCCTGTTCACTTGGTGTGATTGAAAATAGAAACCTCTCTAACCATTTCCCTTCGGTTATTCGTAAAACTTGAATCAGTTTGGCTCAAAAAATAAAAGCCTAAAGAAATATTGACCCAACTTAATGATAAATTAAGTACACTTATTAAAAAATTATTAAAATTTGAAGCTTCACCAGTATTTAAACTTTTGTTTCTTCCTTGTCTTTTGTTCCACAGAGGACAGTGAAGAAGAAAAAATGTCAAGTCCGGTCCTTTTGAGAGTTGTTTTTAGTGGGGATGATGCCAGAAAACTAACCTTGATGTCGGGAATACAAGAATCTTTGGACCAATTTGAAGGTGAAATTAAAACTGTCTTTGGACTTAAACAGCACTTAAGGCTTCAGTACGTGGACCGTGACTTTGGAAATGAGTATGTCAACCTGACATCAACAAATGAGATAAGAGACAGAGACACTTTAAAAGTGATTTTTTTTCAGCATCTGAAGAGACTTGCTCCAGCACTCCAGGGATTACACCACATGTTAGCCCTGGCATGCCTTCTCCCTCTACTGCATCCCACAGCTCTGCAAACCCTGTCAGCTCCCTTGACGAAGAAGGTTCATGTTCTGACCACTCATTTTGTAGTGGAGACACTATCATTTTAGGTCCTATTCCAGAACAAAGAACATCTTCATGGCCTCTAATCTTCACTCTTCCTCACTTTTCATATTTTGCTGAAATTCAGCTGCAAAAAGGAGATACAGATTTTAAAACAAAAGGCACTCTCCTTACTCCTCCACTGAAACTGAGAATGGATATTCTTGAAGGTATGGCTGAGGAGATCTTCAAATACAGCATATCCCAGTGACTCGCAAATTGAAGAGGCAGCTGAGGTCCATCCATGCTTGAGGGAGAGAGGAACTCATGGTGGCTATGAAGGATGGAAACGGTACTTGAAGACAAAGGTTGCCAATTTTTGTACAAAACTTTGCAAGATTGGATATACTGAGGTGAGTGTAAACTCTCAAGAACAAGCGCAAAGGGCAAGAAAAATCTGCAGCAAATGTAAAAATACCAAGAAGAGCTGAAGTCAACTTCCTCCCATCCCTTCCTCGGGGTGAAACAAAAGAGAGCCTTGAGAAAGAGAGGGTTGCACTGTTGTGCTGAGGCTGTTGTCACAGAGAAAATGCAGAAGACCTTTTCATACAGGTGTCAAGAGATTGTCCAGGATGCACCCCTGGTCCCTGAATTTGTAAACAGATTGCCAGTTCTGTTTACAGTGAATGAAGTAAGTACTGACATTATGGACATATTTGTTCAGGTAATCTGATTGATTGTTTCATTTTTTTTTTCTACAAGGATGTCATGTTCTGTTAAAATGTCTTTTTGTATTTAGTAACTATAGTTATTCAATCACTATTGTCTTAGGAACAAAATTGTGAGCAAGGGGGTATAAAAGGAGACTGAGTTCTTCAATGGAGAAAAGTAGACGAGCAATATAAAGAAATGACAGTTATATTCTTTACTGTTTTAAAATATTGAAATACATTATTCCACATTCCTGCTTTTTAAGAATGGCAGTATGGTTCAGGCTATACTGGATAATTCAATCAAAAAAATAACTCAAATGCCTAATTCCTCAATGCATAAAAATATTTACTAGTCTAAATCTAATTTGTATTTAATTTTCTTTCAGATCAATGCAGAATTCATGCGTATTACAACAGTACCGCTTCACACTAAGTTCATCGGGCAGCTTGACAAATACACACCAAACTTAACCAAGGTCTTCGGGAACAGGAGGAACTGCTGAAAAGAAGATCAGACTCCTCATGGCTTCAACAGCGATGGCAAGTTTTAACTTTTCCCATTAAAAATGTAATTACTTAATGTAATCTTTACACTTTTATTCTTTACATTACAATTTGAGATCCTACAAACAGATGAGCTGGGGAAGTCAACAGTCATTTATGATGATTTGATGGCTCAAACTAAAAGATGCATTGTGAACCGTTATGCTGCTGCAACAATCTATTAACCACTGGGATGAAGTTATAGAGCATGTTTTATAAGCAACTGCTTGTTTGATGTGCTTTCATTTGCAGACAGATGACATCGAAGTCTAGAGGGACTGTGTTCTCAGAAGTCTTTGTGTTTACCTCAATGAGGACAGTACCACTCTCATCAAGGAATACTTGGACAGACCACGATGCTAATAAAGACGAGGAACCAGAGAGCATTGGAGTGGTCATAGAAGGTGTGGAGCTGCTACAAGACCTGTAAAGTATTTCAGCTGGATGGACCATGCTTTTTGGACTCATTTACACACCGAACTTGAGTTATCCACAGGAGATCAGGATCACGTTTGAGTTTTTCCAGAAAGTTTTGATGAACATGGATGGCAACAAGCTGTCACCAAAGGTCCAAGCATTGAAAATTAAGATGCTTCAGTGAGCTCATACAATGTAGCCTGGACTAATGGGCTAAACATTTTGGTAGCCATCCTAGTTTCCTGAGGAGTACTGCCTAGTTGTCTGCTGTTGGATTGTGATTATAGAGTTTTGGTTTGCTTGTTTTTTGGGGGACTGAATACAATTCATGTTGCAGCTTTCACAAACTGCCACAGCTCGACAAACAAGGCTGCATTGTAAAAGTAAAACTGTTGTGTATTTCCATGGCATCAAAATGCTGCCTGTTGATCTTGGAACTTGGGGACACTGACAACAAAAATGACTAGTACTAGGGATGTTTTGGTGGATATGTTCTTGAATCTTTTTTTTTTTTAACCCGTTAACTCCTGCACATTACAATGCCGCATTGTTTCATGTTTTAGAAGTTTGTGCTGCTGGGCTTTGTTCAGATGAATGCTGATGTTAAGATTGCTGCTTTCTTTTTTATTTTTTTTTATTTTTTTACCGCTTTTTCCTGAACAAGGTTACAATACAGAAGAAAGCAATAATAATCTATTAAGGTATTAAGGTACCTTTTTATGATTCTCTTTTGCTTTTATTCTTTAACAGACTGACAATGAGAGGAAATGCTACACATTTATAACATTAATTGCAGCAATATTCTGAAATTGAAATAGGTTAGGATGTTTATGATGAAGTGCATAAAGTATCTTGAATGTCCCTGTTATTTAATTTTGTGATGCTGCAAGTAACAAACTTTTGCTACATTACCAAAGTTAGTGATGGTATAGAAAGCTTTTTTCCAACTTTTAAATTGTGATTTATATTCATAAAAGTTATGTTAGTTTGAACATTTGCATTTGGAGTTCATCCATTTCGGGCAAGTGCCTTTAGAAATTTATAAGATTTTCCCGTGTTCATTCATGAATGTTGGTTAGGTTAAAATGAGCCTATTCATGGAATAGTTTACACAAGTTAACTTGACCATTTTATATATTTTATTTGCAACTGAATGAATTACTTTAGTTGCAAATAATCTGGTGGATTTGGCTGTGATACTCAGAGAAGGTTGCCTGGATCGTTGAAATGAAAACTGTTGAACGCCACCCGAAAGTCACAACTAATATACGAAGAACATTCCCTGAAACACCGTTTCACCTCCTTTCCTGAGGCCGCTGCTCCTGGAGCAAAACGCTGCCCTCGGATTGTAGAGAATATTCCAGCCTTCATTTAATCCTGTCATCATCCAAGTCACTTGTAAGGACAAATATACAGGAAAAATAAATAAATTCAACTACTTAGTAGTTATTATATTTGATTAATCAATAGAGCGCTCGTTGTAAAGTACCAGCGATCAGGACTGACCGAATGCAGTGACCCTTTCCTGGCTGCATCTCTCAGCTCTTCCTCGGTCGGCTTGAAGCATCATCTTCTCCGTTTTGTCCCGTCTGTTTCAGCTCTACATCACTCAGCACCATTATCAATCCATCTTTAGCTGTACTAGCTTTATACCGTTTCATTAAGTGAATAAAAATGATTGATTTTTATTTATTTATTTAATTTTTCACAAAACAAGCCAGGGTTCCGCACACAGCGGCTGTGAAGTGGATTTCTGATTGACAGCCTCCGTCCTGGCTATGTGTTCGACTTCCGGCCGTACTTTTCATTCACTCTGAGATGCATTATATGGCGTACCCAGCGCCCTGTTGTGAGTTGAGTGTATAAGAATTACTCAGTTGTTTAGGGCTGGACTGGGACAAAAAGTCAGGCCAGGGGTCGCATTTTGGTTGTGGTGTTATAATTTGTTTTCTTTGAGCTGTTTCAGCGTCTCCAGTTCCTTGGCTTGGAAACCAGCAGGTGGCCACAGGGGGGAGCCAACTAATTGTATCAGATTAAACACCAGCATCAACAGGTGGAGAAATTGGGTTTTTCCTTTGTTAGTTTAGTTAGGCTTTTGTGGTTACCCCTTTGTGTCTTTTTGTTTGGGCTGCTCAGCCACTATTTAAGTTTACCCTTGCGTCTCAGTTGTTAGGTCAGTTTGTTGAGTTTGTTCCGAGTTATTTTTGCTACAAGTTATTTAAGTAGAGTTCTGTTATGCTGACCTCTTCTATGGGCCCGATTACCCCTTTATTTTGTAAATTGCTTTGGATTACTGTTTTTGGGTTAATAAAAAAAATGTTTTTGAACTTTAAATCTGTGCCTGACTGGTCCATCACACATGATTACTGGGACATAACTGCAAAACATTTGATCCTTCTATTTCCAACCATAAGACTTTCCTCTGCCCAGTCAGAAACCAGTCTATTAATATTATTGGTAGCAGGAAAGTATGTATTATTGAATTATGTATATGTTCTAAAAGTCATTCAGTTCCGTCGTTTTCAGTCAGACAGGTACACTGGACCAGATAGATGTGACGTATGCTGGTTAGAAATCTCATCTGACTTTGGCGGCAACAGAATGACACTGGATCTAGCTGAATAGCTTTCTATTCAGGAATGTTCTTAACTAAATGAAATGACCTACAAGTATGTAAGAAGAAGCCATGATATAAGCTGGTTGAATTCTCTACATGCTATGGAAATTAAACTGAACATCTTTGTTTGTATCATAAACAACAGAAACACATCATCCCTAACCCTAACCCTGCAACATTCATTGCTATTCTTAATTATTTTCATTTAGTATGAGCAACACAGGTGACCAGCCTGTGACGTCTGTTGCTTTTGTTTGTTTCTTTTTTTAATAACAGCCTTATTTTAACTACATCTTGATGTTTGCTAGCAAGGTCAAGAAAAAGTGCTTCAGATTGACTTTTTTCCCGTCAGGGGATGGATGCAAAATACTGAGACTGAAAAGAATCACTCATTTATTTACAAGATTTTTTCTTTTTCCTTTCAGCCCTAGCAACTAAAAGAAAAAAAACATGCCAAATTGGATGATTTCTTTTGATCACTTACTGTGGAGCTTAAGCCATGCAGAGACTCGCAAGGCACTCGTTGGAGAAAGCAAACAGAGCCATGGTGGTGATGAAGCCCAGGTCATGCCTAAAGACGACTATGACCAAATCCTGGATGTAACATATCATGAGCAGAGGTATGAAGACCAGACAAGACAACACGGCAGCAAGAAACATTCGGCTTACTTTCGACGGCTGCATAAACACCTCAAGATATTTAGAAAACATAAAGAAAACCAAAACATTTACAAAATTAGAATCAGAGAAGTATGTTTAATGGAACTAAAAAAAAAAACTGAATATAACCAGAATTAGCACTGCATGAATTTGACCATTTAATTGCTGCAACAATCTATTTATGAATTTATTAAATACTCAGAGAGCTGATCAGCTTGGTAAAAACACAGAGGCTTTCGAGCAGATAATGCTTCCTAAATGGCTTGTTAGATACACCTTATGGTGCCCCTGGACACATCATCAGTGATGTAACCTGGGATCACAGGGGGTTTCGGG
>JBAMHW010000014.1:33059688-33071823 GCA_037177495.1 Rhadinocentrus ornatus | reverse complement strand
ACTTTTTACACCGTGCCGAACATCGCCCTGGAACTACTTTTTACACCGTGCCGAACGTCACCCTGGAACTACTTTTTCCAGACGTGTTGCAGCATCAGATTCTCTATCGGCTCATATTTTCCATCACGTGGTGAAAAGTCTCCGTTTCTTCATCTCATCTTCTACTGGGAATAAAAGACGAGCTGATGGGATTCTGCTTTACCTACATTCCAACGTGTCTTTTTACTGGGGATGCAGATTAAATCCAGTTCCGGTGGATCGCTCCACTAGTGGGAACATTTAAGGCAATACGTTAAAGACCTTGCTGTGGTCTCCTACATGTGCACCAAAAGCACCGACATCTCAACTTCCGAGAAGTCTGGAAACTAAAGACAGCTGTCTAAGGCGGCCAGGAGACAGCGTGAGCGTTTGTCCCTGGAGGAGACCCTCACAGGTGAAAGGTGAAACTGGAGACGGAGCGGAGCTGGAAGCGTCCTACAGGAGAAACGTTCACACTGCAGCATCCAGGGAAGCTCTGAGTGAAGCTTCATGCCAGCTCCAGGGTCTGACCCTTTCTCAGGATGAAGAGGGGGTTTGCAGAGCAGCCATGCTGGAAGCCTCACGCTCACCTTTCACACTGCACAGCCACATGAAGACCATCGGGAGAGATGCTCACACGGCACACCGTTGGAGTCTGGGAAGTAAAATAAAGACTTGTTACATAATAATGGACTGGATTAATGTGGACTAGAATAGAACGTATGTGGGTTGGACTTTAGACGACTTTGTGGTGAACTGGTGCTTCACAAATAAAGTTGAATGGAAGGACTTGTGTTGTGAGGTGACAGATAAACAGGTGAGCTAAAGCTACAGCTATTTGAAAGGTCTGGATGCCCCGAGTCGGTCCAACGTCCCCTCCTGACCCTTCAACCAGCTCATCACCAGGACGTGATCAGCTGGGCTTTTCCTCCAGGTGTCCCAGACTGATGAAGCACTCAACAGGCTGTGGTTACCATGGTAACAGCCTCATGTTCAAACAAAGCGGGATTACCAGAGAAACCCTGCAGAAGCCTGACGGCTGACTCCGCCTCGTTCTACAGATATCTGGACCAAACAGTTCTCAAACAGGGTCCACTGAGGACTCTGGAGACTGAGGAATCCCTGATGCCCAAACAGCCTGGTTTCATTAACACCTGAAGAGACATAACGTCCAGGGTGTGGCTGGTACACCTGACCAGGTGTCTCTGGCCACGTTCTGGCTTCTGTTAACTTTGCTCCTGCTCTGGTTCCTCGGTTGCTCTGTCTGACGGCGTTTCAGGCTTCAGGGACACTAAGGGTTGGTCATTGGTGCTGTACCTGATCTTTGTCAGCCGCACAACCACGAGTCTCTGCAAGCTGCCTAAGGTCCCAGCTCTGCAGCCTGCGACCGGACTCGTACTCCCACAGCTTCACCGTCCCATCCTGACGTACAAACACAACAATCAGGTGTTACTGGCAACGTCATTTAAGCATATAACTAAATCTACTTCTACCTGTCAGACCTGCAACACCTTCAGAGAACCGTGAGACGGTGATGTCAGCAAGTCAGTTTAATCATGGTCCTAAATCTGTGTTAGTCTGGGACGGTATGGGGGTCTGATCGGGGCTCTGACGGTATGGGGTGGATCGGGGCCCGGACTTATGGGGTGGATCGGGGCTCTGACGGTATGGGGTGGATCGGGGCCCGGACTTATAGGGGTGGATCGGGGCTCTGGCGGTATGGGGTGGATCGGGGCCCGGACTTATAGGGGTGGATCGGGGCTCTGACGGTATTGGGGTGGATCGGGGCTCTGGCGGTATGGGGTGGATCTGACGGTATGGGGTGGATCGGGATTCTGGCGGTATGGGGTGGATCTGACGGTATGGGGTGGATCGGGATTCTGGCGGTAACGAGCAGCATTCCGACCACAGTCAGAAGTGGAAAACAGGGAAAGTTAACATATGAATGGATAAACTGCTGGTCTGGTGGTGGGCGTGGCCAAGGTGCAGCAGCATTGCTGACTGACAGATGTGCTTTTAATGTCGGACAATCGGCCCTTGAACATTTTTGTCTCGTCAACGAAATCGCAGAAAGGTCTTGTCATGTTTTCGTCATCAGAGAGACGCGTTTAGCTCGTCGCTGTCTCGTTATCGTCATGAAGAAAGTGTTCGTCCACAAATAAATCCGTCGTTGACGAAAACAACGCTGTGTGACGGTCTGGGAGTGGACCGGTTAGACAAGCTGATCTCTGGTGACGTAAATGTGTTTACAGGAGGAACCAGACCAAACAAAACCTGGAACTCCTCAACGTGTTGGGAATGTTCCAGAGAGGGAGGAGACTCACTGAACCAGTTTCTTCTGGAATGTTGCAGGTCTGAGATGTAGAGGTGTGTCTCCTCCATCCCCTCTATACATGCATCTGAATAACCGACTCTAAGATGATGCTCAGAGACCAGGAGAAAGGTCTTCTGCTGCCCACATCTGTATGAGATCCTGCACAGATGGATGGGATCATGAGCAGCAGCTGGATTATCAGGTGTTCCCGTAACACGTACCCCGGATCCAGACAGCAGCCAATGAGGATGTCCCGATGGGATCTGCAGCGCGCTGACAAATCTGACAGAAAGAAGGACACGTCTGCAGTTACCACCTTCATCACCCGCTACAGGACCAGATTCAGGTTTAATTCCAGCCTAGTGAAACCCAGCTGATCCGCTCTGGTCCTGTCCACCCTTCAACTGTAAGGTCTGAAACATCCGGTCCAGGATGAATCAGCTGCTCCCATCAGAGCTGAAGATGAAGCACAGATTCATCTCATGTCCACAATGTTTGACACACCTAACATCACGTTCCATGTGACCTACAGGTAAACCTGCCGGCCACCGCGGCCCCCCCTAGAACCGCCCCTGGTCTGCAGGCATAGGCCCCGCCCCCCACACACACACTGAGGGTGGGATACTCACTGCTCGTGTCCCAGGCAGAAGGACTGGATGTTGTACGGAGATCTGCGGTGGCTCACTCGGATCTTCTCATCGCGGTCGGCTGTGATGATGTACCTGTCGCCAGGTGACAAGGCCTGAAACACAGTGGACGCGGGATGAGGAAAGCGCCCCCTCCAGGTGGTTTGCTGGCGGCAGGTGGACTCTTACCACAGCCAGCAGCATGGACAGGTGACCCATCTTTAGCTCCGCCTCCCGCTCTGGCTCTTCTACTGAGAAGGAGTACACATCTCCAGATTTATCAGCCACCAGCAGCTCATGCTCGGCCTGGCTGAATGCTAGTGACGTGCACCTCCTCACCACCCACCTGTAACACACACACCTCCGTTACCTGGTTGCCATGGAGCTGCTGTGACTGCAGGACTGAGGAGAAGTTGGACCTGATGCTGATGCAGCGCCATGACGGCTCACACTCCAACAGAACCAGCCGTTTACTGTCATCTGTTAACGCCACCCGTTTTCCAGAAGACGACACGGTGAAGGCGAGGACTCGGTCACTTCCTGTTTCCTCTGAGGGACCGCCGTCTCTGACCACACAAACAACGGCAGCTGTAAAATGAGGCAGCGCGGCGAAGCGCTGCAGTGAACATGGCGCTGTCTGTACCTGCTGCTGTCAGCCTGGCCGGGCTTTGGCTTCTTCTCAGCGCGGCTGCAGTCGAACACAAACGGATCTCTGAAAGGAAGAGCGGAGCAGACATTTACACCCCGTTCTGGTAAAAACGCATCACCAGGCGCCATGTTTGGCGAGGAGGCTCTGCTTCAGCCACACCTGGTGTGTCAGTCCCGGGCTCCAGCTGGGTGGGCGGGGCTCCAGCTGGGTGGGCGGGGCAGAGGGACACAATCAACGCTATGAACCAGGTTAACCAGGACTTGTGGGAAATAAAGACCGTCTAGACAGGAACTGGGACAACAATGAAAACATTGTGTCAGAATAAATAAAGGAAATCCTCCTCTACGTGTTTCATCAGCGTTGCATCACCTCTAGACCTCCAGCCTCCGGTCTGCGTCCCCTCTGCTGGACTGAAGGACCAAAGCTACTTTTCTACTGATGCTACATGCTGGCAGCAGACTGGCCACCTGGTTTATCTGGATGGAGGTTTTGCTCCACAATGACAGAACATGCTTTAGTGGTTGAGCTCATCGTGAAAGAGGACAGCAGCCCAGCTCCCCTTGGAATGAGTAATCCTAACATCAGGGTCCTGAACTAACCAGGATCTGATGGAAACTTCAGGTTCAGCTCACCGGCTGGGACCGGTCCTGAGACGAACTCAGGTGAAAGCTTACTTCATCTGTTCTCTTCCTTCTAGACTGTTAGATCTCCTCGTGCCTTAATGGCAGCGATATTGGTCAGATCAACGATCAAAGTCTGTGCAGCTGTGTTGGAGTAGACGGCTGTGATTGGTCACCTGCACTTAGCACCGCCCCATTTGGTCAACCTGCACATATCCAGTCAGAACACCTGGTTGATGACCGAGTTATATACTGATAGGGTTAGTTAAAGCTGCTTGACTGTTCCAGCTTTATCAGCACGTTACTATGACAACCACCTGTCTGCAGTGTGACCTGTTTAGATTCAGAACCCGGCATTCACGTGTGTGCGCGTGCCTGCGTTCAGCAGGTAATAAAAAATAAAACCAGGTAAAGTCCAACCTGCTCTGTTTGGTGTGGATGGCCACGAGCTTCGTGTCGCACGTGAAGAGGAACCAGTGTCCACAGAACCCCACAGTAGTCATGGCTGGAAGACGGGAGCCCACGCGGAGAGAGATTGTTGTGTCGCGTTTAAACCGCGTCAGAGGACGGCCAGGCCACGCCCCCTAGGAAAGTACAGAATGTACACCGCAGCTGAGAGGGCATCCCTGCAGGTCTCGTGCCAACACGCTGAACTGGACTGACCCGGTTCTGTGGACCGGACTCACCTCGAACATCAGAAACATTTGCAGACAGGCGGACCTGCGGGAGGCCCGGGGTCCTGACTGACTGTTACATAAAGGTGAAGCCCTCTTCCCAGCAGGTTACTGCTCCTCTGAAGGTAAGCACTCACAGACCTGCTGCTCTAATCAGTGCGTTTATGATTGTTGTTGTTTACTGTTGGAGCGCGTGCGTGTGTGCGCGCGGGCTGCAGATGTGTAGCTGACTAAGCTGCTTGTTTGTTGTTGCACAGGCAGGAAGATGGCGGCTTCCCTGCTGAGAATAGGACGGCTGAGCTGTGTCAAGGTAAAACTTGTCATTTCATGTTGCATTTAACTGGAAAGTGGACCCTTATGGCGGGCTGGGACCTGATCCAGACTGATCCAGATCGATCCAGACCCCCACGCACTGCTAATGAGTTTGTTCATAAAACCAGGGGCTGCTGATCTGACTTGTGAGAAGAAGCACAGATGGAAATAACTCTGTGCTGGTTGAAGGTCTGCAGGCCTGACCGAGAGGACCCAGATCAGTCCTGGAATGTGGCTTTCTGACAGATTTACTGGCTCACCCAGCTAGTCTGTCTCTGGTCCACCAGCCAGTAAAAAGCAGCCTGGATGTCCCTTTTCTTTAAACCGGATTAGTAGTGCAGTAAAAACACAGTGGACTAGTGTCTGTCATGGGTTCTTCTCTCCAGAACCAAACATCAGCCTGGAGAACCATCCTTGAAGACTCAGGGTCCAGAATAAAGCTCAGACAGATTTTCCAGCCTCAGAACCGGACCAATTCTGGTTCTGACTCAGATACTTTTATGTTGAAATAAGTTTCAGTAAATCACAGCATTTTTTTTCCTGGGAATATTTAGAGAAATGATGTTGCATCATGACCTTTGATGACCTCTACAACTGATGCGATGCCGGCAAGCTCCTGCCGATGCTGCCGGCGACGATACCAGCGACACTGCCGGCGACGATACTAGCGACGATACTAGCGACGATACCAGCGACGCTGCCGGTGACGATACCAGCGACGATACCAGCGACGCTGCCGGTGACGATACCAGCGACGATACCAGCGACGCTGCTGGTGACGCTCCTGCTGGCGACACTCCTAGCGACGCTGCCGGCGACGATACTAGCGACGATACTAGCGACGATACCAGCGACGCTGCCGGCGACACTCCTAGCGACGATACCAGCGACGCTGCCGGCAACACTCCTAGCGACGCTGCTGGCGACGATACTAGCGACGATGCCGGCGACGCTGCCGGCGACGATACTAGCGACGATACCAGCGACGCTCCCGGCGACACTCCTGCTGGCGACGCTGCCGGCGACACTCCTAGCGACGATACCAGCGACGCTGCCGGCGACACTCCTAGCGACGATACCAGCGACGCTGCCGGCGACACTCCTGGCGACGCTGCTGGCGACGATACTAGCGACGATGCCGGCAACGATACTAGCGACGATACCAGCGACGCTGCCGGCGACACTCCTGCTGGCGACACTCCTGCTGGCGACACTCCTAGCGACGATGCCGGCGACGATACTAGCGACGATACCAGCGACGCTCCCGGCGACACTCCTGCTGGCGACACTCCTGCTGGCGACACTCCTAGCGACGATGCCGGCGACGATACTAGCGACGATACCAGCGACGCTCCCGGCGACACTCCTGCCGGCGACACTCCTAGCGACGCTGCCGGCGACGATACCAGCGACGCTGCCGGCGACACTCCTGGCGACTCTGCCGATGACGCTGCCGGCGCGCTCCTGGTGACGCTGACGGGGACGCCCCTGGCGATGCTCCTGGCGATACTTGGTGTGCGCCGCGTGTTTGATCAGGTTGAGCTAATGCTGTGTCTGTGTGTGTGTGTGTGTGTGTGTGCTGTCAGTGTTTGCAGGCTGAGAGCTGGATATCTCTGAACAGAGCAGCTGCAGCTTTCAGCTCCAAGTCCGGAGGTTCCAAGAAGATACTGAAGAAGTTTGGCTCAGGTAAGCTTTGTCACTGAGGGGCGGAGCTTCTGTCAGGTCCGGATGGAGAACTGAACTGTGGTACAAGCATCTTCCGCTTTATTTTCTTATTCTGCTGAAAACAGAACGACTTACTAAAGGATGCGTCTGGGTTAACCCTAACCCTTTTGTCCTACTTTTACAATAAAAATTCTAATTAAATTTTCGAAACAAAAAAAAGGTAAAAATCCGTCTTGTGCAGCAGAAGCCAAGTAAATATGAAGTAGAGTAGTTTATGGAGTCTATTAAATAAAAAGCCAAGGCTAGCAGCATAATGCAGGAAATCAGGCATTCAGAATTAGACTTGTATAGTTTATATAGTTAAAATTTCACTTTGTAAGTATTTTTAATTTACATTTAATTAAAGTAGCTTAGTGGTAACACAAGTGTACACACAGGTGGTGTGTATTTATTTTTTATTACTTTTAAAGCGTATTGAAGAGATGCATGTATGATGTCTGCGTGCCCAGGTGTTTGGTTGGAGGTTGAAGCTTTAAGTTGTGGGTGCAGCCCATCTTCCCACCGTGTCTGACGTTTCTATTAGTCCCTGATCTCTGGTTCAGCGACAGAAAACTCCACTTCTCAGACCTCACGGTTTTGTCCACCCGAAACTCTGTTACCGTGGAAACGAGCGCCCTAAACTTGACAAATTGTTGCGTTTTACTCTCGGCCTCATCGTGCGAACCGCAGCGAGTTGTTGTCAGTGATGCGTTACGGTGCGGTTTGAGAAATGCTGCGTCACGTTTGGTCGATAGCTCCTTGTCTTCTGATTTTCTACTTTTCTACGTAGATGCTGGGTATTTTTTAAGCTAGACGGCCAGACGTGCATTCCTCCCAGAACCCAGCCCAGCAGCCGTGTGCAGCAGCAAAGGAAGACATGAGGAGGTCAGACGTTTGATACGCGGAACTGACTGGATGAGCTGTTTTCCCAAAGCTTGGTTGTACCCCAACCGATCCCTGCTTTCACTCAGTTTGACAATGTGTGTGTTTGCCACTGCATCAACAGGATGAAGAAAACGTGGTGAGGTTGCCCCCGTGTGGCAGAGGAATGCAATTACAGGCAGCCGTGATCAGTGTGTGTATGTGTGTAAATGTAATATGGACCTCCGACGTTGGACCCGGAACCTATTTTATTGGATCCGACAAATAAAAAAATAAATAAAAGCCCTGCAAATAACTAAATATTCAGTCATGTCCACAAGCTCAAAGCTGACGTTGTATTCCTTCAGGAAATGCATCTTAAAATTCAGACCTCGTCGACACATAAAAAGGAGCTGGGTAGGCTGTTTCTCAGTCCGTCCCCTAAAACACATAAAGATAGAGACTTTAACTGTATGCTCGGTCATTTCCTGTTGTTAAATCTCCCCATCAAGGTTAGGGGATGGGGCACTGAGTGCGCTTCCCGCGACATAGTCAGCTTTTTCCCTAAAGGGCTGACTGTCAATTTAAATTTCTTTCCAAGAACTAATATACACAGCGTTTTAAAGAAAATTATCCACAACCAAGCACCTGCAAACCGTAAAGTAGGTCCTGAAGAGTTACGGCAAAATAGCCAACAGACAGCTGATGTCCTGGACAAAGCAGGAGATGGTAACCATGGAGATCAGGACAAGAAAAATGTGTGAAGGGTTTCAACCCAAGTCCAGTTCCCTGGCACTGGACACTAAGCGGGATGAAGGCTGGTGAGCGTAGGAGTCACTATCCAGGATGAAACGACAAAGATCCAGGAGTATGTCAGGAAGTTGGACCCCACTGATGAACTGCTGAGATAAAGTGAAGCTCTACCCACTACTTTCTGCATAAATCCATCCACTGTCAAATTTGAAAAAGACCAGAAACTGCAAGGGTCGGGGTGGGAGGTGTGGGGTGATCAGGCGGCGGAGAGTGGGTGGGTACACAGGCAGAAATGATTGACAGGCATCAGCTCAGCAGCCACTAGACAGATGCAAAGCGAGATTGACCAAGCAGCGACGCTACAGAGCATCTTTGAGATGGAGGACTTTCCCTCCTGAACCTCCTCAGCTACACCTGAACCAGGTAGTCCTGAAGCGTGTCAGTCTGAGCCGTTAGCCGTTAGCTGGCCTGTTAGCAGCTCCAGCAGCTCTGGAAAGCTGGAGACTCGCGGCAGGTTGTGGCAGCTGCAGGAAGCTGCTGCTGCTACGATCTGAGCTGCTCTGAGAGACGGCACAGAGGATCATTTACAGCGATACAGGTCCGGGTCTACCATACCAGACAAGACCCCAGCTGGAAATATGCACAAGGTCTCTGAGACAGTCCGGAACATAGCAGCAGCGTGGAAAATGGAGGCAGGTAGGACACACCTGGAGCTGCTGACCACGTGGATGGAATAGTGCTCAGGAACGTCTGTACTGGTTCAAGGGTCAAGACAGAAGATAACATCAAAGATGGTGGAGAGCTGAGACCCTGTGGGACTTCCAGATCCAGACTGTTAAGCTGGTGATGGCTAATCAACTGGACATCGTGAAGACGGCTGCGGCGATCCCAGGAATACCATCGCAGATCTGCACACGGTCTGAGGTACTGCTGAGGAACAGATTTCCAGACCCCGGGTAGTGGATCCGAGCTGCAAAGTAAGGGGGCCTCCATCCACATGGGGCCAAATGTGGAGTTTATCTGTACACCCAGAAGCTAGGGGTCCATCATACAGCAGGCCCAGGTTTGAGACCTAGCCCTGGCCTGCATGTCACCCACCCTCCCCCTGCAAACTTTCTAATGTCGAGATGATACGAGGGCAATGTCAGACGCACATTTAAACGTCCCAAGTTAATGTCGCACCTTCTCTGGTTCGACTCCACCATCAGGATTCGAGACTCGAGACTTGTTTGGGTCATGTGTGAACAGGCAAAAGCAGCATAGAGAGGGGGCACCAGTGGCTACATGAAGGATCTGATCAGGGCCTACCTTTAAACCAAGTCCAGTAATGCTAACAAGAAAACGGCCAACGTTGCAGACCGAGGTCTGACAGAGTGCGTTTACTGTGTGCATGATGGGAAGAATACCTCTCCAGTCCTGCATGGATCACCATCACGGCCGTCCGAAGGGCGCGACACACGGGAGGCGACCAGCGGCGGCAGCAGGGTCGCGCTCTCCCATCGCTTTTCTCCAAGAAATCTGATTGGTTACGATCCTGAAAGGAATTTAGACCTTTTCAAAGCAGCCCATGACAGACGAGGCGAGAAGGATGACGTCAGAAGGTTTTGCTCAAATCGAAATCTTGCTGTTGACTCTATGGCACAAAGGAAACCCTGGGTTCCCCCTGCTTCACAAACAAGGAAATAGTGTGGTGGTTCTCACCATCTGATGGCGGTCCTCAAGGCTGATCCAAATAAATTCAGAACCTACGTCCGCCACCGCATCGTAAAGTCTGTGGAAGTCTGGCACAGCGAAAATGATCTGTTCCTCCGTGAGCGTCTAGCTTTCTCTCAGGGGATTGGTCAGTCCATGAAGCCCCTCACTGGTTGGTTGTAGCGCCACGCCATAGCGCCAAAAACTGAACATTTCTCTGTTTCCTTGTGTCGCGCCGTGAGCCCCGTGTGCACGTCTACGTGAACGAGCGCAACATTTCACATGCACGAATGTCGCCTGTCGCTCGGCTGGAGGAGGACAACGATTTCCGCCTCATCACGCGGGTTTCCTAGGACATGATGGAGAACCAGAGACACGACACGGAGACCAAAGGTAGCCCTGAGGGCGAGACTGCTGGATCAGAGGACCACAATGCTCAATCTGAAGCCCTACGTCCCTACTTTAGGTGCTTTTAAATGTTTTTATGACCTAACCCCCCCAGGGTGTAAGGCAACGCTGCTCTGGTTTGTAGATGACAGATTTCTGGAGATCTGCTCTTATTATTCAGGGATGCTTGTACCACAGTTCATCACCCTAATGTTTGGCTTTCCTGTTGCCATGGTTACTTGACTAAACACTGTCATTCTGCGTATGTTGTTGCTGTTTACAGCTCTGCTCAGGGCCAGTTTATGGTCTGCATAGGGTTTCATTCATACGTCAGTTGCTGGTCTGGTGTGTAGACAAGTCATGCTGCACCCTGTTTTACCCCACGAAAGTTGCCTGTACTAAACAGTAAAAAGAAATTACAGATTGGTTCAAGATTCCAGATCTGGAGTCTGCAGGTAAACCAGAAAAGCTAAAGAGGTTTCTGGATTCTAACAAATCTTAATCTTCCTGCTTTTATTGATAAACAGAACGTGGCGGTGCAGCAGACCTGGTCTGCGATACGAAAGGAACCACATGCACAGACCACCGTGGACTGGAAGCACACCACAGATGCAGAATCCATAGATTTAAGAATGTTAGGAACACTTCTCTGTTGGATAACTCATACATGTGATGTTTTTTTTCCATCTGGATAGTTTTTATTAGCTCATTGTGGGTTTATAGAGGACATTGTGCCATTCAGCCAGGTTCTTCCAAAAGAAAAGAAAAATAATGAATTCTGTCTGCTTGCACTCCTCCTTCATCCCAGACAAAAACCAGGCTAAAACATACTTCGATATAGAAAAACTTGTTCAGCACAAGCCATGCGAGTTTCAGAAGAAGGAACTTTCTCCAGCAGCTGCAGCCACGGCTCCACCAGCAGCAGAGACCCCCACCTCTGCTGCACCCGAGGTTGTGGCACCCACCTCTGACAAAGGGACCGTTGATGCTGTCGCCGAGCCTGCTGTAGCAGCCGCACCTGCAGCTGAAGTACCGCCCACGGTCGAAGCTGCGCCGGTTATTGGAGCTACACCCGAGGTTTTTGTTCCAGAACAGGCTTTGGGGCCAGTTGTTGAAGCCTCTGCTGCTGAACCAGGCCCTCCTGTTGAAGCAGAGGCCTCAGCTACAGAAACTAAACCTGCCCTGGAAGCTGTCCCTGAACCGGCTCCCACTGACGTCCCCGTAGAGGTGGCTCCAGAGCCTGTGGTCCAAGCTGTTGCCATTGAGGCAGCTCCAGTGGATGCGACCCCGGAGTCCATGGCAGAGCCCCCCCCCGATGCGGCGGCCCCAGAGACCGTGATCAAAGCTGTTCCTGTGGATGCGACCCCGGAGCCTGCAGCCCCAGAGACCGTGACGGAAGCCGTTCCCGTGGAGGCGGCCCCAGAGACCGTGACGGAAGCCGTTCCCGTGGAGGCGGCCCCAGAGACCGTGGCGGAAGCCGTTCCCGTGGAGGCGGCCCCAGAGACCGTGGCGGAAGCCGTTCCCG
>JBAMHW010000014.1:32904112-32916485 GCA_037177495.1 Rhadinocentrus ornatus | reverse complement strand
CCGGGAAGGAAAACCTCCATCAGGACCAGAACCAGTAAGTAAAACCTCTATCAGGACCAGAACTGGTAAGGAAAACCTCCATCAGGACCAGAACCGGGAAGGAAAACCTCCATCAGGACCAGAACCGGGAAGGAAAACTTCCATTAGGACCAGAACCGGGAAGGAAAACCTCCATCAGCAGCCACGCTTCCTGAGTGGCCTCTCATCCCGGCGTGGCACGGACAACCTCGCTAATACGGAGGCGTTTCTGGTGGTCTACGTTGGAGAAGGACGTCCGGGAGTACGCGGCCGCCTGTCCGATCTGCGCTTGAGGGAAAACATCCACTCAGGCCCCCGCTGGTCTTCTTTGTCGGCTTCCGGTTCCAGGGAGGCCTTGGTCGCACATCGCTTTGGATTTTGTCACTTCCGCCTTCTGGAGGTAACACCACCGTCCTCACTATCATAGCGCTGCCGAAGCTGCCCCAGGCTCTGGAGACGGCAGAGATCGTGTCTCAGCATGTTTTCCATCTTCATGGAATTCCGGTGGACATCACCTCAGACCGTGGACCCCAGTTTGTATCCCAGGTGTGGAGGCTTTCTGCAAAGCCTTGGGTGCGTCGGTCAGTCTCGGCTCCAGATTTCACCCCCAAACCAACAGGCAGGCCGACCGGATAAATCAGGAACTGGAATCTGCCCTGGCGGCAGCTAATCCATCTGCCTGGAGCGGTCATCTTTGCTGGGTGGAATATGCCCATAACTCACACGTCTCCTCTGCCACAGGTCTCTCTCCCTTTGAGGCTATCAACCTCCACTCTTCCCGGATCAGAAGGAGAAGATTGCTGTCCCCTCCGTACAACGTCACTTGGGATGGTGCTGCAGGCTTTGGAGGACCACTAAGGCATCTGCCGGATGGCTGACCGTCGCCGGAACCCCGCCCCATCGTACGCTCCTGGACAAAGGGTCTGGTTGTCATCCAAAAACATCCCCTTGCTGACCGAATCCCACAAACTGGCTCCTCGGCACCTTGGTCCCTTTGAGATCTTGGAGGTCATGAATTCATTCGGTTCATCCGTCCTTCCACGTCTCTCAGCTGAAGCGATCACCTCCACCTCGGTGGGAGCTTACCAGCGGGCATTTTTCCATGGAGCTCTGTTTCTGGCAGCGATCACCTCCACCTCGGTGGGAGCGTACCAGCGGGCATTTTTCCATGGAGCTCTGTTTCTGGCAGCGATCGCCTCCACCTCGGTGGGAGCGTACCAGCGGGCATTTTTCCATGGAGCTCTCTTTCTGGCAGCGACCACCTCCACCTCGGTGGGAGCTTACCAGCGGGCATTTTTCCATGGAGCTCTCTTTCTGGCAGCGATCACCTCTACCTCGGTGGGAGCTTACCAGCGGGCATTTTTCCATGGAGCTCTCTTTCTGGCAGCGATCACCTCCACCTCGGTGGGAGCTTACCAGCGGGCATTTTTCCATGCAGCTCTCTTTCTGGCAGCGACCACCTCCACCAGTGAAATGATCCACAAGCTCATCAGCTGCAGGCCGGGGGAGGGGGTGATGGGGAGGAAGCTGGTAGAAACATTTCAGTGGTGTTTTCACCGATGTTCCGTTTCCTGATCCCCTCTGTTTGGGCTTCTTGTTGACACTAACAGCATCTCAGAGAACAAACAGGAATGATCAGACAGGGCAGCAACCATCACCACAACCTGGGACATATTCATATCGGCTCGTTCTGCTGATACGATGCAGTAAAAACAGGCAGATTTCAGGCAGAGTCGTGATTGGTGATTAATCATGATTTATTTGCAAGCTGAGATTGATCTGATTAAAAATTTTATTATTTGACAGCTCTAATCATTATATATTCACTATATACTCCAAGTTTTTGCGATTTGTCCACATGAGAAAAGATTCCTTGGTGCCTTCTAACCAACGGTTCCTCTCTTTTAGGGATGTCTTAACTGGTTTCCAACGTCATCATTTCTCTCAGCAGTAGACAGATGTTGAGAGAAGAATGCACAGGGAGGAGGTTTTTGGTCAGAGCCAGAGTCCTGCGACAAAATGGCCCCCACCAGAGCATGTAAAGCATCCACCTCAACAAACTAAAGGGCCAACCACAAACTAGGCACCTGAAGAATGGGCGATGAGGTGAACCAGTCTTTGAGGGTCTGGAAGGCTGCTGCAGCTGGAGGTGACCACTGGAAGGGCCGGAAGAGGTCATGGCGATGAGAGGGGCTGCCACGGAGCTGTATGCGGATGATGGTAAACCCCAGGACACACTGAAGATGTTTGCAGTTTTTGGGAACAGGCCAGGAGGTGACAGCAAAGATCTTGGCTGGGTTTATCTGAATGTTCCCTTGTGCCACAATGTACCCCAGAAATGACACTGAAGGGACATGGAACTCACACTTTCTCCTTTTACATACAGGGCAGTCTCCCGGAGGCGCTAAAGGGCAGACTGGACATGATGAATGAATGGGAAAAGATGAGTATATCATCAGTAATAACAAAGACATATCCGTTAAGCATGTCTCGGAGCACATTGGTCATCAGTGCCTGGAAGACGGCAGGGGTGTTGGTGAAGCCAAACGGCATTACGAGGCATTTGTAGAGTCCAGTTGGGGTATTGAAAGCCATTTTCCACTCATCTCCCACACTGATGCAGACGAGGTGGTAGGCGTTGGGCAGGTCAAGTTTGGGAAAAATGGTGGCCCCCTGAAGCAGTTAAATGGTGATGGGGATGAGTGGTAGTAGGTAGATTCTTGATATCGATTTCATTCAAACCTCGGTCAATGCAGGGTCTCAATGTTTTGTCCTTCTCAACAAAGAAGCAGCAGGAGATGAAGAAGGACGAATGATGCCTGCAGCCAGGGAGTTGTGGATGTAAGTCTGCATGGCCTTTCACTCAGGTTCTGACAGAGAGTCCAAGCGCCCCTTGGGAGGTGACGTACCAGGCAAGAGATCTATGATGCAATCGTAGAGGCAGTGTGGGGGTAGAGACGTGGCTCTGGACTTACTGAATACCTGCTGGAAACTCAGGTGGCACCCTGGTGAGATCAGGGTGAGAAAAGCTGGAGCTGCAGGAGTGAAGCCGAGCTGAGGCTTGCTGCAGGCCCCTTTGGTGACAGGAGGAGCTCCACTCCAAAGAAAGCAGCAGATAGACAGGGGAGGTCTGGTGCATGATGGTGCCCAAGATTTGTCCATCCAGGGCTCTAGCAGGAACTGGATAAGACAAAGAAACCTGCTTGAGCAACAGCTGAAGGACCACTTCCTCATCAACAATACTGGCATCGGCCCCAGAGTCAGTGAAGATAGCCAAGGAGTGGAAGGATCTGGAAGGAGGAGGCGATCTTGGAATCGAGGTCTCTGGCTGTGGGGAGGTGACAGAGCAGTAGAGTTCACCAAGGTCTCCCCAACTACTGGTGAACTCTGGGTTTTTGCTAGACAGCTGGTGATGTAGTGTCCTGCTGCCCCAGAACAGAGGCAGAGATTAGATGTGTGGCAGCTTCTTCTCTTCCAGGGTGAGGGAGGTGTGACCCTGGGCTCAGGATTCCCTATCTGCTGAACCAATGGGGCGGGGTTGACTCCAGCAGCATCCCACAGGAGCGAGGTGGAAGAGAACGTTGGGTTCCCCCTTGACACTTCTCTCATGGTTGAGTCTGGATTCGGTAGTCAACGCGTATGGGCCAATTAATCACCCCATCCAAGGTGATCGGGTGTCATGTGAAACCAGTTCTTCTTTGACGCAGTCAGACAAACCATGGAGGAAGGCATCACAGAGGGCTGAGCTGTTCCAACCGCTTCGGCTGGCTCTGATGCAGAAATCGACAGTCCCATTAGTCCCTTTGCAGTCTTTGAACCACTCTTCTCGAAACTGAAAACCTTATGAAGCTGAGCTGCAAACAGGTCAAAGGAAGCACAGACTGCAGACCGCCTCTCCCACTCAGCTGTTCCTCATAATCGAGCTCTGCCTGTCAGGAGGTTGATGACAAACGCTACCTTCGCTGTGGCGAGGGTGTGGGCGTGCAGGGTGAACAGCGAAGAGCAGCTGGTGAGGAAGGGTCCACAAGTGCAGTGCCGTGTCATCACACATTCTCAAATACATTAAATGCAGGAAGAACAGAAGATGTAGAGAAGAGAAAGGGATAGGCCACTTATCACAAGAATGGAAACAGCCACTCTTTACTGACACTGGCATGGACCGCTTTGGTCTCATCCGTGTAAGGATCTAAAAACATATGCTCACTCATTTACTTGTCTTTGTTAAGGGACATACACAACAAGGCCAGACATGACAACTGATGTATTTATTAATGCTCTAAAGGCAAGGAACCAATTTTGTTGGTACAAGTAGAGAGTTTCTGGAATGATGAAAGGAATGGATGAAGAAAGAGTGAAGACAATGGGATCGTAAGACGCTTATGGACCCTCCAGCAGCAAGTCACATGGGTGGCATCTGAAAGAGGCCAATAAGGACGGAAAAGTGATCTTACTGCCGTCCTTGGCCAGTCAGGCGACAGCTTGACTGCACCTTTCTAACAACAATCATTAACAGCAGACCAGTGATCCATCTGGACCTGAACCCGATTCTTTTCTTATCCAAACCAAGCGGTGTTACAGGATGGCCTTGATCTGCTCCATCCAACCAACCCTCCTTCCCGATGATGACTTGTGCTGTTAAATGATAAACTCAATCATCAATCTGCTGGTGTAGAAACGCATAGATGAGGAATGTTTACGAGTTCTTCACACGATGAAATGACTGATGTTTAATGTTACGAGCTAACGGCAGCTGCAGTTGGACTTGTTGCTAAGTACTTTTATATTTGATGTATAATAAACAATATTTAGTACGTAAATAAGTCAGACACTTAATAAATATGAAGCGAGTAAAAGGCACGACTAATAGACTTAATGTTAGAAGAATCTGAATGCATCCTATGTACACAGTTTCATACAGTTGAGAATCAGTTGACAGCGGAGGACAGGAGACTCTTTGCAGCCCAGCAGGAGTTGGTCTCTCTGTAGGAAGAGTGTCACGACTCTGCTTGTCAAAGCGGTTTAACAATCATTTCTCATCATCACGGAGTGTTAAAAGCCGCTGAGGAAACAACGAGGACGTTCTGCGGCTGCTCGGGGGTTTTCTGTGTGGATTCCTTCGCTCATAGACACTGCAGGTAGAAACCTCTGGATTTTATCAGGGGTTTGATTGTCACGGTTGGCTGATATTTAGTCTTTAAAGGTCACCTTTCAGACTCAGAGAAATTTTAGTTTATTTATTTCCTTAATCAACCGTGTTCCTCCCCCACCTGCTCACAAGTCACAAAGCCAGGAGACAAAATCTAGTTGAAAAATGAACCTTTGTTCCTGGGTTTGACACCCTCACACGACAGCTGTTTAGTCACTTCTGGTTAGAGTTGATTCAGACTATAACATCACCTGGCTCGGTTTGAAATGAGAACTTTCTGTTGCAGGTTAAAAAGACGCGGTTAGGACTGAAGTACTTAACAGGAAGTGGTGGTCCACCCATCTCATTGCAGATCAGAGCGTAAACTGCTGATCTCTGAAAAACTTTGTCCCTTTATGCTGTTTTGGGGTGTTTTAACTGTTAAAATCGTGAAACTGGTTATTTCGGGGTCATGAAAAGGGAGCGTCTGTACTGAAAGACGTTCTTCTGGCTTGGTTCATTCATCAAGATTGTGGTTGCTAAGCAACAGCACGTGAGTTCATTTAAACTTGGACTGAAGTTTTACATTACAGTCATTTAGCTGCACTCTTATCCAAAGCATCTTACATGCGGGTTAATATTCGTCCCCTGGGGGATTTAAACCCTCGTCTCCCACATGGGAGCCTGAAGCTCTACCAATGGAGCTAACCAGCTGTTTTAGCTCCATCAAACAGGACGTCCTAAATATCTCTGATGAAGACGACAGACTGGACTCCTACAAAGAATCTACACCATGACAGAGTTAAAATAGCCAAACACAAGAAGCAACACTATAAAAGCACCAAAAGTTGTACTTCCAGGAGCAGAAACATTCCAGGATTTGTCCTTTTTGTCTTAATCCCAACCCTTTTGAGACTTCCAAGATTGTCCATGTTTCCATGGGCTTGGTCGTGTAGAAGCTGGTCTGGAGCAGCAGATAGTTCCAGATGTTGGGGATGTCTCGGACCCTTTCTACGTCCCACATTGGGGAAATTCCAGTGTTACAGCAGTTAAGGTGAAAAGACAGCGTTACAGATAAGGACAGAAAACTGGACAGAACAAAAGCACCTTTAGGTTTGTTTGAGCCTCACATGCTAATTATATAGCTTATACGTACCATCTAACCTACGTTCCTTTGTATTTTACTGATATTGATGTGTGTGTGTGTGTGCTTATACGTGTGTGTGTCTGTGTACATATTTATTATTTATTTTTCTTTTAGTGGCACTGAAAAGGAGGCCATCCAGGGTTGTTGTATACGTAAAATGACAATAAAGACATTCTTTTATTTTGTTCACTGGCAGCACGCGAGTCTGCAAAAGACCGAAGCAACTGCCTGCATATGGGGTGTATCTGGAAGAGACAATCCCCTATATATATGTCTAAAACCAAGCTTTAAAAATGAAATAAGACTCATTTAAAATGAGAAATGTCTTCCCTGTGTAAGCAGCAGCGTGAGCCACTGAAACAGAAAACTCCATCTCTGTCGGTAGCTGCCACACTTCATCACCCGTCCTGTTTCCTGTCAGCCGTCTGCGTCCCACAGGCCGAATGTGCTGAATGAGAGGCAACAGGTTTGATGGTGCCACACAAAAAGGCTGCGCTAACAGTGGGGTGCCGAGCAGCTGGGATAAAACAGCCTATTTGTTGTTTTCCTTCCTGCTTTCAGCAGAGCCCGCGGCAGGCAGGTGCATGCTTTATGAGTCTGATTGACACCTGAGCCACGGTCGGACACAGATGCACCAACACTAATAACACAAGGACGCGCTCCACGTCAGCTCCAGAACAAAGACGAGAGCTAGACGTTGCTGCTGGCAAGCTTTGGGCTTCACACACTAACTTTTTCTGACAAGAGGCTACGGTTTAAAATAGGACTGTCTGCCAGAGCGAACGGAGCCACTACAAGCAGAAAAGAGCACTTCAGGGACACATTTTACCACCGATCCAATATGCGCCAAGAGGAGGGAAAATTTGGTTTAGCACTTTCATCTTGAATTCCTTTACTCTTTGTCTTTCTTGTTTCTTGGAGGAGAGACGAAGGCGACGCCAGCCATCATCAGCAGCAGCATCCAGCCCAAGAGTGACCCTCTCAGCCCATTATCAGCATTCTTTTCCGCCTGCAGCCGGACGGCCAGGTGACGGCCAGGTGACGGCCAGGTGACGGCCAGGTGACGGCCAGGTGGAGGCCAGGTGACGGCCAGGTGGAGGCCAGGTGACGGCCAGGTGACGGCCAGGTGGAGGCCAGGTGACGGCCAGGTGACGGCCAGGTGACGGCCAGGTGAAGGCCAGGTGACGGCCAGGTGACGGCCAGGTGACAGCCAGGTGAAGGCCAGGTGACGGCCAGGTGAAGGCCAGGTGACGGCCAGGTGGAGGAAGTGGCTTCTCTCAGCTCAGACTGGAGTTACAAAGAAGAGTTTCTTGGACAGATGCTGGAGATGCTTACAAGTTACTACTGAAGATGTGTCTACGTTCTGATTCAGCTGGAATTGATGAAAGTTGTAGTGAAATCCTGAAAAACATCGTAATCATACTCTGGAGTAGAACCACAAACGTCTAAAATGGCAGGAACTACACGGCTTTGTAAATGCACTGATAGAGGTTATTTGAACGGTCTCCATTTCGCCCACTCTCTCTCTAAGACTCTTGGAAAGAGAAGTACTCCTAGTAGACCGAGTTGCTATCTGAACAAGCTAAACATTTTACTTAAATTGTATTTTATTTGAAATAAAACTGGCAAGCAGTGACGTGTCAGCGATTGCACCTCCGTGTCTTTAGGTACACCGGAGATTAGAAATCAAGAGACAAAGTTGTAAAAAGCAGGTTTTCTACTTTGCACGAGGACGGCGTGCGCACGTCCTGCCAAGAGCAGACCGAGGTGTGTCCACTGGTTCAGGCCATCCACCCCCAACGTTCACAGTGGGGAGTCTGAGGTTCAAGACTCCCCACTGTGATGTCTCCTCCTTGCAAGAGAAGAGACACATTTGGTTTAAAGTAGAAACCAAGTTTCAGCCAGTTTTCTTACAAGAGTCCACATGAGCTATAAAAGTCAGAGTCCTCGATAAATCCCCAAAATATTTAAGAGTTACTGACTGATCTCTGAGGGAAGATTATGAGTCTTCATGAGTTGTTTTTACTTGTATTTGTGAACATTCTGGCACAGACATCACTAAACGGGTTCTAAAGAAGTCAACAGAGTAGAAAACCGTATAATCAGCCTCCAGGTGATCATTTATTCCCTCATCATTTATTTAGATGGTGAAAAGAAGTGTGACAAGAATAGAGCCCTGTGGCACTCCGGTTAGGGTATTTAACTTCAGAAAAAAGAGAATCACACTTCATAGTTTGGCTTCAGGGTTGTAGCCGTTTTTTGTTTAGTTTTCTCAGTTTTTTATAAAAAAAAACCAAAGATGACTCTTTTTACATGCTGAGAAGTTCCTTTTTAGATCGTTTACGCATCCTGGATGCCTGAATTTGACTGATTGATTCAAAGCTTACAATAAAAAGTAATGAAATCAGTGTTTGGTGGTTATCCGTTTCATGTAATGATGCTTCTTGGAAATAAATTTATGTTGTTGAAGACTGTTTACTTCCAACATTTGTACAGAAAATGCGTCGGAGGGATGAACAGCAGAGCTGACTATGTGGTTTCAGCCATGACATCCCCACATAGAGAACTGTGGGGTTGAGCCTCCATGTGGGGGGAACCAGCAGTTCAGTCGTCTTTTCATCTCCATCTTTTCCAGAGTTTCTGTCCAGTTTTCCATCTGCAGCAGCAGCTCTAAACAGGAAGTGAAGCATCCGATTTCCATCCTCCGTCCAGGAGGCAGAGCAGTGGACAGGTCCCAGAGACCCGAGGACAGGTCCCAGAGACCTGCGGACACGTCTCAAAGACCGACGGACACGTCCCAGAGACCTGCGGACACGTCCCAGAGACCTGCGGACACGTCTCAAAGACCGACGGACACGTCCCAGAGACCTGCGGACACATCTCAGAGACCGACAGAGACGTCCCAGAGACCCGTGGACACGTCCCAGAGACCTACGGACACGTCCCAGAGACCGACGAGTCTCAGAGACCGACGAGTCTCAGAGACCGACGAACACATCCCAGAGACTGACAGACACGTCCCAGAGACTGGTGACACGTCTCAGAGACCTGCGTAAACGTCCCAGAGACCGACAGACACATCTCAGAGACCGACAGAGACGTCCCAGAGACCTGCGGACATGTCTCAGAGACCTGCGGACACGTCCCAGAGACCGACAGACACATCTCAGAGACCGACAGAGACATCCCAGAGACCTGCAGACACGTCTCAGAGACCTGCGGACACGTCCCAGAGACCGACGAGTCCCAGAGACCGACTAGTCTCAGAGACCGACGAGTCTCAGAGACCTGCGAGACGTTTCAGAGACCGGCGGACGGGTGCAGGGACTTTTCCAGCTGACGAGCTTGCGGCTGAGCGTGGGTAAGTAAAGATGGCTAGTTTACAACTGCTCGGGGAACACTGGACTTTTTCTCTGTGTCCACTTTTAATTACTGTTGTCAATATAAAATGTTTTATAACCAGAGGTGTTGGAGGAATAATTCAGATCCAGGGTGGTCCTGAGTGTCTCTGCTGACATGATGGAGAGGCCTGTAATCTAATCAGCTGTGACGCAGCTGCCAAAGCTGATCACTGCCACTCAGGACGAAGCACTGCAGCACATTTCAGAAGTGTCTCAGTTCTCCCTGAAGACCAAGCCTTGTCTGCGATTGACACCAGCCACAGCAAGCTGCAGATGGAAGTAAAAAGCAGATAAAAATACAAGCAGCTGGATCTATATGACCTCTGGAGGCTTTGCAGGAAGTTTACAATCGTTTAGCCAGAAATTATATTTCCTTAGAAAAAAAGCGTTTTTTAAAGTCCTGTTTCATGTTATTTTAGATTTTTAGTCTGTTTCTTTTCTTTGTATTTAAAAAGAAAAAGAAGCCTGTAATCTTTATTTAAACGCTTTGCATTACCATGATGTGGATGACTGGAATCTAGAAAATGGCTGAATGGATGTTTGGATTTGTGCAAGACACACAGGGACTTGCTGGACACATCCAACACATGTCAGTGTGTGCTGCAAGGAGAGAGGACAGAGTCAGCTGATAAACCTGCAGGTGTGTTCATACAGGTGTGGACCGGGGAGGCCGAATTGATCCGAGGTGTGTGCATGTATTCACCCCCTCTGCATCTCCACCTCCTGCATCAGTTCCAGCTGTTCTGTCTTTTGGGAAGGTCACTCTGATCCAGTTCTAGCTAGTTTCCCAGTCCCTGCTGATGTAAAACACCCCTCAGCATGATGCTGCCACCACCATGCTTCACTGTGGTTGATGAGGGTTTTGTTCTGTAGCCCCTGATTTGCTCTTTTTATTTCTTCGACACTTGTTTGCTGATTTTTCCTCCTGCTCTGGTTTTAAACCATGTTATGTGTCCTGTCTCATGGTTGTTCTGAGGAAATAGAAAGTGAACCGGCGGTGACTCTGGTCTTTATCGGGACTTGTCTCCGGACAGAAGAAGATCAGGCTGTTTGGGGTGGCAGCAGCCATAAAAGCATTTTGTCCCCAAAGCACTGCAGCTGAGTCCACAATGGCTGCCTGTGGGCCTCAGGGCAGGTTTATATTTAAACTCTTCAAATACTGACAGTACATGCACAGTATCCCCCCCTGCCACACGTTTTTACTTGGCAACACATGGAGCAACTTCCCCCACTTCGACATTGGGAATATTCTGCCTCGTGCTGAATGCTGGGTCTCCGGAGCGTAGCAGTCCGCTGTTACAGATCGACACACATGCACTTTTATCCAGCAAGAACAAGTAATAATGATGTTTTACGGCGCTTCTAATCTAATCTGAAATTATTTGTGAAATAGAAAGTGGAGAGTGGAGGTATGGCCGATACCTAAATCTTCCTGTCCATACATCGTTAGTTTACACCCAGACTTCCTGCTCTTTTAAGCAAATTTCACAAACAATATCTTTACTGGAAGGACTATTTAAAATACGAATAAAACTCATGAACAGAAGTTCTGAAATAAAGATTAATCTATAATATAATAATAATGAAAATCCATCTTTTAGTGAAATTATTAAATTATTACACTACAAAATTATAGATTTTTTACATTTCTAAAAGAGAATATGATACATAATATTAATCTATTGAATTTATTAAAAAGCAGCAGAAGAACCTGCATTAAACCAGGGACATATAACACACACGATGGCCATGTGACGTGTACAAACAGTTTTGTGTCAGCGGTATCTCCATAAGATCAAATCCAGGAACCAGAGTGGACTCTGGAGTATTGCTACGCACGTCGGCAGCAGAGATAAATTAAAGACAAATTATTGGAGTTTTTTTTTACAATAAAGATTTAATTCTATTTATTTGGCGGCTTGTTTTTTTTTACGTGCCACAAACATTTATCTCCCAGAATTTGCTGACAGTTGCTGGAAAATCTATCCGGAAGGGATTTAAAGGGTGTTCAAGAGCAGTGAGGCCGACTGCGTCTCGGGTGGGAGGATGGAGGTCCAGGACAAAAACATCAATTTTATTCTAAAGATTTACTCAACATAAACCATCTAAAGAAGTCGCAGAATCATGCAAACACAAGCTCAGATGTTACAGTAAATACTCAGATTACTTTTAACTGAACTGTGGAGGCGGCGTCCCAGCTGCAAGGTCAGTGGTTTGACTCCCAGCGTGTCCGCGAGTACCACACTGAAGCTCCCCGTTCTGACACGTGCTGCGTATGAGTGTGCATGAGGAGCATGTAAACGCCATTTTACAAGCAAAACAAGATAAACAAGTCTCATCCGGTCAGAGCGTTCACAAGCATTTATACAAACATCCGTTTTCAGAAGAAATTAGATAAATCCTGAAAACTGTGGAGACGTCGAACCTGCAACGCAGAGCCGGGATGCACGGCTCAGGAAGGGCCACGGACTCCCCACTGTGGATGTTCAGTGAGTCATACACAGCACTCCAACACAGAGGAAGAGATGAATTTAAATTTACATATACAGTACACACACACAACCATATATATATATATATATATATATATATATATATATATAGAGAGAGAGAGAGAGAGAGATAAATATATATATATATATATACAGGAATGTCTCAGAAAACTAGAATATTGTGATAAAG
>JBAMHW010000014.1:32723743-32735947 GCA_037177495.1 Rhadinocentrus ornatus | reverse complement strand
ATGAAGACAAAACTGAGATTCTTCTGTTTGGTAGCAAAGAGAAGAGGGTCAGCATCGGTAAACACCTGCAGACTCGGGTTCTTAAAACCACCGACCAGGTTTGTAACCTTCGTAACAGCTCATCCAGACGCTGCTGCTAGAGTTTTAACCAGGACTAAGCGATCTGAACACATCACACCAGTTATAACATCTTTACACTGGTTTCCAGTTTACACTGGATTCCAGTTTTTACTGGTTCAGTCACACAACAGAATTTAAAACCTGATTGTTTTCAGATCCCAGAACGGTTTAGTCCCAGAATCCATCTGTGATGTTCAGAGAATATTAACCTAGCAAAGCTCTTAGATCCAGAGATTCTGGTCAACTAGTCCAGACCAGAGTCCAGGCCAGAGTCCAGGCCACAGTCCAGACCAGAGTCCAGACCAGAGTCCAAGCCAGAGTCCAGACCAGAGTCCAGGCCACAGTCCAGACCAGAGTCCAGGCCAGAGTCCAGGCCACAGTCCAGACCAGAGTCCAGACCAGAGTCCAAGCCAGAGTCCAGACCAGAGTCCAAGCCACAGTCCAGACCAGAGTCCAGGCCAGAGTCCAGGCCACAGTCCAGACCAGAGTCCAGACCAGAGTCCAAGCCACAGTCCAGACCAGAGTCCAGACTAAAGATGGAGAAGCAGCATTCAAGTGGACCAAACTTCCAGGAGATGAAACTTTCCCCACATGGAGACGTTTTTACATCCAGGTTAAAACGTTTCTCGTGTTTCCATCAACGAATTCTGCTCGGAAACGTTTTAACTTCTTTTTAATCTTTTTAATCTCATTTATGATTTTATTGTGATTCCTGCTGTTTGTTGCTGTAATCTGTAACACTTGTTTCATGTAAAGCACTTTGATTTGTCCTGTACATGAAATGTGCTGTACAAATAAACTGCCTTGCCTAATTGCTACCCACGCGTCGTCACGTTTGTGTTAGTGAGCGCGCCAAAAGGTTTTCTTAGTGTGAGAGACGCTAGCTTTGTTAGGAGGTGTTCAGGGCAAGCCTTCCAATAAACAAGCCAAAGAAGCTAAAGGACATTGCTGCCTTCTCTGAGCTCGATGCTGGTGATGCCAATAGAAAGTCACAACAGATAGCGGCTAACGGCTAGACAGCACAAGGATCAGCAAGGAGCGAGCAGGTTGCCTCCACTTACATTTGACAGAGAAGAGACCAGAACCCAATGACGAAACCGAAGCAGCAGACGGTAAAAAATGCTGACGCAAACGCCGAGATTTGGATGATGAGAGCATCTCAATAGTTATGAGAGATTCAGCCGAAAGAAAGGCACTGAAAATATTAAGGGGGTACCACAACAGAGAGGGGGAACATGTACACCACGCTGACACGGCTTCAGAACAGGGGCGTTGAGGCAGTTACAGATTACATCATTAGGCCGGAGGCCGCCATTACGGCACGCAGGTGAGACGCCCGGCAACGGTTTTCTGATTGCATGATTTTAAAAGGACTGCCTTAAAGTTTTAAACCAGCGATACATGTGACTCACAGTAAGGACAATATAATGTTTCCTGAGTGCTACAAAGTTTTATAGAAACAGAAAATCCAGTGACAATATAAAAAGATCAGAATGGGCCAGGGTTTCCACGATCGGACCAGCAGGAAACGATGACCGTGTCTGCACTCATTCTGATGGATGTTGGTAGACTATGGTGAAACTTTCTCCCCAACAGCCATCTTAACAAGAGTCAGGGTTTATTACTGATTACTTTATTGATTATTACACTGGTCAACCAGAAGGAAAAGATCTGGTGTAGAAAATCTTTGTATGGGCCAAAGCAGTCTGGCTGAAGCTGGAATGAGACTTTACATGATGATCTAACTGAAAACGCTCCCGTGTACAACCCAGCAGACCCGTGTTCATACCAAGATCCATAGTGTTAGCGGTCACTTTGCCAGAGAGATATCCAGACTCTGAAGTGTACATGAGTATTTCTAACATGAGTTTAAGGCCAGATTTTTTATTCTTTTTTGTAGGCTGGATTTATCACCATGACTTCAAAGTCAAAGATTGTTCACTTTTAATTGTTAATAAAACTTGTTAAAAACATTTTCTGCTTCTTTGGGGAAATAAATCTTGGACAATTATGCATATTAGCTTTATTTTAGGTTAATAATGCGGTGTGAAAGAACCAGTAAAACAGGGCTTTGTGATGAAGATGTTGATAAGAAAGGATGAAATGCTGATTAAAGGTTTCATTGTGGTTCCAGTCAGCCGAGCACAGAGAGCCAGCTGTGCTGCCGACGGCAGATTACTGGAAACAGGTTGTGGCACATTTTTGAAGAGTTTGATGAGATTGGATTATTCTAGAATTTTCCTTTATAGTTGTGGAACTTCTCTTTAGCTTCAATTTCTTGTGAAGCTACTTGGATGGACTCTAGTGAAAATTAGAGCAGGGTGTAAAGAAATTCTGTTAGATGTGGTCATAAGGGTGTACCATTATTATTTATTAATAATTAATATTAACCTTTATTTATACAGACAGTCCCACTGGGACACGCAGTCTGATTTACAAGAGAGACCTGTTTACCTAACATCGTGTCTCTGGACGCCTCCTTTCACCTGATACCTGAACACGGACTAATACAGAACAATGCTGGAATGATCACTGACATGTCTTACAGCAGTTTGTGGCTTTTTCTCCTCTAACGACCTGAAAGGATTGTAAGGGAAAGCGACCCGGAGGGATTAAAGACAGAAACGTATTAACAGCTCCTACTGAACAAGGCTGCTACGTTACGACCTTTCCATCCTCCGTCTGTGTGCTCCACAGATTCTGGATGTACATCAGCTCTGCTGCAGAATCCAGGTAGATCCCCTGGTACCGGAGCTGACATTTACCACAACAATGAAGCACACACGGAGCAAACTGTGTCAGATAAACACACCAGACCCACAAAAGACAGGGGAAATGATGACACAGATGGCTGCAAAGAGGAACCAGAGCTTCTTCTCCATCAGCAGCAGGACCAAGATCTCGGTCCAGTGATACATCACTGTCCGCACATGGTTGGGACGATGAGGACAAAATGCAAATGGCCTGTTTCTGGCAGCACGCGGGAAGCTTGGCCAGCATGTGTGCAGCATATTGAATGATAATGACAAAACAGGCTACATCCCCTGTGAGCGAGTCTGCTGAACAATGATTACAGATTGGACGGTGTGTCCTCGCTGCACAGGGGACTGATTGTAATGTAAATAAGAGCTGCTGCTCATTCACATATATTTATTCTTAAAGACACAAGGAAATAAAATAGTAGAGTCCCATCAGGTTCATTTGGCTCCTGCAGAACCGCAGCAGCTCAGATACGGTTTTCCTCATACTTAACTTAGTGCGCCACCTCCTGGTGACACACTGTAGCTGCATACTTGCTCTTGTTCTCCAGCAAAAACCTTCAACCTCTTTTTCACAAGGCCTGTTTTCCTGCCTCCTGTCTGAAATGACTAAAAATCCCACAAATAAATGAAGTTCATCTTCTCAAGTAGCAGGGCTGTATGTAGAGTCCTGGTCTCCACAGGAAAACGTGTGAGAGTACTACAGACGTGTCAGAATCCAAATATGTGTTACTGTGTCAGAGTAAATTCCCCTGGAACACAGGAGAACATGTAAATGCTATGTCCGCCTAAAAACCCACATTACTTTCAATGGAAACCAGAGAATAGCAGCTCAGGTCACCTAGGAACGAGAAAAGTAGTCCTAGGAAAGAGTAAAGTAATCCTAGGAAAGAGTAAAGTAATCCTAGAGGTGTTGCGTATTTGAATTTCTCAGGAATCCATGGACCTGGTTTCTGGTTCTGGCTTCTAGCTCCAGAGTTTCTGTCCCACAGTGATGAGACGGACGTCTCTGGAACCAGAGTCTCTGCTGTCATGTGACTCCTGGTTTGTGTGGAGAAATTAGCAGAAACTCTGAAGAGGACAGAGATGTTCTCCTGGTTTCTACATTCCCGTAAACCTGCTGGGGTTGGAACTGTGTTTGGTCTGGATGCCGATGCTTGGTGGCGTCTTTTAGCTGAGTTTCTCCCATCATATTGCTATGCTACATGTTAGCATCGCTGCTTCCTGCTGTCTGCTAACATCTTCGGGACTGGAGGATCTCATGCTAACCCTGTACTGTCGTCAAGAAAAGGTTAAATGTTGATGTATGAGCTCGGCGGCATTCCGCGTTCTTTCACCTTCGTGTTAGTTGGACCATTTAGGCCCAAACTGATCCAGTCTCAGGTGGGATTCAGCGGCTGGCTCGCCTCCATCAGTTACGCCTCCACCTCACATCTCTCCTTGTGCACTTTATTTTCATTCTGAGGAAAGATCCAAGAAGGAGAGCTGAGGCCTGGTGATGCTCAGCTGCACACTCAGTGGAGGTTAATGGAAGGGAGGAGAGTCTGAGCTCCGGCTGCAGCTGATTGGCTCTCCAGCTTCTCCGCAGCACAACCTGTCACTGTTAATCAGGAAGCATCTCTTAACAGGCAGCCGGGCTATCGGAGAGGTGAGCCCATTGCTATTCAGGACGAAACAGATGATAAATCATTTGTACATAATTAGTGCTCAGCAAGGTTACAACTGACACGTATTTTCATCTTAATTAGGAGGGAAATTTGTTCCATTAATTTAATTTGGTGTGCATGAGCAGCTCTGCACCTAACTGAGTTAATCTTCCACCTGTCAGGGTGGGAGTGGAGCTGGGCCGTGGACTACAACAGGAAATGGCTTCCTCCACACATGCAGACACACACACACCTCCCAGGAACGTGACAAAGAAAAGTGCCTCCTTCAACAGTTACTGATGTGTGCAGAGAAAAGCTCTGCATGACGAGTCAACATGGCCGACAACCACAATCAGATCAGAAAGCAGGTGAACGCTCCGTGACCGGCTTCAGGACAGTCTGCTCGCTCGTCCAGGATAAATATCTGAGTGGACCTCAAAGCATAGTGACTTACAGCCACAGCAGCCTTCACACATCCACCCGCTCACAGCTGTATGAAGCTGTAGTAATTGCCCCGGAGAAGAGGAAGGTGGAGGATGACTGATTTAGTAACTATAAGGTTTCTAATGGAACCCTCCGCTGCCTCCTGGGCACTCAACCATTACCTGAACTGCTGCATAGTCCATTACAGCATCCCTCAGCGTAATAGAGTGTCGATCAGGTGAAATACAGAGACGTCAGGTGCCAAAGTATGCACTCTCACCCATGTGTGAAGGTTTAACCCAACTGTAATGGCTTTTCTTTCAGACACTGCTGCATGCTCTTACAAATGTATTGAACATCAGCCCAGAGAGAGAGGAGGAAGTCCGACAACAGCTGAACCAAGTGTGACCAGGCTGCGCTCACACCGCTTCCAGGAGCTCCAGAATCACCTTAAAAAGATGAAAGCCACCAGGTCCACACGTCACATCCCCGTTTCCTCCACACAGCTGAGGCGGCTCCATCCAGAGGATCTGGGCTCAGTCAGCTGGATCATGTTGGACCGGACTCTAAAATCAACCAGATTAAACTCCTTCCTAAGCCAGCTGGTATCAACACGCGACTTGTCAGACTTAATAAAAGGTTGAATAAATGAGTGAACTGGAGATGATGGTTTAAATAAGTATGTTTTAAACTACTAAGAGCTTAAATCATGCAGTGGGTTTTTATTAGGTTGGTTGATTTGCATGATACAAAAGCTGAGAAATAAATTTTATTTTCTAGCCATCCGAACTAACATGCGTTTCTCCGGTTAGTTTTAACGACTCAAACTGAAAATAAAATGTCTAAACATCATCCCGTCTCTCCGTCATGATCTCTGGCTCCAAATAAAATATTAGAATATCTAAATAAATATTTAATAACTTTGATTTCCAAGTAGTTGAGAAACGTGGGTGAAAGTTTTAATGATTGTTTCCGGAAGCTAATGCTGGTACACTTGAAGGAAACAGGAGGGTTTTAATCTCAGTGAACCTGAACGCATCACGTGAAGCATCACCTCCAATTTACACAGATGGGATAAGTTTCCTCAGATCTGAGATCAGGTCTGAGATAATATCTGAGATCAGGTCTGAGATAATATCTGAGATCAGGTCTGAGGTCAGATCTAAGTACAGACCTGATCTCAGATCTGAGAACAGGTCTGGGATCAGATCTGAGGTAATTTTTTAGTAAGTAGAGATGGTAAAAATGTAATCAAAGTTAGAAATAAAAACGGTAAAATGATGAACATTGCAGGTAAAAATGGATAAATCGGGATTTTCTTTCTGATTCCGACGTCACACCTGGAACTTTCTGGAAAAAACTGCTTCAGCGTCAAACTCTGAGATTTGGCTTTATTAGAATTACATCAGGTCCAGATTTATTCAGCTTACTGAGGAACAAATGAGAGAACTGCCGGACTTGAACGAACAGGTGGATCAGCTTCAGTCCTCTGCAGCTCCGCTGATGTTCCTGCACAGAAAACACATGAACATTATTTCATGTCCCAGTCTGATCCCAGAGCTTAAAGTTCCTCCGGGTCTGAAGTGGAATCACTTCCATCTGGCGGGTCTGGACTCCGGCCTGCTGCTCCTCCCAGCAGACATCTTCTCCTTGTCCTGCTCCAGATCCTCCTCGGTCAAGGGCTGGATGATGGCGCCCAGCTGGGTAAGCACCCTGGGCTTGGTGACCTTCTTCACGGTGCGCTCCGTGTTCCAGGTCCGGCCCAGCGGGGACCGGATGGAGCTCTCGAACTGAGCGTGGTTCTGGAAGGGGAAGGGCAACGAGTTCACCTGGTGGAGGCTGAGGGCGCTGTTCCTCTGCTCCGAGATGACGACGTTGGGCAGATGCTGGTCCCTTCTGGGTGGAGGTGCCGCGGTCCTCAATCTGAACCGTCTCCGCTTGGTCTTCAACGGCTTGAGGCCCAGACCCCCCCAATCGCCCCAGCCGGGCAGCGTCAGGTCCACCCTCTTGGGCTTCCCCAATTCCTCCTGCTTCCTTTTATCTTTGAGGAAGTCGGAGATGACGTCGTCTCCAGCAAAAGCCTCTCTGATTAGTCCTCTCTGGTCCACTTTGTCCTCCGAGTCCTCCACGGTGGGACAGAGGGGCACATGGAGAACTTTGGTCTCTTTGGTGAGGACTTCTTTCAGTTCGATCCCCTTCTTCCTCCTCTTCCTGTTTCTGAGCGGCGGCTGTTCTGAGGCAGGGGGGTTGTCTGCGGCGGGGGGGTTCTCTGTGGCGGGGGTCGTGACCAGGTTGTCCTGGGGGAGGAGCTCCATGTCCTCCATGGTCCTGATCCTCATCAGACCTTCTTCCAGCTGAGCTGCTGTGGCTTCCTCTGTTGCTTTTGTCTTTTTCGGGCTTAATGTTTCTCCCTGGAAAAGTTTAGTGAACTCTGAAAGCTCCTCCTCCTCCATCTCCTCCTCCTCTTCCTCCCGCGCCTCCACCATCTCCTCCTCCTCTTCCTCCCGCGCCTCCACCATCTTCTCCTCCTCCCCCACAACCGCTCCTGCTGCTGTGTCAGCCTCCTGACGAAGTTTCCTCTTGCTGTCAAACTCTCTAAGAAGCGCCTCCTCCTCTCCTTCCTCCTCCTCCTCTTCATCTGCTATCAGACCAGTCTCCTTCTCCTCCTCCTTAACTCCTCCACTTGACTCCTCCTCTGTGGGCTCTTCAGAGAGTTTCCCTCTCATCCACGGGTTTAAATCCTGTCCTTTCTCTGCATCATTCACAAAGTCTGGCAGCCTCTCCATGTCAGCTGCTCTTTCCTCCTCCTCCTCCTCCTCCTGGTTCAGGGAGGTCACCATCTTCTGGGTCAGGTCTTTATTCACGTCCAGCTGCTGCTGCATGGCTCTGCGGGCCTCTTCGTCGTATTTGGCCATGATGGCTTTGGACTTGGCCCACTTGCCGCTGTTCTGGTGCTTGAGGGACATCCTCTCCTGCATCCGGGCCAGCTCCATCTTGCTCAGCTCCTCCAAGGCAGCGACCGGGTCCGACTTCACCTTCTCATCGAACTGCTTCAGGAAATCTTTCCTCTTGGCCTTGTTCTGGACTTTGTGGTACTTCTTGCTCTTGATCTTCCTCTCTCTGCGGGTCTTGGCTTCATAGTAAGACTGCAGGGCCCGGGCCTTCTGGAGCTCGGCCCGGCGGACCTTGGCATCCTCCAGGCTCATGGCCTTTAGAGAGGCCTCCTCAGTGGGGGTCAGGATGGGGTCGTTGATGGGCTGCTTGTTAGCAGACAGAAGACTGAAGATCTCCTGTTCCAGAGGAGTCTGAGCCTTCCAGCCCATCACCACCTTCTCCATGGGTCTGGGTCCGGAGGGCTCCTGGTTCAGAGGGAAGACCAGCTGCTCGGCCCGGCGGTTCTGGGTGATGACGCTGCCCCAGCGACTCACTGCTGAGGCAGCCTTCTGGAAAGCCAGATCTCTCTGGATCCTCTCTGAGTCCTGCTTGCTAAGCGGACACTCGATGGTCCTCCTGCTCCGCTCCAGGCCCCGCAGCTGCTTCCTGTTTTGGGCCGTCACACCGGGGGCCCTCTGGATGGTTCCGATCAGGTCGGACAGCTCCATCCTGCCGGCCTCCCCCTCCGCGCTCACCGTGAACTCTGACATGTTCACGGCCGCCTCGGACCTCTCCGCCAGCGGCTTCTTCCTCTGTCCTCCGAGCGCGCTGATAGCCTCCAGCAGCTTCCTCCGCTTTCTGTCATCTCCATCTTCTTCCTCACCGCTGACATCTTCATCAGCTCCGCTGCCGTCCACCTCCGCCTCATCTTCATCCGCGAACCCTTCGCGGGTGTCCGGGTTCTGCTCCAGACCGGAGCTCTGTTCCGAAATCTTTTTCTTCTCCGTTTTCTTACTAACTCGGACCATGTCGGCGTAAACACTGAACTCTCTACACGTGTGTCGTAAACTACAGTGCCGTCGTAAAGTGCAACCGTAACGTAGCCTCAACTGTCGTAAAATGGGGTTTCTTCGTTTCCCCCCTCGCAACCTTTCTGCTGCTGAAACGAACTTGTTTTGTCTTAAATATGCCTGAACAGTGGAAAACAATAAGGACTGACAAATTTAATGATTACAAAATGACAAAATATCAAACTGTATTTTTGCAATAAAACGCTAGGTTGAAAAAGGAAACTTTTATTATATTTGAATTATTTCATTAATCAGCTGTAAGAGTTTTAATACCTTTTGGATTCAGAGTCTTTAATTTAGTGGAAATCCTGCCTGAAAGTCACGACAGATTTCCTTCTGTAGATTTGCATTTATTGATATGAAACCTACTCTTAAAATAAGGTTGATCTGGTGACTATTTTTAATTGTTTACACTCACAAAGGTTCAGTAAAACATTTGGAAGGATGTCTCTGGATTTTCTCTGTGGTATCAGTCTTAAATGTTATTAACATTTCATAAATTCAAGTTTAGAAAATCCAAGTAATCTTTTTTTTTATTAATTTCATTAAACAATTTAAAAAGAAACATTTTTCAAAGAATTTTATCAGTTCTTTAACTCAACCAGCCAGCCAGCATTAGACCTTATTGTTTCATGTTATTACTTTTTTAAAGTGATGCTAACATGTGGGTCCATAGCAAGAGGAATAATGTCCCACATGTCCATAATAAATAGATTAATATATTATTTAATTTTATTTAATTTAATTTTAACCTCATTGCTCCCTCTGCTGACAGAAAGTTCACGTGCACACGGTATAACGTTTCAGAAACCACAGAAGAAGAAAATAGCCCATGCCTCCGTTTGTGTGTTAACAAATTAATAATAATAATATTAATAATAATAATTAAGAAGAAGAGGAAGAATAGCAGGATGTTCGAACGTTTACGTGACGTACGCTGCGATCACGTGAGCGGTCATCTGCTCCTCAATCCAACATGGCGGTGGCCTCGTCTGTTTTTCACAGAGTCAGGACTGGTTCTAAAATCGGAGCGCAGTACGATCAAGATGGAAATCTGATTCAGGTACGCGTGGACGTTCAGAGTCTCTGCGGTTCGGACGGTATAAAAGTTCCGGACTGACGGGGGCGCGAGCCCATCGCGAGGGCCGGTTAGCCATCACATGACCGGAGTTTAATTCGGGCATTTAGAGAGGAAAAAAGAGGAATGTGATCAGAATTGTAACTAGGTTCGGTGTTTGGTTCCAGGTGGAAACCAGAGAGGATGAAGAACAGAACCTCAAACTGGCCGAGATCCTGGAGCTGCTGCTGGCGGCGGGGTACTTCCGGGCCCGGATCAAGGGACTGTCCCCGTTTGATAAGGTACACACACCGGTCCGGTCCGTTTTATAGACTCAGGCCGAGCCAGCCGCGGACTGACAGTCAGCTGTCACCGTGTGACTCTGGAAGGAAGTGTTGCGGTGTTTTTTGTGGGCTCTGACATCAGACATCGATCAGAGGAGGATCTGGGTTGGTGGGTCACCTGTCCTGGCTGTGCTCAGGTTTCCAGCTCTCTGCTGCTTCTCTGTTGAGGTGGACCAGCCGTTTCGGAGCTGTCCTGGTTCCTGGATCATGTTAAAGTCAGATATCTGTTGTGTTGTCTCATGGGTACATCAGGTCGTCCTCTTACTGCGTCCTCCTCTGCAGGTGGTCGGTGGGATGACCTGGTGCATCACAACATGCAGCTTTGATGTGGATGTAGACCTTCTCTTCCAGGAAAACTCCACCATCGGACAGAAGATGTAAGTGTTAACGCTGTGTTTTACTGAACGTGGGCTGCAACATACACTTTCCCTCCACAGATGAAGTCCCACCCTAACATTTGGCTGGACCTCCTTTGGCTTTGATTACAGCAGCTTTCTCAGGGCTCCACACCAACTCTTAGCTTTTGTTGCATAGGTGCACCCCATTGTTCCCAGCATTGCTCTTGTTTTAATACATGTTAAGGATTGATGATTATTTATCAGGATCAGAGGGGAAGCCCCGCCCCTTCTCTGGGCTTTTTATGAACATGCAGACAGAGATAATTAAAGTCCTTCGCCTGGACCTGAGAGATGTTAGGAGCATCGGTGTGACCAAGGAAAAAAAGTTAGTCACACTCAACAAATTTATGGTTACACGTGACTCTAAAGACCAGATGCTCAGTAGCATCGTCTCTAGAAGCTTCCGCAACCTCACCAGATTTATTTCCATCCGGAGTTGCACTCATTTACCACCAACATCTCGGATTGATGATGGAGAGTCCGAGCAATGCATAGAGCCTTTTTCAGCACATCCCAGAGATCCTCCACGGGGTTCAGGTCTGGACTCTGTGGTGGCCGATCCATGACGTCTCTTGTTCCCTGAACCAGGCTTTCACAATCTAAGCCCCATGAATCCTGGTAATGTGTCATCAGGGAAGATGGAATAACCTGCTCATTCAGTATTCAGGTATCAGCTGACCTCATTCTTTGGACACATACTGTTACTGAACCTAGACCAGAACCTAGACCTAGACCTGTACAGCAGCACTAGGCATGATGGCTGCATCCCTTCATCTTCCTCTCTTCTTACTCTGATGCTCCATGGCTCTGAAACAGGGTAGGTCTGGACTCATCAGACCACATGACCTCCTTCCACTGCTCCAGAGTCCAGTCTTTCTGCTTCTAGCCGACTGCAAACTGCATCTCCTTAGATGTGATCTGACCCTTCTTAAACATCTTCTCCATGTGTCTTTCCACATGGTTGCTTCAGACATGAGAAGCTGCTCGTTGCATCAGTCGGGGATAAATGACTAGTTGCAGCTGGACCATCATCACCCTGCAGGAATCGTCCAATGGAAAGAGATAAAACTTTATTAAACCCACAAAGTTATTACAGCTCAACTGTAGAAAAACAGTAAGAAAAGCAGATGAAGAAAATATAAATGTAGGAGCCATTATTTCTGTTATGTTGTTTGGTTCAGGTTTGTTTTGGCGGTGGTGTTTGTTTATGTTTGGGATGGCACAGGTGACCATTATTTCCCTCGACCATTGGTGGTTGAGGGAAGTGCATATAGGCGTGGAGGTGACAGGGTGCTTGGGTGATGGAGGTCACACGGTTTTACCGCTTCGCTATGGCTTGCCACGCTACTTAAAGCCGCAGTGTGTAAGAATTACTCTATCTAGTGGTGCTCTAATATATTACAAGCAACCGAGCAGCGCTCTACTGCAGCCTCACTGTTTAAGAGCGTTACTACGACTACGGAAGCCCGGAGGTTCATAAATGTGAAGTTGGAGTGTCCCGTCAGGTGATGAG